>CM067504.1:2855452-3318835 GCA_034509495.1 Acestrorhynchus altus | reverse complement strand
TAACCATAAACCTAAACCTAACCCTTACTCTAACCCTAACCTTAACTATAAACCTAAACCTAACCCTTACTCTAACCCTAACCTTAACCATAAACACTAAATCTAACCCTTACTCTAACCCTAACCTAAAACATAACCTAAACCATCTTGGATTATATTTTAGTTATATGTGTACATTTTTGGAGATATTGTTGTATCAGTATCAATGTTTTGAGCAGTGTTAAAGATGGATGTTTGATTGTTGCTCCTTCTGTTTAAGACATGATCCCCAACACAATGGTTTCATCTGTCCGAATTGACTGCATTGCCACAGAGGTTGTCCAGTCCTGCTCTAAAGATAATCAAGCAACAGATGTCCTTGAATTGGAAAGTCTTAGTAGATGGATGTTGATGGATGATGGTCTATATGAAAGATATGTTTAATGAGCTGAGTGCTCACAGCTCCTCAGGTATACACTCTACAGCCACACATTCCACAGGTACACACAACTTTAACCTGAGCTGCATTTCTGTGCCATACTTGTGATGTCACAAACTAACCTAGAGGCAACAGTTTAATGACATTTTTACACTTCTTCCAAATGAATTATTTGACCCTCTGGATTGATTTTGGGCTTGACTGAGGGAGGGGCTCATTTGCACTGGTTTGCCTTCAAACAGAAGCATTCAATTCAAACTCTGGTACGATTGCACAATTTCAGACATCACTTACCTGTACACATTTCAGCTAAATGGCGGGACATAGGTTCATCCATTTATCACTTGTCATTGTTTTTCCTTCAAACAAGAGCTCAAGCTTGAAGAACAGCAATATCTGGAGCCAAGGCATTTCATTATGCAAGTGACAAGTAAAAGCAGTCATTTGACAAAATGGACCAACCAGCCAACCACAGACCACCAATTTCAGGATCACCAGTGCTCCCTGTCTCAACAGCCCTTCAAACTCGATCAAATGTATCAAACTCTCAGAGCAAGTGCTCCCGGGGGCAAATGAAAAAGTGAAACAATTCCATTGGAATATCTCCTAGTACTTGTTTTCTTGTTCAGGAAAACACTGGCACTATCCAATAAATATCCCCAATGATTATATTACAACAATTTATCTTACAAACCCTTGCAAACTGGAATAAAGATGACCATGTATGTGCATATCAATGTGACATTCACTGATTCTGGACTGTTTGATTGTGGATCCTAACCCTTATGAGTTGGTCAGTGGGGCTTTCTTGATTAATGGTCCATTTCATCAATCTCTCCGATACCTGCCACAACCAAGAGGGGACAAAAATGAAGGGCCGTGGCAGAACTAACTTAATTCTTGTCATCCGCCCCTTTGCAAGGTATGGGAAAAATAGCGAGGTCTGAAGTTTTGGGGATGAGAGAAGTGGCCTGAATGGGGGAAAAGGAGAAAGGAGCTGAAAGGAAAAGGAACTTAGTCAATGGAAAGGGGTTGGAATGGATGAATAAACTGATCCCCCCATCCACAGTGTTGATATTTCCCTCAATGGATCCTTCTAAAGTGAGCATTTTAAGCCACCCCGACACACTAAATTTGCCCATTGTGCAGACAGAGGCCCCTGGCTGTCGAGAGGCTAGGTGAGGAGGCACTGGGGGCAGATGGAACCTGCCCATCACCTCAATGGCCCCTTTCTACCCTAGAGTCTACCCCCCCTGTCCCTTGCTGCCATTCACTGGGCCCAGTGGGAACATCTCTGGACCCAGTGCTTTGGGAGCAGTCCCATATAATGAGCCCCTCCGGCGAGGTTGAATGTGGCTCCATTGTTCCGCCCAGGGCCATTAAACCACCTCCTGGGCAAACAAGAGCGTCCCTCTTCCTTTATGGGGGCCGGAGAGGCAACAAAGAGAGGAGCCATCGAGACAGAAAGAGGCTGGCCTTTGTTTGGTATCTTCAATGGTCAGGCCGGGAAGGGGAGGCTCCTGTTTGGTCTTTAGCATGCCCATATTGCTGGACACTGTTGTTTGGCAAAACGGAGATGTGAACTTAATTGACTAAGTGGCCCCTGAACGCCATGCAACAAATAGCCTGAGGAGAGATGCAAAAAGTTCTGTATATCTTCAGTGCTCTATGGTGATGAAAGTTGGGATGAAGATGTTTAAGGAAAATAATGTGTATTTGGTTCTCTTCAAATCAGTGACACTGAAATAGTAACCTACCTCTGAATGACAGTGACCATAGATAGATAGATAGATAGATAGATAGATAGATAGATAGATAGATAGATAGATAGATAGATATCCTTGTAGATTAGATATCTAATCATTACATATGAACTTTAAATTATTGCATTTCAGCTCAACATCTCTGGATTTCTGAGATGTCTGAGATCCAAAGATGGATCCAAAAACTAAACAAATCTGAATGTTGTTTAGTATTTTTGTCATTTATGTATGTATCAGTATTATTCTTTCTCCGGACTTAATTCTGAAATTTGAACACTGTGTGAGCAAAGAAAAAGTTCATTTTCCACTCTATCCCAAAATGTCAGTGACATCACCAGCCCCACCCATTCATTGATCAGTCAGATTTTGTATGTACACATGAACAGAGCGGTAAACATGCACTGGAAGCTCCTTTGGCATTTAAACAGGGATTTAATTCATTTGGAAATGAATGGATTTGATCTGTTTTCTGAGCTGAATAATACATCGCACAATGATGAGACCAGGGTTAAATAGGGTTAGTCCTGTAGTTTGATGTGTGTATCATGTCTATAGGTTAGATTTGTAGAGTTAAGAGTTAAGAGTTACCTTTGAATGAGAGTCAAATTGATTTTTTATTGTCAATTTGTGACACTTTCACACTATATAAATAAAATTTGCCAGATTTTCATGTCCAAAAGAAAAAAAAAGACAGTGACAGGGACATTGACAATTGTTTCTTGGGTATTGTCAGAAAAAAGGCATGCCCGTCTACCAAAACTTTTCTTAAATGTCCTATATTCAGTGACCACTGCCTTTGGTCACACTGACTTACTTTACCTAAATCTGTGTTTGACAAACAGAGACCCTTTAAAATCTACAGGCAAAAGTTTCCAGGCTGCCGAGAGGACCACGTGGGCAAATGTTACAACTATAAACAGACTTTGCTACCAATTAACCCTGCATTTCTGAAGATGTCAGCTTTTTCCTCCACCCTGAGTGCTCATCTGTGGCCAATACTGTAAGCTGCATCAGTAATTTGCAGTGGGGACTCATGGCTGCGGTTACGTCGCAGGGCTTTTATGGGTAGAGACGTTGGTTTCCTAAGGAGAGGCTGAGGACCAGGGCCTCCCTCTGCTCCACTGGCTCTCTGCCACTACGTCCTGCAGCCCGAGGCCTAATCGAGTTATCATATCAACAAATCTCTCATCAGGGGCCCGCGCCTGACACCAGCAGAAAGAGAGGCCAGCCGACGACTAATTTCCAACAGCGGGATGCTGGAGCTCGCCTGCTAAGCAAGATGAAAGGTACCTGCAGCCTCTGGTCGAGCTGCCCTCTCCATCCCACTGAGACAGCCCTCACGCTGGGCACCATGCTGGGGTTGTTATTCGATTAGCTGCAGCACTAAGTGGGGAGCTCCATTCTCAGGCCTGAGAGAGTAGCTACCCTCCCACAGGGCTGTCGCTCTTACTAACGGCAGGGGAAATGCCAAGACAAGGGGGAATCAAAGGGAACACGGTACTCCAATATGAATAATACAACTGTCCG
The DNA here is from genome assembly GCA_034509495.1 of Acestrorhynchus altus. NCBI lineage: Eukaryota > Metazoa > Chordata > Actinopteri > Characiformes > Acestrorhynchidae > Acestrorhynchus > Acestrorhynchus altus. The sequence continues at coordinate 3,315,127 of CM067504.1, read as the reverse complement.
GGAAAGTGAAACGGGCGCGTTCCTGCCGCCTCAGTTGGTGGCAATGCAGCTTTTATCGATGACAACAACACAGCGCCACCCTGCCAAGATCAAACCCCATCGTTCAGAATGGACCCCGATATCGGATGGCCACTGATCTCCTGATCCCTACTGTGAATGAATTCATGGGCAAAGCAATGTACATTCTCACGATTTGATAACACTGTGGTATAGGTGGAATCTATTCCCCAATTCCGACTACACTTCATATATGTCCTGGAAATTCCATTCCCAGCCAGCAGTAAAGTGGGTTAGGTCTAACCATTTTCCCATCAAAACCGACAGAGGATGCATCCCATTGGGCAAGATATCTCCAAGCATCCCTTCCACCTTTGGTGTCCAGGCCCCTTACCCCTACCAGTTGGAATGAAGAGAGGGGTGGTAAGTGGGGACCCTCGGGTTGACCTGACACTCTGCTGCTACCTGCTGTTCCACACAAAAGGAGCCAATCCCAGAGTTCTTGAGAAGAAAGACGTGCAGATAATGAGCAGGCCAGATCTCCAGAAAGAACGGGCTCTCTCGCCTCTATTCGCCCACTGACCACTTTGTGCACCATGAATAAGATTTATGCTCCAGGAGCCATTATTTGACAGACTTTTTTCATGGCCTCACTCATTCTTTGTGAGAGTATTTCTTCTTTCATTTGCTCTGTCTTTTAACGAACTGAATTAGGGAGATGCTCCTCAAGCATTGCAAATTGATTAAGCCCTCAAACATTTATTAGATTACCACAGCCGGGGCTGAAACTCAAGAGGGTGAGAGCTGTCAAGTGGTCAGGAATGCTTCTGTGCTGCTTGTCACTGGGATCCATGGACCTTTTAAGCTTCAGAGTGTGGTAGACTTTTCACCCAAGCTGAAAGCTGGCTTAAACCGGAGAAATCCTAATAAGTTCGGCAATATAGCCATAAGGTCAGTATATGTAAAGTATACGGATGATGCTGGTTGTTGGGAAATATAGTACCATAAGAAAAACCTGTCCAAATGAACTTGAATCATTTGGATCTGCATCCTCGTGACATTATTTTTTTACCCACTTCCATGCCATTCTAGTGTGGCATCAGTTGTCAGGGGTGTGCAGAGCAAAATACATTTTATCTACCTCCATTATGCCCCATTTTAATCCCATTTGCAGCACTTTCCTGGGGCACAAAGAGAGACGGCCTGTCAGAAGCTCAGGCCAGAACACCCATGGAATTGGGGTTATGATTAGAATGTCAGAAAGGCTGAGAGCCGAGCTAGTGCTCAGTGGGACACAAGCATACTCTGACTCCATAGCCACAGCCCCCCAACATAGCTATGATACAAAAGCTCACAAAAAAACTGACAACAATGAATATTTAAAAAAAAAAAAAGAGACACCATTCAGTTCCATCCCAAGAAACTATTGAGATAATGACTCTATTTCTCGAGCTTTATTATCCACAGTGAGTCCAAAGATGCTGAACTCTGCAATTCTCCCACCTTGAAAGGGTCAGAATAAATGGATTGGCATATGCTTGTGAGAAAGAATTGGTCACAGAACATATGAGGAGGTGCTCCGTCAAAGGTGGCACAGCCCAGACTTGTGACGAAGTGTTTGCAACCAATCCCTAATGAGCTGAATCAGCAGAAAAACAAAAGCAGGGCAGCAACTATTAGTTTACAGAGTTTGCAGGAGTGAAAAGGGAAGTCCAAATGGATGCATTACACATTGACTTAGGACCAGGAGGTCAGATGTGGTTCAGCACTCAACAAATGGACGTAGGTAAAATAATTAACCAGGACAAACTATTAATCTCAAGTTTAGACAAGTGGGACAAAGCAGGCTGTGGAATCGCAGGAGATCCATCACAATCAGTCCAACAGTGTTTACGTCCTTTACTTTAGGAGCATCCTTGTCTTCGTCAATGCTTTACTTTATTTGTAATGTTCATATGTTGATATGTTCATTATTATAGTTTGCATTTACTTTGCGATGCACTTCCAGCTTTTTAAGATGTTTAGAAATTGTAACAGTACAGTTCAATTCTGAATTCAAAAATAATTACACTGTCATTCCATCTCCTTTACTTAGGAGACTAACGTTTGCTCAAGAACACCTAAACAAAGAGCAGGACCTTTGGAACAATGTGCTTTGGACAGATGAATCCAAAGACCAAACACAGCATTTGAGCACAATAACCTCATACCAGCTGTGAAGCATGGGGGTGGAAGTGTCATGGTTTAGGGCTGCTTTGCTGCAGTAGGATCTGGAGATCTCTCCATCACAGAAACCAATATGAGATCTTTATTGTATCAGAGGGGGATTGAGGAGAATGTAAGACTGAAACCTCACATTGCTGAAAGAATTCCATATGGAGGAGTGGGAAAATCTTTCTTCAGAGACTAGTAAACGATTATAGGAAACAATAAATTGACATTATTTCTGTCAAAGCATAAAAGCCTTTTTACCTTTTTATTAATAACATTTTGCAAATGATTTTTAAAGCAGGGAAGAGGTTGAAAGCATTTCAAGAGGGGTTCAGAGGGGTTCCATAATAGCAAGTGGGATGGTCTTATCAACATATTATACCATACTCATCATGGCGATTATACCATAGCATGTCAGTGCCAGCAGTAAATAGAAGACATGCAACAGTGACATGAAGGATCTGGGAGATCTACACGAACCACAGAGAGGGAGAACCAACAGATTGTTCAACAGCCAAGATAGAAGACTTTCAGTGAGCTGTGATGTCCCTCATGAGTCATCTTGGCAGATGGCTGCACGATGCAGGACTACATGCACACAGACTGTTACGATGACTGCCCTCAACACCAAAGACAGCAATGGTGTGGTACCAGACTGTTACAAAGTCCCTAAAAAACGGGGCCGAGTGAGAACATTCAAGCTGCATGGGCTGGATCATCACAGGACACCATTAGGAACCTCTACACCTCCATGCAGAGACGTCTGGCATGTTGCGTGAAACCCGACGCCGTACTGAGAGACACCACTTCTGTATGAGTAGCTCAATAAATATTGATCAGATCAGACTACAGTTATCATCAGTTATTGATCCTGATCACCTTCATCTTCCTTCCCAACAGCACTGCGATCCCACACGTCCTTTTGGGTGCAGCATTTGAAAACTTTTTGTACACAACCCTCAGTAATACATGTGCTGTATCCTGCCAAAATTAGATTCCTTCTCTAAATGCATTCTGTCTAAAAAATGGACTTGGCTATTTTGTTCTGCAATCTTTGGAACGGAGGATGCAGCATTTAACTTTGAGTGGTCATTGAGCTCTTGTCAAAGCGGCAGATCACACTTATCACATTGACTTAAAAAGAAGCTTGAGGGTCCTCAGTTCTCAAGGTTTTAGATAACAAAGCCTTGGAATGTACTCTCTGTGAACAAGAGGACGTGGGGAGACATGGACTAGCTTACTCACATTAATATATAAGCATACATCCTCGACTGCTGGTGGGAAAGCTATGCCTAGCTTGGCGTGGGGCAGGAGGGGGTGAGCGCAGGCTCTTTGAGGCTTTGTGTGGGGCTGTTGTGGTAACTCGGTGAGGCTGCTTTGAATGAGAAAGAGCACCCACCTTGGAGAGACAGCCCAGGCAGCCGGCCCATGAAAGGCGGGTTGGCAGCCGCGCAGCACGGAACCAAAGCGGCTGTAAAAGGGGGCAGCGTGGGGAGGATGCGATATGTGGCAGAGCCCCCCTGGCACCTCACGCCAGCTCAGCTTTCCACGCCACTCACTCTCTCTCCCGGCTCTGCCACCAGCAACCCCCCCCCTCCCAAGCACTTCAGCACACACCCGGGATAATCCTAAGGGGAAAAAGGGGTCTACGCAGGTGGTCCCCCCAACAGCCATGACTCCAACTGCTCTACGCGTCTTCACCACCATCCCTCTTCAACCTTACAGTCTCTCTGAAATGAAACATTTTTTAAGTTATGGAGGAAAAGTCATTCTCCCAGGCTTCATTTCTTTCTCATCCTAGTGAAGGTGCTCACAGTGCTCCCAACACAGGATACAGACGCCAACAAGTGAAAGGCCTCCGAGTTGGGATCTCTCTTCACCACTGAACTTTCAAAACAACTTTTCAGAACCCCCAACAAACAAAACCAAGAGCAACAGTGACAGCAGAAAACTCCCAAAGAGAGGAAGAAACATGGAGTGCAGCCAAGATTTAACTGGAAACCCATTCACCTTTTGGTCACAACAGGATTTAGATAAAAAATTGCAAATTACCCTACATTGGTAATCCAAAATCAAAAATATTTGAGCCCAGAATAAATCAACCCACTGCAACAAAACATGTTGGGTAGGTTTGACATTGTGAGACATATGAATGGTTCAAGTTTCACACTCGGCTGAGCATGTGACCTAAAATCTGGTGATCTCTGTACCTGACTGACTATATAAAGTTGTCCATTCTGACTCGTGCTATTGTGTTGGTAGCATCATTTGGAAGTGAATTAAGCCTCAGAGAACAGTTCAAAAGCAAGAGACGGGTCACATCTTAGAGCTCTGGGAAGCAGGACGGTCATATCAATACTGGTTTTGTGGACATTACCATATTATCTGTTGGCAGCAGTGGATAGAAGAAGACACACACCAGCGACATGAAGGATCTGGGAGACCAAAACAAACCGATTGTCCGACCCAACAGCCAGGTTTCCAGACATACAGCGAGCAGAGAAGCACTCCATGAGTCTTCTTGTTAGTGCAGCACCATTGGCAGATGGCTGCATGATACAAGACTAATTGCACGCAGACCATTACGACTACTGCCCTTAACACCACGGCAACATCACCAAAGACCTCAATGGTGTCATTCTATCCTGGAGTCACTCAGAATTGCAGCAGGTGATCTTCAGTGATGATTACATGAAATGATATGTGGCCTTCTATCTCTGCTTCCAAAGACCTGATGAGGCTCTCTCTCTGAAAGGCCTCTCAAGGCTCTAGAAACCTTGAAGAGCATGTTTGGCAGCTACAACAATTAGATCATCTACAACATCTTGCAGACACTATTTAAGTGTATGTAAACAGTCACACAAGCATAAGGTCAAATAAGTCCCACGTCGCCCTCAGTGCACACAGATCAATCACAACTTCAAAGTCAGACTGGAAAGTATGGCAAAATGGAAACCATTAGAGGCAATTACACAGTCCTTAAACAGAGAACCTGTGGCATAGGCAAGCATGTTAGTGCATGTGTGTGTGTGTGTGTGTGTGTGTGTGTGTGTGTGTGTGTGTGTGTGTGTGTGTGTGTGTGTGTGTGTGTGTGTTTCTTTTCCTCATGGACGGTGAGATTTGCAAGGATGGAGGGAGTGACAGTAGGCCTGCATCTTTTTACAGCTTCCTATGTATGTGTGTGTGTGTGTGTGTGTGTCACAGAGAGAGAGAGAGAGAGAGAGAGAGAGAGAGAGAGAGAGAGAGAGAGAGGAAGACGCTGTGTGTAAGAAGTGATGAAAGGAGCTCATTCTCCCAACTCCAGGATCCACAGGCATTCTTCAGGCTCACTTGAGCAGAACCACACACACAACCACGCTTGCTCTTGTCTCTTGTGTCTATCCCAACCTAATAAACCTCACAAACACTACAGCCCCCACACCCCACCGGTCCCAGCGAAAAAAAAAACAAAACTGCGTTTATCTTGCACACAAAGCATTCACTCTAACTCCCACAACCAACCCTGCTGGTCTGTCATCATGAATCTGTGGTTACACACCTACACACACACACACACACACACACACATACACACACACACACACACACACACACACGTGTTTTTACACCTTGTCAGGATGTGGGTTCATATTTAATTACATTAAAAAGTATTTTACTCCCTCACATAATGAACGAATGAACGAATGAATGAATGAATGAATGAATGAATGAATGAATGAATGAATGAATGAGCCAAGGATGCTTCACAATCAGTACTCAACTAAACACAGCAGTGAGAAGCAGCAGCCAATTATGACAACCAACTGGTGGAGACGACCAACAAAACTATGTGTGGAGGCACCGTTTTCACTGCCAATATCAAAGGTTTGTTGTCACACGTCCAGAAGGTCTGGTGTGAAGGTGTGGGACAATTTAATACAATGCCTGATCACCTTTGGTCTTCATTACAGACACTTTAACAGACCAACGTTACGTTAATGAGGTTCTGCAACCTGTGGCTCTACCTTCTCTGAACACACACGCCGGTGCTCAATTCCAACAGGACGACGCTTATCCACACACTGCTGCCGTCTCAAGATCTCGCCTTGACGACACAGATACTACGCCGTGGTCTGTCTCATCTCCAGACCTGTCCCTGATTGAAAATGTGTGGGATGCTATTGGACGCTCTATCAACACTCCACCCCTACCACACCATCTGCAGAACTGAGTGAGAACATTCAAGCTGCATGGGATGGATCATCACAGGACACCATTAGGAACCTCTACACCTCCATGCAGAGACGTCCGGCATGTTATGTTAAACTGCAGTTTTGCTCTGATATGTTGAGCCTCAATCAGAAAACAATCTGGACAGAAAAATTCTCATAACATTGATGGAGGAGGGCTAAACTACTCTACAGTGATCTCCACACTGCTTACGGTGTAGCAACATTTTAGATGGACTGTCTGGACTGGACAATGACCTGTAGAGTCTGTAATTTTTTTTTATTATTATTATTTTCTACAAGCTACATCCTATTAAAATATAGATTTATGTTCTGATAGGGCATAAAACAAACACACACACACACACACACACACACACACACACACACACACACACACACACACAAGATACCCTTCTCAAGTGGCACTTACTTCACTCTGGAGTTCCTCACTTTGCTCTATTTCAAGTCACTGTCATTGTAACCTTGAGGGTGTGCATGAGTCTGAGCCGAGCGTCTTTCCTCACCTCACAGACGTTCAGTCTGCTGCTCCTGCCTGTCTGCTGTCTTCCTTTCACTGAAGAATGGACGGCAAATGAAAGAAAATGAGAGGGAAACCCCCCTCGCATAAGCACTGCTTTAATTTCATACTATTGTCTTTCCCCCCACTTTGGCTACGGAACTGAGGAATGACCTGTGGACAGTTGCGTCTGCGGGCAACATGACTAGACCCTTTCATAGTTCTGCCGAAGAGATTTGATGTTTCTGATGAATCTGATGCTTCTGACATCAACATTTAGTCTGATATGGGCAATATTTACTGACCTACACATTGGCTTAAAAAGAGCATATTCCACTTTTGGTGGAATATCTGTCTCTACTGTCCAGGGAAGACTTTCTACGAGATTATGTAGGATTGCTGTTAGGACTTGATGGCATTGAGCAAGGCCAGGATGTAGGATGATCAGACTCTTCAGCTCAACCCAAAAGTATTGAAAGGAGCACCATCACACCATCATTCCAGAGACCATAGTTCCACTGCTCCACAGCCTAGTGTTGAAGGCTTTATACTCCTTTAACCCACATATAGGATCAGGAATGGTGCCAAGAGATTCATGTTCCAGGGAGTCCTATTCTTTTTGCAACAGGCTAGACAAGCTGTGTGTGCATTTGCACCGTGTGTCACCAATGGGTGCAGCATAGAGTAGCTGAATGCATTCGTTGGAATGGGTGTCCACAAACATTTGGACACGTAGTGTATGTATCATTCAGTGTGTGTTTCATCTGAAGATGAAGCTGCTTGGATTTAACATGTCTTGCGTTGAAGTGAATCAAATTATATTGAATTGAACTGAATCGAACTGAACCGAATTACTGCGGATGTTCAGAGACAGGTGTTAAAAGGCATTTGGGGTTCAGTCGAAAGTACGAGTAGTTCCTCCACAGACCAGCGGCTGAATGAGCTCTTCCTACCAGTGGAATTTCCCCTCCTTATATCCAGTCCAAGGTCACACAGACACGAGTCATGCCACTCTGGAATCTTTTCACGCTTCCCAGGAACAAGGCAGAAAACAACCTATTGGGTCCTATCAGTGAAATCAACACCGCTGGATGATTTCACCTCTGCGTGCTTGTGCGAAGACCACCTGTTCCCTCCTTTCCTCAAAAGTACTTATCCTCCGGACTGCCTGACTCTTTAATGGTGCTTTTTTTTTTTTTTTCACATTCCTTACCTCTATTGCACTCTGAGAAACCCAAGATTTCACCATGATTTCTCCCCTCCCTGTGTTTCCTCACTCTGTATAATCATCTCACCATGGTTACTAGTGTGCAGGACGAGCAGCACAGTAGAAGACAGTCTAGTGAGAATCCTATATGTCTGGCCGAGCCTCATATAGAACAGCATAAAAACCCGAGACCCTTGCAGGCACGGTTCTGACTTTGCTGCAACAAAAGATTCGAATTTACAGGTTTCCCTTTTTCTAAACTGCAAAATTAACTGTAGCATTGAAATGTTAATGGAACGGAGCTTCGCTTTAACAAGACGGTGTGAAAGGAAGTTCTTATAGAATGACATTCCACGGAGCATCTATAAAACATCTTTACTGGACAGCACATCTACATTTTTACAGAACGCTGCATTGACATGCAGAACAGTGAGGACTTCTGACAGTGTACATATTACAACAGCAGAGAGAGAGAGAGAGAGAGAAAGAGAGAGAGAGAGAGAGAGAGACATAGGAGACATACTTTGAAACAGTTGCACAAATAGTTGCACCCAGAAGGAAGTGTGGAATTGCAGTGCTGTTGGAAAGTTAGACTAAAGTTATGATGATAACTGTAGTGTGATCTGATCAATATTTATTGATCTACTCATACAGACGTGGTGTCCCTCAGGACGGCGTCTGGTTTAACGCAACATGCCAGACGTCTCTGCATGGAGGTGTAGAGGTTCCTAATGGTGTCCTGTAATGATCCATCCCATGCAGCTTGAATGTTCTCCCTCAGTTCTGCAGATGGGGTGGTAGGGGTGGAGTGTTGATAGAGCGTCCAATATCGTCCCACACATTTTCAATCAGGGACAGGTCTGGAGATGAGACCGACCACGGCGTAGTATCTGTGTCTTCAAGGTGAGATCTTGAGATGGCAGCAGTGTGTGGATGAGCATCGTCCTGTTGGAACAGAGAACCAGACTGTGTTCAGAAAAGGGAGAACCACTGGTTGCAGAACCTCATTTATGTAATGTTGGGCTGTTAAAGTGTCTGTAATGAAGATCAAAGGTGATCTGGCAGCATAAGAAATTGCACCCACACCTTCACAGACCTGTTGGACACAGATTCGTTGGTCGTCTCCACCAAGACAAAAGTGGCGCTGCCATTCTGAGGGACTTTAAGCACATTAGGTGAAACAAAACTAAAAGTTTGTCCACTCCTGTGTAATAAACCGTGAATGGAATATTGCATGAAATGTCTGCAATCTAAAAACAAATCTGTGTTAGAATTAAAGAGCCAGAAATTAAATCTCTAATGCAATAAGCTTCACAAATTATTCATTGCACACGGCCACATCCATCACTGAAGTTATGCAAAGATGTTAATGGGAACTGACAATTATTAATACTCTTTCATGCCTAATGCACAGAGGCAACTAAAATATGTTAATCAACGCAGACTCTGACCTCTGAAGGTTAAAACACAAACTGAATACCTCCGATGACGCTTTGAGCCAGGGAACACCTCAAAGGCAGATTATAAAGCCATTAGTCACAGGGTGCAGCTTTCAATGATGCTGCATATTTCAAGTCAATGTAGATTATTCTGAGACCATTTGTGACATCTACCACTTTCAGGGGCACAGGAGAAAGGAAAAGAAAAGAATGCTCTCCCTCCCTTTCTCCCTCGTCTGTTTTAAAGGGTTCTTCTCCGTTTATTATCTGTCTCTGATTACATTCTTCTGCTGCAAACCTTATTAACCTTTAGAACTTTAGGCCAATTTTATGGGATGTTGTCATAGTTTGACGTGCTTTTATTCACCAGAAAATTAGAAAAGTATTTATAGGAGACAGTCACACATACCTGATGTTGTTTTTTTTCACGACACCCTAAGCCACTTAAATTTGCCTTCATTTGATATGTAAAAATTTACAGAATTTAAATATTCATATGAATTTGACCATGTCCTGATCAAATTGTGCCTACATTTTGTTTTTGACTGAAAATCACTGAGAAATCCTTTTGAACTCTGACCCTCCAGAGGGCTTTTGAACTGAAAATGCAAGAATATTGATGAGTTATATGTAATAATTCGATTGACACTGATATTTACATAATTCCTCAAAATATGGGACAGTTTTTATTCATGTATCACTATTATTCCTTCTGAGGACTTTTATTCTGAATTTTATATACTGTGTGAGCAAAGAAATAAAGTGAACAGCCCCTCCCATCTTATTTACTTCTGTAACCCAGTATTTGGGGCAGTGATGTAATTAATCCCGCCCCCTCTCTCTGATCAGTCAGAGTCTGTATGCAGGTTGAGCATCAGCCCCGCCCCCTCTCTCTGATCAGTCAGAGTCTGTATGCAGGTTGAGCATCAGCCCCGCCCCCTCTCTCTGATCAGTCAGAGTCTGTATGCAGGTTGATCATGTAGACGTGGACAGAGCAGTAAACATGCACTGGAAGTTGCTTTGGCCTTTAAACTGGGATTTAATTCTGTTGGAGTTCATTTTAGATGTTTTACAGGCTGGATTACACACTGATAATACCGCAATCTTGTAGTTTGTTATGATAAGTGTATCATGTATGTAGATTACTCTGTTCCCTAGATGTGAATCCTGGAACGTGGTATATAACCACCCACAAAATGCAGAGCAGAACCACTTAAGAAGTGATTTTAAGGAATAATAGTAGAATAATACAAAATAATAGAATAATACAAAACAAGAGGCTATAGTAAGGCATGAACCTCTGTGAAGAATTAGTCATGATTAATTTCCTGCTGAGAGTGTCGTCCATTGTGTTACACCATTCCTTTAGGGAATAACATGAGAAACCAAGATCAATGAGGCTGTGCAGGTGTGCCTAAAGGCTGGCCAAGAGGGAGAAGGGCAGCAGCACTGACAACACTGGACGTGCAGTGATAGCACACGTCAGATGAAATCCAGAACCACATCAGGGACCGATGGTTATCTTTCTGCCATCAAAGAACATGGTGTTCCTGGAGTTCCTCTGAAGCAGTTCCTCTTGAGTAAAGGCACAAGGTAATGAAATGCCATGAACATTCAACAGCCTTCACCACGTTAAGCTGCCTTTTAAACCAGACTGTGAGTAAGTCCGTGACTACTCCATCTAGGCTTCAGTTCCAAACACACATTTTACAAACTTTTGTTTTGTCTGGCCTAGAGCTCATGAATATCAGAAATCCAGATCTCAAATTAATAGAATAGTTCATAAGATACCGTGTATAAGACTTTTTCGCCTGCTGGAAAAGGAAATCGGCATCTCCATAGAGCAGATAGAAGAATGAAGTGTTCTAAAATCTTGTAGTAGTCACTGGAATGCACACAGTGGAATAAAGACCAGCAGATGACATGGCCCCCTAAACCCTGACAGACTGGGAAACATCGTACTGGACTTCAGACACCTTGGATTCTGTTCTCCACTCTTCCTCCAGCCTCTGGGACTCTTGATTTCCAAACGAAATGGAGAACTTACTTTGAAAGGAGGACTTTGGAGCTCTGAACATTCCAGCTCTTTTTCTTCTTAGTCCAGGTTTTTGTAGGGTTTTCCTTTAAGGGTTGAAGAGAGTGGGTGTGTCCAAACTTTTGACTGGTACTGTAAATACACTGGACGAATGCTGTGATGGACATCACAGGACATGCTCTGGAGTACATTACAGTCCCTTATATGTCTTGATTTTACATTCACAAAGTGCGCTGAGCGTCCATAGGACGAGCCCAACACAGCAGACACAGTGCACCTCCTAGGCATGCCGTCGTTTTCAAGGTGCTATTGATGGTGAACCTGCCTTCGAGTCCCATGAAACCAGTACCCAAATAACTCTTGAAAGAACAAGCTCTTTAAGCAAATGACACACATGACAAGCTTGGTGTGTTTGCCCCACTTCAAAATGTGCTTCCCTACCCAGGCCCGTTTCATCACATGTCTGATGCAAAAGAAGACGGCGATAACAGCAACCTGTGGGTGTGCGACCAAATACCTCCACAAAGTGACAGTGGGCAAGAGCAGGAGCTTTTCTCCGCGAGTCCCAGTGGAGCGCACAAACACACAAACCCGCTCACACACACACACAAAGGTAGCATGCATGGCACTTTAGCTGCTTGTCACAGTGGTGCATTATCGCGCTGCCCAGCAATGTAGCGGTCCCGCCACTGGTTTTCCTCAGGAAAGGGGATTAAGCAGTGGCCCACGGAAGCCATGGCGCAGCTTAAGCCGTTTTGCGTGGACGGTGTGAGAGGCGGGGAGATAATACCATTTCACATCCCTCTGTCTCAGAGATGCACTGAACCTTTGGCAAGATTGAAGCGTCTCTATCAGGGGCTGCAAAGTCCGGTGAAACAACAATCAACCCAAAGCCAACCTTCGGATGCCTTCATGCTGCAGGAAAACTTCAAATAAACAATGTGTTTAAGTGTGTTTGATCGTACGGCAAGCGTTCACAAAGGATTAGTCAAAGCAGGGGTATTGTAGCATTCTTGTACTTTTTTAATGGACCGACAAAAGAGTACAAGCCCGAACATGAAAATCCACAAAGTGACGAAGATCCAACGCATGAACCCACGATCCACACGTTGCGATCCACACATCACTTTCTAGGCTTCTTAACTCAGGATCAGAGTAACCTACACACCAGGCACAAGGCTTACCCCACCAACTGGAATTCACTAATGAGTCCTTCCAACCGAATGAAATCCAAGTTTAATGCAGTGCATGTTCACTACTTTGTCCACGTGTACATGCTCGACCTGCATGCAGACTCCGACTGATCAGTGAGAGGGGGCGGGGCTAATGACATCCCTGACTCAGTTATTTGCACTAAATTGAACTAAAATAAGAAAGGATTTTGCAAGTTCTTGAATCAACTTTTCTTGACAGTCCTCTCAAGACTCGGGTCGTTCATTTAGCTTGTGCACATTTCGCCACCTGACCAAAAGTAAAACAGATAAATAGCACAAATAATAAAAACAAAAAACAAAACAAAAAAAAACAATTTAGACCACTGCCAATACTTGTCATTATAATCATTACCAAAAAAATAAAATTAAATAAATAAATAAATAAAGTTAAGAATGAAGATAGAATAAAGTTAATTTTCAGCCTTTTTAGCTCAAAACACTCAACATTTCCATTTTTCCTTTTCTTTTTTTAGATGTAAAGTGTTTTTTTGCTCTAAATGGTTGCCCAAATTTTTTGGCCAAATTCATCCAAATATATAATTCCATTCATATTTATATCACAAATTAAGACAAATTCGATTTGCTTGGAGTCATCTGACAGAAACGTCTGTGTGACTCTCTCCTATTATTTATTTATTTATTTATTTATTTATTTATTTATTTATTTATTTATTTATTTATTTTTGGTGAATAAATTAAATATCGCACTAAAATTGAACTAGAGGCCACAAGGTTACAGAAGAAGTGTAGAAACTGTGAGAACAGAGTCACACTGTGAGAACAGAGGTCAGTCTGTGTGTGCGTACATCCCAAGAGTCTCCCATGGGCCCTATAAGTGACCATTATTCTAACACAATCAAGAAGTGTTTGTGCTCCTCGACTTTATGTGACCCAATGCCTCATTCAGTGTACTTTGCATGTAACATCTTACAAATGAGACACAGAAACTCCAGACTTATTGTTTGGTTATTAATCTTTAGACTCATTATTCAGTAACAACTATGAATTAATGAAATTAATGTGGAAGTAAACTGCTGTACAGAACGAGTCTCTACGTCTCATATCAATACTATTATTTTTGTGCTATATTTTTAAAGATTTTATGTAGAATGTGTTTAAACCTCCCATTATGCTTATTTTTATGTTAATTAGTTTTGTTTTCCCAATCAAAAGTGACTGCAGCTGATTATCAATCCATAATAATACATGTATTACTACCTAATGTTGTATTTGATATGTTTAATAATCAACTTCAATTCTTAACTCACTTTTGAACTATTTTTTATGTTGATTTCATTCTATTTATCTTTACTTCTCAAAGTTGAGCAAACAATATTTATTTTGAAGACATTTTATTTGATATTTAATTCTTTTTTTATTAGATGTTTTGTGCTGCCAATCAAAAATGAGCGGTATGAATTTATTAGCAAAGAAAGAACATAGACCCAAAAATAAACTCAAAAATGGACATTCTTAACTCTTCACTTCATGCTATGTGACAGCCAGTGTCCAGAGCAGTGGACAGCCCTGGGAGCAGCTGGGGAGTTAACTTCACCCACATCTTGCCAGTTGAGGGGATCAAACCAGCAACCTTCCAGTCACAAGGCTGGTTTCCAAACCACCAGGCCACAGCTGCCTGTGTGGTCCGTGTCACTGAAGATGACCTGCTGCCATTCTGAGTGACTCCACGGCGCGACACCATCGCAGTCTTCAGTTGAAGATTGAATTGAATTCCATCTAGAAGTCCACGGACCCCGATAACGTTTAAGGGGTAATTGGTATAACCAAAAAATTCATTATACATGCATTTAACGTATGAACTGCTGTGTGTCGGCCACTCTCGCTGTTCTCAGCCCATTCAATCCCTCTTTGTTCCATTCAAAAAAAGAAACACTTGACCAGGAGGCATTCGTCTCTGAAAAGGTGAAGAACTTGTTTACTGCCTCTGGGCTTGAACTCTGAGCTCAGAGTGAGAGCGGAGCGGAAGGTAATGAAAAAGACACCTCTCCAGGAAAATGCTCTTTCTCTAGGATGGTGAGGAACTTGGCAGTGCTTAGTGTGCATTTGCATAGTCAGTCTGGCCTTCAAAAAATGTTCCTTGACATTTGAATGGGGCGGTGCGGAAGCTGGTGTGTTATTATTGTCCTGGTGGGAAGATGCAGAGACCTGCGGCTAGTGCCCAGCAGCACGTCTACTAAATTTTATGTGGGCAGGAGATTAAATCGTCCCAGACGAAGCTGCCTGGCAACAAGGAAAAAACGTAGCAGAACTTTGATGTAATGACTGAAGATAAAGAGGCACTTATTGGAAACGTTACAGTTATATATATATAGCACTGGTTTAGCCACTGTTCCTGTTTTAACCACCCAACTGATAATAAAGAACGATTTTTGCTTTCCGAAAACGCTGCCTACACTCTTAAAAATAAAAGTGCCAGAAATGTTCATGGGACGGATGCCACGGGAACCCATATTTGGTTCTTTAAAGAGGATTTTAATGGATGGTTCTTTAAAAAGTGCGATGAAGTTCAGTCTAATGTGAAAGTTGTTTTGAGAGGCCTTTATTAAGACTGTGTTTATATAGCAAGGAAGCCTTGCTCCGTGGAAAAAAAGCAGTAAGTTCCTTATGCCTTAATTAGCACTCTGTGTGTATGTGTGTGTGTGTGTGTGTGTGTGTGTGTGTGTGTGGGGAACATGAGGACTGTGTATCCACTGATAGCTGTGGGAAGGAATTAGGGGAATCCGGCCTCCACTTCCCTGTGACAGAGAGCACCTGTGCGAGCCCAGGCATGTATCAACATTTGTGAGAGTGTGTGAGTGTGTGTGTTTGTGTGTGTGTGTCCATAGTGAGAATAATCCTTAAATACTGTGTTATAGGTGGGGTGAACATTTCTGTGTAAACAATAACCCATATCCCACACACCCCTGTATGCATTTCAGTTTGATGTCAGTGTGTGTTCAGCACCTTCTCACTGGTGTAACTGAGGCAGAGAGTGTGTGTGTGTGTGTGTGTGTGTGTATGTATATATATATATTGGCCACAGTAGTGTTAACAGTCTTGCCCAAGGACTCTTATTGGCTCTTATTGATGCAGCACAGCATAGTTGCCCAAACTGGGAATTGAACCCCAGTCTCCTGATTGGTGTAGTGGCACAATGATGGTGTTAGGTGTTGCACCATATTCTCTTACACTAACGAGGATGTACAGGACTATGTGTGTATGTTAGTGAGGCAGAAGAGGACCGTTTACACTGTTAAAAATATTTTTGTTTCAACTTTAAAAAGTCAGTGTCTGTTTTGCCTTAAATGTTAAGTAAACTTTGTATAAAGTCAGCATCACTGATGTTGTTTTCTTCCTTTGAAGTTAAAGTAACCAAGAGATCAAATAGAAATAGAATTTTATGATTGCATGAAGTTGACATCAAAGCAATTTAACTAATGTCACTTTAACATGTCTTGCTTAATCAACTTCATCTGGCTTTGACATTTAAATATAAATATGAGACAAAAGATCAACATTTCAGCTTTTAATCCCAGGTGTTTACATCTGGATCTGATACACAGTTCAGAAGAGCACATTTTGCCTGAACCCACCCACTTTTCTTGTGAGTAAAAGTTTCGGAACATGTGACAGACAGGTGTGTGTTGGTGCGCAGGTGTGTCCCGTTCCACTGATTATTCAAACAATAAATAGTGCTGAATGTCTGTGTTCAGTTTCAGATTTGGGTTTGAGGAGAAACCAGCAGAAAGGAGAGCAGTCTGTGGGTGAAAAACAAGCAGCTGTGAAGCTGAGAGAAGATGGAAAATCATTTACAGCAAGTCATATCCAGGATGACAGTTTGGAACGTCCTGAAGAAGAAAGTCGTCCCTGGTGTTCTCAGTAACAGAGGTCGAACAGGTAAACCAAGGACAACAGCAGCTGTTGAAGACAGGAACCCTATGAGTGCTGTAATGAAAGCACCTAAAACCACTGTCAGTGACATCAGCATCAACCTCTGTTCTACTGTTCGCAGAAGACTTCATGCACAAAAGTCCAGAGGCTTCATCAGAAGATGAAAACCACTAATTAGCAAGTAGAATAGGAAGGCAAGGCTGCACATAGACAAGTCTTACAAATTCAGGGACAAAAGTTTATTGACTGATGAGACAAAGACGATAGAAGAAAGAAAGCATCTGCTTATGATCCCAAACATACAAGCTCTTGTGTAAAACACCGTGGAGGTAGTATCATGCCTTGGGCTTGCATGGCATCTTCTGGGACAAACTCATTCATCTTCAATGATGATGTCACCCACGATGGCAGCAGTACAATTAACTCAGACGTCTACAGAAGCATTTGGTCAGGGTGCAACCAAACTGATTAGGAGATCCTTCATTATGCAGCAAGATGATGATCCAAAACCCTATAGAGCAGAATGTTACCTGCTAAAGAGGAGACAGAAGGGAGTCGCCCCCCAAAACAAACGCAACCTGAAAGAGGCTGCAGTGAAAAGACTGGAAAAGCATCAGGAAAGAAGATTGCAGAACTTTAATGATGTCAGTGGGTCACAGGCTTGATGCAGTTACTGCAAGGACAGGATTTTCAACTAAATATTAGGTTTTATTCACATCTGTTTTAGATTAATGTGTTCCAATAATTTTGCTCCAAAAGGTGTTATCTTCTGAACTGTGCATCAGGTCCAGATGAAAATACTCTGTGTGTGTGTGTGTGTGTGTGTGTGTGTGTGTGTGTGTGTGTGTGTGTGTGTGTGTGTGTGTGTGTGTGTGTGTGCGAATAAGACAGTAGAGGACAGTATGCAAATGTCAGCGAGGCAGTAGAGGAGTGTGTGCGTGTGTCAATGAGGCAGCAGAGGAGTGTGTGCGTGTGTCGGTGAGGCGCTCTCCCACATTCCCCCACCGGCTGGCAATGCGCCGCCACAGGGAGGGGGGGTTCGCCTCTTTCTCACGACCTCTCAGGTTCCTCCGCTCATCTGGGAGCTATTCATTTCCTGCCAGAAAACAGCCTTTCCCCTGCAACTGCAGAGAGAGAGAGAGAGAGAGAGAGAGAGAGAGAGAGAGAGAGAGAAGTAGAGTAGTAGGGAGGAATGAAGTGGGGGGGGGGGGGGGGTGCTTTGGCTGCAGAGAGAGAGTACGGGCCTTGATACAGCAAGCCTGGGCTTAAATCATAAGCCCTGGCTTGTCTGGGCTGCAATCAAAGACAGTGCAGTAGTGACTGGGAGCTGGGGAGAGAGTCATAGAGAGGGGGGAGAGAGAGATAGAGAGAGAGAAGGAGAATGAGAGAGATTACACCATATGGTTGCACTTAAGAGTCGAGGAGGAAGCAAAGAGGGGTCTTTCGTTTAAGTTTTTCCCCCCTGAATTTTTCCCCTCCTTTCCTCTCCTGCATGCACACAAAGTGTGGGAAAAGTTAATTGACACGCATGGTGGCTAACCCCGCAGTCATGTTGTGACATGTGCGCGGGCGCCCCAGCAGAGTGGTCACTGGGCCTGTAACCTGAGCCACTCGTAAAGCTGTCCTCCAGGGGTGTACATTTGTGTGTGTGTGTGTGTGTGTGTGTGTGTGTGTGTGTGTGTGTGTGTGTGTGTGTGTGTGTGTGCGCGCGTGCGTGCTGGGGTGTATTGAATGTTGTGTGGGTCTCGCAGCATGCCTCTGGATCCAGCTGTGACCCCCGGATAAACAGGAAAAAGGATGAACGTTCTTGTTGTGGAAGCTCGTTCGGAATATCGCTGCTGTCCATGTCTCTTCTGCTTTGATTTCTCCAAAACAACACTGTCCAATCAGTGAATCTTATAGGTTTCTTTGTTGCGCTGATGAATAATTCCTCAGGGATGGAACAGTAAAAGAAGATGTAGATACTTCAATTGTTTTGTTTAAAAGTTAAGAACTTTTAAACCTTTAAGAGGTTTTTTGTTTTCTGTTTCCTGCTCAGTAAAGTCTACTGATACAAGTTTGTTTATTCTGCATTAGGCAGGTTTGTGCAGGAACCCTATGGACTGCCCCCATGTCAAGCACACGGGCCCTCTTTCTCACCTCTGGGTCTGGATGTGCATGTCCTCAAAAACTTCCCTCCCACATGTGGTTTCAATCTCTCTGGCCTGGCATTGTAAAAAAAAAAAAAAGGTGTGATGGAAATTCCAGAATGACACCATATTCCACACTTTGTGCCTCTTAGCAGACTAGTAATTGCAAACAACTGGAATGCCCCCTCCCAAGGTTGACCACACTTGAATGGCTGAAGGCAACACACACCTGGGGAACTCATGGGAGTGTCAGAAAGTAGGTTCTCTCTTTTTGTCATGAAGTGAAATCCAGTTTCTCCATTTTTTAAGACGACTAGAAAATCAAGTTTGAGTAAATTACTATTCAAACAGTATAAATACTGTAACTAGTTCAGTACGTGCGACCACAACCATGGAGAAGACTGCTGAGCTGACAGTCATCCAGAAAACAACCATCAAATGTCGTCACAGAAGGTCATTGCTGGCTGTTCTCAGAGTGTTGAATCAAAGCATATTAATGGAAAGTTGACCGGAAGGGGAAAATGTGGTGGATAAAGGAGCGCGAGCAACAGGAATGACCACTGCCTTGAGAAGATTGTCAGGAAAAGTTGATTCCAGAACTTCACAATGAATGAACCGAGGCTGGTCACCATGCACAGATGTCTTCAGGAAAGGGGCTCCAACTGCAGTTCCTGATATCAAGTCCCCCTGAAGCAGAGGCAGCATCAGAAGCATCTTACCTGGACTGAGGAGAAAAAGAACTGGACTGTTGCTCGGCCCTCCAAAGTCCTCTTTTCAGATTAAAAGTAAACTCTCATTTCGTTTAGAAATCAAGATTCCTAGAGTCTCAAATCAAGTTCCTAGAGTCAGGAGGACGAGTGGAGAAGCACAGGAACCAAGGTGTTAGGTGTGAAGTCCAGTGTGAAGTTTCCAAGTCTGTGATGGTTTTGGCTATGTGATCTGCTGGTGTTGGTCCACTGTGTTTTATCAAGTTTTTACAGCACTTTATGCTTCCATCTGCTGACAGGCTTTATGCAGATGCTGATTTCCTTTTCTAGCAGGATGCAGCCCCTGCCAATATTGCCAAAATGTCATATATATATATATATATATATATATATATATAATATTATTGTTATTATTATTATTATTATTTTATTTTATTTTTTTATTATTATTTTTTTTTTTTTTAATATATATAATTTGAGAAAATGGGTTTCTGGGGGGGGTTTGACATAAAAGACATACTGACCAAAATAAAAACAAAACAAAAATTAACTTTCACTACATATTATTTATATAAAGTTGTCATTTTTGAAATAAATGAGGAACAAGAATATGCTCTTTCATGGTATTGTAATGGTATGTATATAGTCCATATAGTCATAAAGTCAAGGTAGAAATGTTACTGCTCTGTGTTATCATAAGTTAATTATTGCTTTTGGAAGTGTTGTACTTTATTTGGATATCATTGAAATTGAATGAATACTCTTTGTTACATTTCCAAAGCATAGGCTACCGTTTACGTCTTGCATTTTCTTTAGATCTAGAAAGAATTAGAAATGCTTTTCAAGATTGTCTTAAACTAATGTTGAGTTCTGGACGTCTAATGACATTCTTTCATTAAAGCTTTAAACAAAACTGACCATAAATAAAGTCCATTAGTTGCAATACCTACAGCATCACCACAGACTCTTTGTATTTTATCTTTATCTGAGCATATTTAATCTATATACATCCACTGTGACTAAGAATGACTTTCAAACAGTACTTAAACATTCACTGAAATAACCTTGAAAGGTTCAAATTTTATTATCCGTTTATTTCTATTTTTCAGTTTATGCTTCCGTGCTCAACAATTCACGTAAATGTATTATTATTACTGTCATATTTCTATAAATATGCATCTGAAATAAAGATAAACTACACGCATTGCCAGTATATTGTCTTTTTCCAGATAAGACACATTCATTACTTTTCACATCACACTCTTTTGAGAGTCTGATCTGTAACAAGATCCGATTTCATCCCCTAATCTGAGATCTCTGGTTCTGACTGCGGTGCAGTGTTCATCTCTGCTGCTAGATGGCGCTGTGCGGACACGTAATAAAATCCAAAGGCACTTCATTGTCCAAATTGGCTCATTTGTTGGCTTTGAAATGTAGTAGCACTTTGCAGCTTTCAGGATGCAGGACTTTCTGCTTTCCTTTTTCCTCGAATGACTTAATGAAGGAGGTTGGAATTTCATCCTAATGAACCATAAATTCCTTTTTTCAAACAAAATAATCTGCTGTTCATAAGTCGGGTCAGCCTTTATGGATTTTATAGAGCTATGTTTTGGTTTTGCATGCAGTTCATTTTCGTATTTAGTTGTATAAATAAATCAAATGCAGAAGATATGACCCTCCACTGTCTGTCGATTTAGCTCTATCAGCAGTCAGTTATGATATCCAGCACCTCAGGAATCCATCCATCAGATCATCCTGAAGATAGAAAACAAAATCACAGCTAAACTAGAGTCCAACACTTTGTGATAGAAATAATTAATATCCCATCTGTTTGCTTCTGGGATTATTCAGTCACTAGATCATCTTGTGTCCGAGAGGCATCTTTTCTTTAGGCCTAATCTAATCAAGGCGCTCGGACTGATGCTCATGTCAGGGTTCTTTTCGAGAATGATGGATGAAGACCAGGGGAAACTTGTCTTGTTTACAAATTTATTAGTCTTCCAAAAAGAAGAATCTTGCGAAAGCATTCAACATATCTTTGGCATCAACGTTAGAAAAGATACCGCAAATATAAAAACAAATGCAATGGACAAACAATAGCAATACAAATCTTGTTTCAATATGAACTTCTCTCCCTTTTATCTGTACAAATATAGTGCATAAATCTCTTCTTAGAACACGTTTCCATACAAAAAGACACAAAAAAGGAAAAATGAAACCTTTAAACGAACAGAACAAGTGTCAACAGTTAGGAGTCTTTCGTTTAATGAGTCCTTTCGGGTCTACCAAGGCCGCCACACAGAGTCTGAGGTGACCGACGGTGCACCTGGAGATACAGCCGCCGGAACTGGTGTGCTGGAGTTGTTGGCATACACTGGGATTACGGGGCCACTGGGTGCGAACGCAGCATTGGGAATCAAAAAGGCAAACTGTCCGTCGGTTGCTGGCACAAGCTGGAAGCCTCCGTACACTTTGGTCGCTTCAGGCGACAAGTTAGAAGAGGACCCACTTTTGCAGGGTACTCCGCTGAGGGGCAGCACGTTGGCCTGTTGTGTCGCACCAGGGATTTGAACCATGGGCTGAGCGAAGGTAGGGTGCGGGTGGCCAGCGGCTATCTGGTGCTGCGTGGGGTAGTTCATGGCGTTGATCTGCGTCATGCAGTTGGCCAAGTGACCCAGCAGCCGCGTTCTGACCTCTGCGTTAACCCCTTCACAGGTGGAGAGGAATCGGGTGACCTCATTCATGCACTCGATGAATCCAGCCCGGTACTTTCAGAACGGTGCGGATCTGTGTTCAAAGCAGCTGTTGGGAAACAAGAGAAACTTGGGTCAGTCAACTGAACAGGCTCCCTTTGGATCTCCATTTGGTGTTAATAAGTCTGTGATGCTGAAAGCCACAGTCCTCTTTCCAGATAACAGGTTCTAGCAAAGTTAGGCTGATGATATGATGGTTCTTTTTTTAATAGAAAGGCCTGAGAAGGTGACTCACCAGTCATCTGGGCTCTCTGCATGTTTCTGAGGTGTTTCACAGTCATCTCCAGGATGTCCGCCTTCTCCAGTTTCAGTGTTCCTGGAGTCTGAGAGGAAACGAGGAGAGAAAATGATCAGCATGAGGAGATCCTGCTAAACATAGCAGCTGGTCTAGAGACCTTATGGATATATATATATATATATATATATATATATATATATATACACACACACACACACACACATCAGGGTGACTTGGTGTCCTATCTAATCATGTCATGGTTCCTCTCATACTTACATCTTTTTTCAGAGCATCCAAGATCAGGGTTTTGAGTTGACCCAAGCTTACATTGATCCTGGCTCTTCTCCTCTTCTCCATGATGGGTTTGGATGACTGGAAAAAGAAAGAGAGAGCGGGATGAGGTGTGAGCAGGGCTGGGGTGCGGTCAGGTAGGTGTACAGTGAGGTCAGCACCTCCGAACCCCAGCGCGCTGGAGAGTCGCACGTACCTTTCTGTGCTCGGACGCGGTCTTGGGTTTTATCGGGGGGTGGTGCTCATGCTCATAGGTGGCAGCCACCGGGGACGAGGAGGTCTTTCCATCATGTCAGCCGGCATCTTTTGCGGCAATGTCCCCGAAAGCGTGGGAAAAAGGGGAGAAATCCTGTGCGCGTGCGTCAGCGCTGCGCTAGTTCGGGTCCGGAGCGCAGAAACGTGCGCAAAAGCGGGGTACGGTCCCGACGCGTCCCGAGCGCACAGTGCGCGGAGAGGACGTCAAGAGGACAGTCCTAGACGCGTCCCGAGCTCGCAGTAATGGACAGAGTGTCTCAGCTCCTGCTCTGGCCGGCGGGTGACTGACCGACTGCCTGCCTGCGCCGCGCGCGCATTTATATCCAGCGCCGCACGCGAGCGGCTCGTGTGAAACTTCCCAAACTTTCTTTCCCACACTAACTTTGGACCAATCAGCGCGAGGCGCACGCGGCGCGAGGGGAGGACGGCTCGTGCTCGGCGCGCACCCATTGGTCAGGCGCCGTGCGCGCGGCCGGCCAATGGCGCGCGGCCGACCCCCAGCCCTGCGCGCTCCTTTTACAGAACGCGCACAACTTCACTTTATGATCCGATCCGCTCTGACACACGCAGTGTGTGTGTGTGTGTGTGTGTGTGTGTGTGTGTGTGTGATGTGTGTGTGTGTAGAGAGAGAGAAGAGAGGGGAGCTGAGGTGTGTGTGTGTGTGTGTGTGTGTGAGAGAGAGAAAGAGAGAGAGAATTGTGTGTGTGTGAGAGAGAGAGAGAGAGAGAGTGTGTGTGTGTGTGTGAGAGAGAGAGAGAGAGAGAGTGTGTGTGAGAGGGAGAGAGAGAGAGAGAGAGAGAGAGAGAGAGTGTGTGTGTGTGTAACAGGGTGAAGTGTGGGGTTTAGTATTGCTTGCTTGGTGATCCTGGTGATGATCCTCACAAATAATTAAAAACATGGGGAAGTGATGTTTCCACATCATGGAAACGTTTATATGGAGTACTGAAGAGAGGTACACACACACACACACACACACAGAGAGAGAGAGAATTGACACACACACACACACACACACACAGATATCATGTCTGGATCATTTTCCAGTCGTTGCTTCAATCAGGAAAAAAGTTGCTTCAACTTGAGCAAATCAAACGTTGATTCAACGCATCTCAGTTTGGGGTCTGGTGGACAGTCTGGGTTCTACTGCACATCAGGACACGAGACAGGAGACAAATGGAGCAGAAATGATCTTAATTGTAATTAAAATAACAAACTCTAAACAGTAGAAAAGAGGGCCAGGACGAGGACCAGAACCAGGAGAGGACGTTCTGTCTTCATGATTCCACTGCAACGAAACTTCCCCAGAACTTTTACCTGAAACCCAGTGTTTGTGTGGAGAGACAAGAGTGAGAGAGGGGCTGTTTACTGGTTTCAATGGGTTCCTGTGGGCTGCAGGACACGGTGACTGGTGTGTGAAGTTGTGTCCAACTTTAAACTGTCCATAAGTCAGCAGTTACTGAACACACACACACACACACACACACACTGCGCAGCTTTTGGCAGGCTGACATGTGTCGGCGTGTGTGAATGTGGAGCGCGTGCCAGGACGCTTTATGAGCGCTGGTCGCTGGTTGAGGTTTGAGGGTTGGAGGGTTTGGCCGCCGGGCTGGAGGTGGCGGAGCTGGTTTACATTAGAGACAAGGTAAATACCAGCTGCCGCTCTGAGAGCCTGGGAAAACCACGCCCACAGAGAGAGAGAGAGAGAGAGAGACTGACTGACAGAGAGAGTGAGAGAGTGAGAGAGAGAGAGAGAGAGAGAGAGAGAGAGAGAGAGAGAGAGAGAGAGAAAATGACTGATAGAGGGCAGACAGAAAGAGACTGACAGAGAGAGAGAGAGAGAGAGAGAGAGAGAGAGAGTTTACAGGAATGTGAGGCAGAAGTGTGTGAGGCTCTGTGCGGACAGTGGGGTCATAAAAAGGTTTCCCACCAATGAAACGTGTTTATTCACTGATGACCACACAGCTCAAAGTGGACATGAAACAAATAATTAATTACGTAATTAACAAATTAAGGAGTTCATTAATAAACCGTGGGAAAAAAAAACACACACCTCCACCCGAATTAACAGACACAGCTTTTACTCCTCTGCCCCTGCTACCAAACACACACACACACACATACACACACCTCTGCCCCCTGCTACACACACTCCGCTGCTGCTGCTCCGCTGCTGCAGAAGCCCCGCGACACGTGGCGCGCGAGCGAGCGAGGGGGAAGAAGCTGCTGCTGCCGCCCGCTCTGCCCGCGCCGACAGAGCCCCGCCCCCGTGTGCTGCGATTGGTTAATTCCATCACACTGCCATCCAGTTGTAGCACGGTATGCAAATACGGGCGCGCCGTGCTTGTGTCCGTAAATACAGTTCAACTGCCAGCCAATCCCGGCGCAATATGCAAATAGGGGAAGTACTCCCCGCCAATCGTAGGGCAGTATGCAAATTTTAGATGTCCCTTTCTACTTTTGTGCTATTTAAAGAAAAGTCATCTAATTAATATATACAGTGTAATGAATATGCATGAGGACATTAGCATATAGTGTGCTTTTATAGTTTGTATGTCATAGCAGTGCATGAAGAAACACATTTCATCAAAGAAAATAGTTGCACCCAGAAGCAAGTGTGGGATTGTGGTGCTGCTGGGAAGGAAAATGAAGGTGATCAGGATCAATAACTGATTATAAATGTATCTGATCTGATCAATAGTTATTGATCTACTCATACAGAAGTGGTGTCTCTCAGTATGACGTCGGGTTTAGCGCAACACGCCAGACGTCTCTGCATGGAGTTGTAGAGGTTCCTAATGGTGTCCTGTGATGATCCATCTCATGCAGCTTGAATGTTCTCACTCAGTTCTGCAGATAGTGTGGTAGGGGTGGAGTGTTGATAGAGCGTCCAATAGCATCCACACATTTTCAATCAGGGACATATCTGGAGGTGAGACCGACCACGGCGTCGTATCTGTGTCTTCAAGACGAGATCTTGAGACGGCAGCAGTGTGTGGACAAGCATCACCCTGTGGGAACAGAGCACCGGAGTGTGTGTTCAGAAAAGGTAGAACCACTGGTTGCAGAACCTCATTAATGTAACGTTGGTCTGTTAAAGTTTATTGTGCTTCTGGACCCACATCATGACCTTCTGGACATGTGACGTGTGACAACAAAACTCCATGCACGGATTCGTTGGTCGTCTCCTGCACTGCAGTCAGATGATTGCCGGGTGTGTCTAGTGTGTGAGGATGAGTGTAATCATGGTCAAGTGTAATATTTTAGTATAGACAGTATAGACTAGAGTCTTTGTGTTTGTGGTTAGTCTGTGTAGCTGAACCATGGGACCCCAGCTGGACCTCTGCCAGTAACATTAAAGGACTCTCTCTCTCTCTCTCTCACACACACACACACACACACACACACACACACACACACACACACACACCTTCTTTGCACTGACCACAGGCTTTGCAGTCTCCTCCAGCCATATCTTTATTGAGGCTTCTCGACTATGAACCTCCGCACTGCCATAACACAATCAGGGCTCCCGATTGCAGGGCTAAAGTACGTGAGAAAGTCGGTGATAGCACACTCCCAAACAATCAAGCCTACAATCAGAGGCATAGCGCAAACTTAATGCGTAAACCATTGGTGACCGCTGGCTGCTAGGAGCGAGCTCCTGTTGACAGACCGGCAATATCAGAAGGGTTTGGCCCCCAGGAACTCCAGGCTCATGCTGTCATGTGAGGACAGTGAAATGCATGCATGACGGCTGTTTAAACCCACTTTTGCCATGCAAATAAAAACCCGTCAAAGAACAAACAAGCTTTAGGGTGCTCCTAGGGGTCCGTCCAAACTCACCACAAACAGAGAGCCTCAGTTTGATTGATCGTTTGCCTGTAGGTTGGCGTCTGTCTAAAGAAAATGAACTTTAATTTAAGACTTTCTTGGTGTCGTTCTGGGTCCGTTTGCATATACTTTTGTTTGCGTGGGTGTTCACATCCTTCAGAGTAATATAGATTTACGGGCTACGCTGGATGGAGAGGGTGAGTGAGACGCAGTAGCTAACGGAGAATAAAACAACGTAACAGAGAGCATATCAAAGCTCGACCAACGTATCCTTTAAGGAGAGAGAAGATGGAGAAAGAGAGAGAAAATGAGTGGCTTTGGAGGCCCTCCAGTAGTCTTCCCACGGAGCAGACGCAGTGCTGCCTCCCCACGCTGGAGCAAGCGGCGGAACGTACTCGTGCGCACACACACACACACACACACACACACCAACAGCCTCACCACTCAGTCCAGCTCACCGAGGCCCTGAGGGGATCAGAGGCAGGGGAGTGCTAAAGCGTTGATTCATAGTCTACTTCACACACACACACACACATACACACACACACGCAAACATCACATGAACACAGATCACTCGGGGTCACCAGCAGCCTCATGGACATTAGTGCTCAGTGTATGTTTTACTCAATAGCGGCTGGGGAGCTTTTCAAAACAGCCGCCCGGCTCGCTGGTGATTCAAGCCTTTCTGGACCCGCTCCTGTGCTCGCTGCTTCAGAGGCTGGGGAGAAGCGTGTGCCCTGGGGGGGGAGTCTATTGAAGTGAAGCTAAGCTTTTTCTCTCTCCTGTGCCCTCTTGTGAAGCTGGGCCTACCAGGGGCTGTGTGCTCATGTGGAGGAGGCTGTGGAGACTGGGTCACAGGTCACTCAGGATGTGCATCCGGCTGCCAGACTCAGCTGGCTGGGGTGGTTTGTGAGTTAACAAGCCCGGGGCGCTCTATTTTCAAGTAGCCAAATTCTAACAACAAGGCTCCATCTTCTTCTCGGTTAGATAAGACTCGGCTTGTTTGCACTATATACAGAACTGAACTCTTTGTGTGTTTTCTGTCTAAACATCGTACAGTGTTTCAGTTCGTTTTCACACCCCAAAGTCCGGACCAAGGACTGACCCAAAGTGTTTTTGTTACATTATATACTTTTGGTCCGGTTAGGTCTGGATTCACGCTGTTGTTTAGACAACCTCTTTACGCTGGAACAAAGGTTACACCTGGTTACACCTGGTTACACCTGGTTAGGCCTGCTATTTTGGTCCAAAAGTCCGGGCCAAACAAGGTAGGTGTGAAATGACCATCGGAGTACTAAATCTGCACCCACAACCTTATACTGTCATAATAAGAGTGTTTTCACACCTGAAAGTCCAGACCAAGATCTGATCCAAGTTCAGTGTTTCTGTTACATTGTATAGTTTTGGTCCAGTTCGGTCTGTCTTCGTACTGCTGTTTGGTTAGACAGTCCCTTTAGGTCAGATCACAGTTTGGTCCTTTGTTCCAAGCCGAAGGGTGTTTTCACGCCTGAAAGTACAGACCAATGGCTTAAACATGGTTGGTGTTGTATCCTTTTGGTTCAGTTTGTCCTGGTTTCACGCTGTAGTTCAGTGACTGCACTAAATATTTACTCTGATGTTCTCATCATCTACAGTATATAGTCTGTGTCTCCTTATACTTGACACTGACTGGTTGGTAGAAGAGATCAAAATTAATCACAGTGCCAGTATTTGTCATTTCAGGTGTTGTGCTGAATTCGACCTCCCTTACAGAGGGTGCACGGGTGTCCCTGTAGTTCCTGTTCTGATCATTTTTCAGTGGGTGCAGACTGAGACCACTGGGCACTATTTAACCTCACCAGTCCACAGGACTTGTTTCCAGAAACCATCAGGCTTGTTTCGGTGTTCTTTTGCAAACTTCTGACATTGAGTTTTGTGGAGACAATGCCGGAGAAGTTGGCCATCAAAGTCATATTTGTGCAGGTGTCTCTGAACAGTAGAGACAATGTGCAGACCTCCAGAGTCTAATCTTGGTGAGGTCTTTTGCAATCAGCTGGCTGCTGTTTGCCTTTTAGCAATCTATGAGCTTGTATGTCATTTGTGTAGTCTTCAGACCTTATCATAGGCCTTTCACTGTTCCTGTTTACAACCATTTCTTAATTACATTTCAAACTAAGGAAATGGCAACCTGAAAACACTTTGCTCTCTTCTTATAGATTCTCTAGCTTTGTGGAGCTCAACCATTTACGTTCAGAGTGCTAGGCAGCTGCCAGAAGAACCCATGGCTGCTGTTTTTTGGGACATGCTATTGAGGAGTCTGGGAGTTTGGGACATGGTGTAAACCAGTCATTAGGGGTGTACTTTGTGCATTTCTGGTGCCAGTCCCAAGCCTGGATGAATGGTGAGGGTTGCATCAGGAAGGATATCCGGCGTTAAACCTGCCTCGTCGTTGTAAACAGCCTCCGGTGCTGTTTGGTCATGAGGTGTGGTAAATTGGACTACTGTGGGTCAGGGAGCATTGTTGGAGGATGAGGTGGGATAGAGGATGGTTGGTGTGACAGTGGAGGGGGCAGGGGAAGGGGCAGAGGCAGAAGTGGATGGTCGCTGTGGCGACCCCTAAAGGGAGCAGCCGAAAGAAGAAGTATTGAGGAGCCTGGGCTTCTATACAGCTTTGAAATGTGCATCATCTGGCCTTTCCTACAACGACTGTGAGCAAGCCATAACCCTAACAGACTGTTGTGAGCGCTCAAATCTGCGGTTCCCATACTTTCGTATGGTTCTCCATTTTCTCTTTTTCACTCTGAAAATCTACATAAATGAACACCTTTCATTTGTCTTCAGCTTGCTTGGTCAGTTCACAGTCACAGTGATTTTGACCAGGGGAGTCCCAAACGTTTGAATGCCACTGTATACTTCTGAGTATGAAAATGTGTCGCTGGGTCAGCACAGATATTCAAAAACACCTCCCCGTCATTTACAGTATAGAACCATGATTTGATACGGCTTTCTGGAAATGCACTGCTTCTGCTTTTGCAGCGTTAGTGAAAATCCATTTATGGATTATCTTTCCATCTTAGCTCCTGGTTCCTGTTTATGTAAAAGGAGGTTGTACTGGATTTGAATTACAGGTGCGTAGGCACTATTTCCTCCTCATGGGAGCACTTTGTTTACAGAAGATAAGGAAGTGCTTTGAACATTGAAGTGATGCTTCACAACTGTCAGAGTGGTAAATAATTATCTTAAATAGGGCCAAGTGTAGTGTAAACAGAGAGTATCAACACAGATCTCAGTGATCCTTCCCCCACTCATCTCCCGTTAGCATGCCCGCCGTGGCAGGAACATCTAACAGATGTGGTCATTCATAAAAGACAGGCGCTACACCACACCGATCCACCCAGTTTATCATGACCTTGTTTCTACACTCACTGTCCACTCTATCAGCTCCTCTGATCACACAGGAGCACTTTGTGGTTCTATAATTCCAGACTGTGGTTCATCTGTTTCTCTCTGCATGCTGTTCTCCTCTTTCACCCTGATCTTCAATGATCCAGGACCCCACAGAGACCACCACAGAGCAGATATTGTGGGTGGTGGGTCATTCTCCAGCACTGCAATCCCACACTGACATGGTGGTGGTGTGTTTAGTGGAGTGGATGGAGTGTCCGGAGTGGATCCAGGCAGCAGTGCTGCTGGAGTGCTTAAACACTGCGTCCACTCACTGTCCACTCTGAGACACCCCTACCGAGTGTCTCCACCTTGTAGATGTAAAGTCAGTGACAGAAGCTCATCTGTTTCTGCGGTTTGTGTTGGTCGTCCTCTAGTCCTCCATCAGTGCTCACAGGACGCTGCCCACAGGACGCTGCCCTGGATATTCTGGTTGGTGGACGTTTCTCGGTCCAGCAGTGACACTCCAGCAGCACTTCTATTATCGCCTTTGCTTTTCTAAATAAAATTGTTCAACTTGCATATTGTGTTCCAGACTGAAAATGATCAAGTAAAATCAATCAATCAAATTTTATTGATAAAGTGCTTTTTTCAACAGGAAGTTGTCACAAAGCAGCCTTACATAGATCCGGGTCCAAGCCTCAAATGAGCAGTCAGTTTCAGGAAAACATCCAACCCCTGAAACTTGTCCCTGCATGAACTGGTCCCTACTGACGGTTGTGGCTGAAGAAGGTCGTGGTAACCAGGCTGGATTCCAGGGTAGATCTGTAGAGCTCTGATCCTGGACACAACTGGCACAACCTCACCCTCCAATCTCCACCCGGCCCACCAGCTCCTCTCATCCCTCCACCTTTCCCGTGGGAGTTTGTGAAGCCAGGATAACCTTGGGACCCTTAGGTTGGACCTCTGCCAGGAACATTAAAGGGCCTCTCTCTGTCTCTCTCTCTCTCTCTCTCTCTCTCTCTCTCTCTTTCTCTCTCTCTTTCTCTCTCTCTCTCTCTCTCTCTCTCTTTCTCTCTCTCTCTCTCTCTTCTCTCTCTCTCTCTCTCTTTCTCTCTCTCTCTCTCTCTCTCTCTCTCTCTCTCTCTCTCTCTCTCTCTCTCTCCCTCCAGTATTAAAATAAATTAAATAAGACTTTTCTTTTCTGTGAAGCACTAAATGCTATACTACTATTACCACTCTACTGCTTCTACTATCTGCTACTGTACTACTGCTGCTGCTATCTTATTACTTCACTGCTACTGCCACCTGCTTCTGCTATGCTACTGCTACTACTACTACTGCTACTGTCTTTATTGCTACTACTGCTACCACCACTACTGCTACTACCACCTCTGCTACTACTACTACTACTACTACTACTACTACTACTACTACTGCTACTATCACTATTGCTACTACTACTGCACCACTACTACTACTACAGCCACCTCTGCTACTACTACTACCACCACTAGCCTACTATCTCATACTACTACTACTACTACTGCTGCTGTCACTGTTGCTGCTACTACTGCCACCACTTTACTGCTACATGCCTCTGCTACTGCTACTGTGCTTCTGCTGTCACTACTACTGCTGCTACCCAACACTGTCACTGTGCACTACTGCTGCTACCACCACCACTACTGGCTGCAGCCACCTCCTGCTACTACTACTGCCACCACTACTGCTACTGCAGCCACCTCTGCTACTGCTACTGCTACTACTGCTGCTGCTATCACTATTTACTGCTACTGCACCACTGCTGCTGCAGCCGCCTCTGCTACTGCTGTTATACTGCTACTACTGCTACTGCTACTGCTACTGCCACTGCTGCTTTGCTGCTGCTACTGCTGCTGCTGTCACTGTGCTACTACTCACTATGCTGCTACTACCACCACTACTTCTACTACTACTACTATGAATTAATAATAATAATAATAATAATAATAATAATAATAATAATAATAATAATAATTTGTTAGCCTTTCACGCTGGTCTTCAGTGGTCAGGACGTCACAGGACCAGCTCGAACAACAGTTGTTTTCTGTATCTTTCTGTGTCTCTCTTTGTGTCTCCTCTCTCTCTCTCTCTCTCTCTCTCTCTCTCTCTCTCTCTCCTCTCTCTTACTCTCTCTCTCTCTCTTTCTCTCTCTCTCTCTCTCTCTCTTTCTCTCTCTCTCTCTCTCTCTCTCTCTTTCTTTCTCTCTCTCTCTCTCTCTCTCTTTCTTTCTCTCTCTCCCTCCAATACATTAAAATAAATTAAATAAGACTTTTCTTTTTCATGAAGCACTAAAATACTACTGCTACTACAACCACCTCTACTACTACTACTACCACCACTGCTTCTACTATCTTACTACTACTACTACTACTGCTACTATCACTATTACTACTACTACTGCACCTACTGCTACTATCACTATTACTACTACTACTACCACCACTACTTCTACTATCTTTACTACTACTACTGCTGCTATCTTTATTACTACTACTGCTACTACTACTACTACAACTACTACTACTACTACAACTACTACTACTATCACTACTACTACTACTACTGCTACTGTCACTATTACTACTGCTACTGCCACTGCTGCTACTGGCACACTCTGCTACTGCTACTGCACCACTGCTTTACTGCTGTCACTGCTACTGCTACTGCTGCTATCACTGTACTACTGCTACTGCCACTACTGCTACTACAATAAACCACTGCTTCTACTATCACTACTACTACTACTACTGCTACTATCACTATTACTACTACTACTACCACCACTACTACTACTACAACCACCTCTACTACTACTACTACCACCACTACTTCTACTATCACTACTACTACTACTACTACTGCTACTATCACTAGTACTACTAGTACTACCACCACTACTACTACTGCAACCACCTCTACTACTACTACTGCTACTATCACTATTACTACTGCCTGCTACTACTCGACAGCCACCTCTGCTACTGCTGTACTGCTACTGCTACTGCTGCTGCTACTACTGCTGCTACTACTGCTGTGCTACTACTTTACTACTACTACTACTCTACTGCTAGTCTACTTTACTACTACTGCTGCTCTACTACTTTACTACTACTACTGCTGCTACTATCACTAATACTTACTATACTATACTGCTACTACCACCACTACTTCTACTACTACTACTATGAATTATAATAAAAATAATAATAAAAAAAAATAATAATAATAATAATAATAATAATAATAATAATAATAATAATAATAATTTATTATTTCACGCTGGTCTTCAGTGGTCAGGACGTCATAGGACCAGCTCGAACAACAGTTGTTTTCTGTATCTTTCTGTGTCTCTCTTTGTGTCTCCTCTCTCTCTCTCTCTCTCTCTCTCTCTCTCTCTCTCACACCTCTAGCTCTAACATATTCTATTCTATTTTCTCCCCTTTTTTCACTTAGTCTCAGTTTGTAGACTTTTTGTATCTCCTCCATCAACCTCTCTGAGCTCTTATACACAAACACACACTCGCTGAGTTTGAACAGGCAGTGGGCTTTAAAGAAAAAGACCATTCACATGATCTCCCATGCAGCACACTATTATCTGTAGATTGTCGAGCTGCCAATTTCAATTCTGCTGCCCTATTATCAGGCCCCAAAATAAACGCCTCATTTGAAGAGTAGAAATCAAACTGTCTCTATAGGAGAGATGACTGACGTTGATTGCAAACTAACTATTTAGTGCCAG
This sequence comes from Acestrorhynchus altus, assembly GCA_034509495.1. Classification (NCBI taxonomy): domain Eukaryota; kingdom Metazoa; phylum Chordata; class Actinopteri; order Characiformes; family Acestrorhynchidae; genus Acestrorhynchus; species Acestrorhynchus altus. The sequence goes on along the minus strand of CM067504.1, from coordinate 3,281,054 downwards.
GCTGCACTTTGTGTGGCTTTTGTCTGTCGCTCCCTTTTTTCCCAGGCTTCACGGCTGTCATATTCCTTTAGTGGCGGGGAAGGTCAAGTGCGGCTGCCTGAGAGATCTAAAGCACTGGAATGGATTCAGCCTCCTGAGTTGCAGCGTTCATCCACCCGGCTGGTGGCCGCATGGTGTTTGTGCATTTGTTTGCTTATCCCTTGTCAACTTTTATCTTTAGTCAGAAAAGAAAAAGGGAAAAAAGACAGTATGCAAATGCTATTTAACAATATACACTATGTGTATATTTGAACAAATCCAAAGTCTACACAGTCAGGTCACACTCCTGGTCTACTTCCTGCCAAGAATAATGGAACACTAGAGCCAAAACAATAGGACTCTGTAAAGCAGATAAACAAGTATGAACCTGTTGGCATCATGTCTAATGTCAAGTGAGCTACAGGGGTATAAAGTCCTCCAGCATTGAGCTGTGGAGCTCTGGAAGGATGGTGCTCCATCTAATACTCTTGGGATGGGCTGTGGAGTTAGGGATGAAGAATCCAAGATCCTGGCCTAAATTTTATTTTGCTGAATGCAACCAAATCCCCATATCAGTGCTTCAAAATCGAGTAGAACATCTTCCCTGGACAGTGGACCGAGTTACTCCAACAAAAGCACTCTTTAATATCTTTGAAGGAGCAAATGAATGAGCAGGTGTCTCAATACTTCTGCCCATATCGTCTCTTAATGTACAGTGTAACCAGAAATGGTTCAAAGTGCTTAGATTACGGTCACTGCAAACTGTAGAGGGTTGAACCACTTTTTTTTTAAATGCATCTCAAACAAGTAACAAAAAACAAGTCATCTTTCCTCAGCGCTTCTATAGACAGCGAGGCTCAGCCTTTTCACACGTTCTGCAGCTCATTCTCTCCCTAGCGATTATTTGGAAGTTCCCATGACATCATACACCGCCTTTGACCATGTTGTCTGATGTCCTTTGAGGCACGGGCCATTCACACACATACACACACACACACACACAAATACACATACATGACCTCATCTCCCACACATTCTCTCCGGGTTTCACCTTGCACCTGCCGTGCATTCCTTCTCCCCTCTGGCTGTATTAACACCCAATCTGCTCCCTCTCTCTCTCTCTCCCTCTCACCCCACCCATTCACAGCCTATTGTCTTCTCCTGAACACAGCGACTGGCTTAGGTCTGATCCAGCATCAACTTTCACCCTCAGCACTTGCCACAGTGCCACCCAGTCTGCTCTAGACTGAAAGCCCAACGGCTTACATTCAGTTTCACCCTGTGGTTTCACCAGTCAGCCCAGTGGAGACCAGTTACCAGTGACCAAGATCTGACTGAGATACTGTTATCAATCAAAGGCCTACTCCAGCTGTCCTTGTGATGAGATATGCAGTGGGAGAGATTAGACCACATTTCGGAATTTCGATGTTTTAGATACGGAGATGTTTTCTCTATTCGATTCCAGTAACCACTGGTGATGTTGTGGGAGTGGAGCTGGACCCTCGGAGGGCAGTGTCGGAGAGGAGGATGTTGTTTAAGTTACAGGCAATTATGGACAATGACTCCCACCCACTCTACCAAACAGTGATGAGACACAGGAGCACTTTTAGTGCAAGAGTCATCCCACTGAAATGCACTACAGAGCGACACAGAAGGTCATTCCTACCTGTGGTCATCAAACTCTATAGCTCCTCCCTTAATGGATGACCATTATGAACCACTACGGTTCATCTGTGCAATTTAATTTATGTTTTTGTGCAATTAAATATATATATATATATATATATATATATTTAATAGTGCATCATTATTAAATTGTATTTTATAATTGCATGTGGTTGGTAACACCACCAGTGAGCCGCCACACGTGTGGGCAGTTGGGGTTCGATTCCTAGTCTGGGCAACTATGCTGGGCTACACCAGTTACAGTCCTTACACAAGGTTCCTAACACTACTCTGGCCCACTTCTGTAATACGAGTAAAGACACTCTGGACAAGAGTGTCAGATAAATGTTGATATTTCAGATTCTGATAACAAATATTTAAAGGTTAGATTATGGATCAAATGGACTTCTGTTGCCAAGAAAAAGGTCCATCTCGCAAAAAGATGCCCTGCGGAGAAATATAAGTTACTGTAACGTAACTTTGTCACTGCATTATCACACAAAACTGGGTCACTACTGTTTCTGCTAAAGGGATGAAGGTAATGCATCTCTCGTGTCTCAACGTGCCCCGAGCATCCTGCTGTGAAAGTGTTGGGTATGTCCATTATTGACACCGTTGCTCCCACCATTCTGGACTGCATATCTGTGTTTCTGAACGAAAACCGAGTTAGACCTAAACTAAGGTTGAAGCTCTGTTGTCTTTGTCCATAAACGTTACATTAGCATAATTAGATGCATCCACAAATGACTTCACAGCACTTGTAATTGTGAAAATCGGTGAAATCAGTTTTGCTACAAGGTGTTTATGTGAAGAGGAATCTAGAGTTAAAGGATTTGTCATCCATAGCATGGTTCTGTAGCATTTTAAGAATCGACTGATGCATGGAGCCACTTGGAATTGCAGGAGGTGGGACTGGTGTGATGGTGTGGGTGCAATTTCATATCATGCCAGATCATCTTTGGTCTTCATTACAGGAACTTTAAGCCCAGCATTAATGAGGTCCTGCAACCAATGGTTCTACCTTTTCTGAACACACACTCCGGTGCTCTATTCCAACAGGACGACGCTCGTCCACACACTGCTGCCGTCTTAAGATCTCACCCTGAAGACACAGAAACTACGCCGTGGTCGGTCTCATCTCCAGACCTGTCCCTGAGTGGAAATGTGTGGGATGCTATTGGACGCTCCATCAACACTCCACCCCTACCACACCATCTGCAGAACTGAGTGAGAACATTCAAGCTGCACGGGATGGATCATCACAGGACACCATTAGGAACCTCTACAACTCCATGCAGAGACATGTTGTGTTAAACCCGACGCCGTACTGAGAGACACCACTTCTGTATGAGTAGATCAATAAATATTGATCAGATCAGACATTTATAATCATGAAAATACAATTCTGATCTTTCTTTTCCGAATAGCACTGCAATCCCACCTCCCAACCATTTTTTGAGTGCATATCATGCAAATCTCCTCACTGAACCTTCACAACATCTACTGAGGCTGTTCAGGTGCTTGGGCCCCCCAGCACACTTCTTTAACCGGATTACAGAGCAGCTCTCACAACATCTGTCAAAAGAAGTCCTTTGCTGATAAGGAAGCATCCCCTTATCTCAAAGATCATCACAGGCCTCCAGCCCCTATCCCACACAGATCACACCTTTCCCTAACAGGACACAGCAGACACTCCAGGATTAGGTTAGGTGAGGCCAGGGGGTGGGGAGAAGGCCTCAGAAAAAGAAACCCAGCATAAGCTGCTAAGCACAAGTCGAGATCATCTCCAGATGATTGCCCACTCTCTTGCCCCTTCACCCTCAGCTTCCCAAGTCTGTGTCATGCTTGGCAGGGTGCAGGGTGCCGGCGGGACAGGATTTTGTAAGTCTGTGGCCTATTAAACCAAGCAGGCAGCGCGAGAGCTTTGCTGGAGATTACTCGGAGGAGCAAGAATACAACAAGGGTCGATTTTTCCCACAGATCGGCCAATTAGTCCCCTGAGAAAACAAGCAATCCACCTCCATCCGCCAGCTCCGCTCCATCTCTGGCCTGCCAGAGGAGGATAGAGAAGTCTCTGCATCCTTCCCTCCTTCCACCCCCACCTCCGCACACCAGCACTCCCTTTCTTCATGTTTCCCCAGTGACCCCACCTCTTTTCTTCAACTAAGTAACTTTAATTGTCCTGGGAAAGTCAAGGCTGGGCCTCAGGGCACAAAGCTCCGGCTGCTAATGAATGTTCCAGCCAAGGGATTAGGTGCAGCCGTGGGCAGCCATGATGAGAAGGGTTGTGACAGAGAGAGTGTGTGATCTTCCTGTCTTGAGCGTGTGTGTGTGTGTGTGTGTGTGTGTGTGTGTGTGTGTGTGTGTGTGTGTGTGTGTGTGTGTGTGTGAGAGAGAGAGAGAGAGAGAGTCATGCCATTCCTCCAGTCAGCGTTATGTGCTTTTGTTGATGTGTAAAGGTACAGTAGACCATTAGAAAGCCAACATTCATTTTCCGAAATGAAAAGATAACCAAAATGGGAAAAACATCTACAATCTCAATGGAAATGTGCTTTTTCACCTGGTCACTTCACACGACTAGTATCTAGATCATATCCTGAGAAGATTTTAATCACATGTATTTACACTGGGTACTAAAATGCATTTCCAGCAGGTTGGACTGAAATCATATATATATGGAAATGGCACCAAAAGAGGGTCTTCTATTGATACAGTGTAGCTTTTGAAAACCTCTTTTCAAAAAGGTTCTGTTAAGAACCATCAAAACCACATTCTTTATTGGTCTAAAGAACCCATTCATGATGCAAAGAACCCTTTATTTCTTAGAACTCCAGATCCGCACTTTGCGGGCAGTTACATGCTATTGTCTAGGCATCATAACTCCGGATCCCAGCAACCTTCAGATCTGATACACAGGATTTAATTTTATTTCAAAGAGTAGCTGGTATTTTAATAGGAACGTATTATTTTAAATATCATTTTCAATCAAGTCTTCAATCTGATCTCATTGAAAATCTTGAATTGTCAGCTCAGAATGCTCCTTATGCAAAATAAATAAATAAATAAATAAATAAATAAATAAATAAATAAACGATCGCAAACATGATCAAGACATGGTCAAATTCATACAAATATCTACAATGAAAACCTAACTGGATAGCCAAGCGTCTCCTGAAAATTACAGTATCTGGTGTGTGTGACCTAGGGTTCTATAGGTTAACAATGCAAAGGTTCTATATAGAACTTGACTGAAGAACCCTTGACTGACCATTGTTTTTTAAATGTATGGCTATGCTTCTATAATGACAGATACTATTTTAAATTTCCAAATTTAAAAGGAAATATTGGTGAATGTCAGGCGCTTGGTGGAAAAAATGGCTCTCATGGAGCAGCTCTGAAGGTTGTTTTTGGGGGGGTGGGGGGGGGATTGTGCCCCAGGTAGCTAAAGAAGGATGGACTGAGACCTCAGAGCAAGAACGAGTGAAGCTGATTCACTGCTACACTTCAGAACACCCTGAACGTTCTGTTTACACGGTTTCCAATCGCCAGAAATAAAGAGGAGTTATAATGAGTTTATTTGATTCCAGGAGCCTGTAGCTGTGTGTGTGTGTGTGTGTGTGTGTGTGTGTGTGTGTGTGTGTGTGTGTGTGTGTGTGTGTGTGTGTGTGTGTGTGTGTGTGTGTGTGTGCATGTGTGTGTGTGTGTGTGTGTGTGTGCAGTTTTCATGCTTGTGTTAGTGAATGAGTCAGACAACCCAGGCATCCCTCTAACGCTTGTTCTTGTTAGTATCCCCTGTCTCTCTCTCTCTCTCTCTCTCTCTCTCTCTCTCTCTTCAAACCTATCCTCACCGCTGAGAAAGAGAGAAAGAGAGAGAGAGAGAGAGAGAGAGAGAGAGAGAGAGAGAGAGAGAGGAAGAGAAAGAGGGAATGTATACAGTATCGATCCTCTCAGGCTGCAGAGGCTCTCTCTCTCCCCAGAGAGACTGAAGGGTCGAGCGAGCTTGACCCTGAGACTGCCCTGCTGTTTCTCTCTGCCTGCACTCGCTCCCCCTTCTCTCTCTCTCTCTTTTTCTCTCTCTTTTCTTCACAACAGTTCTCTGCTCTCTATGCAACACCTCCTACCCTCCCAAAACCCACCCACATGCATAAGCACACACACACACACACACACTCCACCATTCCTCCCCCGCCTCATTGTTACTCTCCTTCTCCTGCTACCTGCAGGCGCTCTCTCTCTCTCTCTCTTTCTCTCTCTCTCTCTCTCTCTCCCATGTCTGGACTGGGGAGTGATGGACTAATGTTAGTAATGTTCTCATTTTGAGTGTACAGTACAGAGAAACTGTTCTCTCCACATATCCCACCTTAGAAAGCCGGGGTCCGACTGCAGGGTCCGCCGTGCTAAGACACCCGTAGAGCAGAGAGATTAAGGGCCTTGTTCAAGGACCCAACAGCGGCACGTTACTGGACCCAGGTATCAAACCCACAACCCTGTGACTATTGCATTACTATATACCATGTTTTTGGTCCAACTGCCTGGAGCTGAACTGCCCACAGTATCGTCACTGTCACCTATTATCTCCAAAATGACAGATTTACAGAAGAATGAAAAAAAAACCTTCCAGACCTTCAGTGGAATTCAGTGTAAAAAGGTCCTCTCATCACAAAATTCTGACACTGTACGGAACAACTTCCAAATTCATGTTTCATTAAGAAATGTAGAGAGGTTTTGCTGAAGGTGATGAAATATTCAAAAATATATGAAAAATGTGTCCATATAGGTCAATTGATTGAGGTGTAGATTAAAGTGTAGGTTACTGTTAGGTTAAGGTGTAAGTTAAATATAGATATAGGTGTAGATTAGGGTGTAGCTTAAGTTTAGGTGAGTGTGTAGATTAAGGTCAAGTTTTAGGTGTAGTTTAAGTTGTACATTAGGATGTCGATTAAGGTGTAGGTTTAGGCCTAGTGTAAGATATGAATTAGGGTGTCGAATAAGGCGTAGGTTTAGGTGTAGCTTAAGGTGTCAATTAGGATGTTGGTTAAGGTGTAGGTTTAGGTGTAGTTTAAGGTATAAATTAGGATGTTGATTAAGGCGTAGGTTTAGGTCTAGTTTAAGGTGTAAATTAGGATGTTGATTAAGGCGTAGGTTTAGGTCTAGTTTAAGGTGTAAATTAGGATGTCGATTAAGGCATAGGATCAGGCGTAGTTTCAGGTCTTAATTAGGATGTTGATTAAGGTGTAGGTTTAGGCGTAGTTTAAGGTCTTAATTAGGATGTCGATTAAGGTATAGATTTAGGTGTAGTTTAAGGTCTAAATTAGGATGTCGATTAAGGTGTAGGTTTAGGTTAGTTTAAGGTGTATATTAGGATGTCATTTAAGGTGTAGCTTTAGGTTAGTTTAAGGTGTATATTAGGATGTCATTTAAGGTGTAGGTTTAGGTGTAGTTTAAGGTGTATATTAGGATGTCAATAAAGGCATAGGATTAGGAGTAGTTTAAGGTGTACATTAGGATGTCAATTAAGGTGTAGGTTTAGGTGTAGTTTAAGGTGTACATTAGGATGTCATTTAAGGTGTAGGTTTAGGTGTAGTTTAAGGTGTAAATTAGGATGTCGATTAAGGTGTAGGTTTAGGTGTAGACACTGGATAGAGAGGCATAGTGAGGAGCTGCAGTTTCAGAGGATGTGCTGAACAGCTCGCAGATGTTCTCACGGACATCTTCAACATTTCTCTGAGCACTGCTGTTGTGCCAACGTGCTTCAAGACGTCCACCATCGTTCCTGTGCCAAAGAAGTCTCAAGTGTCCTGCCTCAATGACTACCGTCCCGTTGCACTTACTCCCATCATCATGAAGTGCTTCGAGAGGCTGGTCATGAGGCACATCAAGAACCAGCTCCCCTCCTCACTGGACCCACTGCAGTTTGCGTATCGTCCAAATCGATCAACAGACGATGCCATCTCAACTGCACTCCACCTGGCTCTCACCCACCTGGACAAGAAAGACTGCTACGTCCGAATGCTGTTCATCGACTTCAGTTCAGCATTCAACACCATCATCCCTCAGCACCTGATCGGGAAACTGAGCTTGCTGGGCCTGAACTCCTCCCTCTGCAATTGGGTCCTGGATTTCTTGACTGAGAGACCTCAGTCAGTCAGGATTGGTAACAACACCTCCAGGACCACCATACTGAGCACTGGTGCCCCCCAGGGCTGTGTGCTCAGTCCACTGCTCTTCACTCTGCTGACTCATGACTGTACTGCAAAGCACAGCTCAAATCACTTCATCAAGTTCGCTGATGACACAACTGTCGTTGGCCTCATCAGCAAGAACGACGAGTCAGCATACAGAGAGGAGGTGCAGTGGCTAACAGACTGGTGCAGAAACAACAACCTATCCCTAAACGTTGACAAAACCAAAGAGATGGTTGTTGACTTCAGAAGAGCACCAGGAAATCATCACCTACCACTGAACATTAACGGCTCTGCAGTGGAGATTGTGAGGAACACAAAGTTCCTCGGTGTTCACATAGCAGAGAACCTCACCTGGTCCCTCAATACCCGCGCCATAACAAAGAAAGCCCAGCAGCGCCTCTACTTTCTGCGGAGACTGAAGAGAGCTCACCTTCCACCACCCATCCTCACCATGTTCTACAGAGGGACGATAGAGAGCATCTTGAGCACCTGCATTACCGTCTGGTTTGGGAACTGCACCATCACGGATCGCAAGACCCTACAGCGGATAGTGAGGACAGCAGAAAAGATCATCGGAGTCCCTCTCCCCTCCATCAGTGACACCTACACCTCTCGCTGCCTCCGCAAAGCCACCAGCATTGTGGATGACCCAACCCATCCCTCACACAGTCTCTTCACTCTGATGCCGTCCGGCAGACGATACCGGAGCATCCGAGCCTCCACCACCAGACTCTGCAATAGCTTTGTTCACCAGGCAGTCAGACTCCTCAACTCACTGAGACAGAGCTGAAACTGAACCTCACACCATTCTTCACACCACATAAACCACATCAACACAAAACACTGGACTGAAAACCACCCAGCACTCTACACACATACACACACACACACACACACACACACACACACACACACGGCACATAGAGACTGGATCATCCCCATCCTATCAGCAATATTTGCTGCGCACCAGGAACTACACTACACTTTCTACCTCAGTAACTGCTGTTATCACGCACATCTAGATGTACAGTATGTTACATATCTCTTGCACCTTATTCCCACCATTCATCTCACTTCTTTGTACCAATCGGTATTGTACTGTCCTGTCCTGTCTGTTGAACTGTCTCTTGTTCACTGTATTTATTGTATTTATTGTACTGTTTTGCACTTTATGTCGTCCAATTGTATTGCTGCTCCATGTTGCACCTTGGTTCCGGAGGAACGCAATTTCATTGCACTGTGTACCTGTACTCGGTTGTAATGACAATAAAAAGCCTTGACTTGACTTGACTGCATTTCTACAGTGATACAGCAGCTTCATACAGTGTTGGGAATGGTTGGCGGTTGTGATCCAGAGCTAATTATCTACATCACTTCCTGACCTCACTAATTCAGAATGTAATCAAGTCCTCAGTATATCGAGTGTAAAACCTTCCTGGCAACGTGGAAACTATTACCACAGCAAAGAGGGGGCAAACTCACACATTAATACCCCTGATTTCAGCAGAGATGTTGGATAAGTAGGTGCCTACAAACCTTTGCACCGCAAGCATAATGTTGCTAAAAACAGCAGCAGCATGAAAGCCTGAACAGCATGTAAGATTTGAGACTTAACCTTTAGAACCCTCGGCCATATATGTTTTCCCAGGTTGGAAGTGCCAATTACTCAACTCCATTAGGATGTTCCCCAGTCGCATACAACGCTCCCAACACTAGGAGGGTTAAAACAGTATTCAATATATGTGAAGCCAGTCACAGCCTCTCAGACTGCCATCATTGCATCATTGCTGGGCGGCCAACGCACTTGGAGGAAAGTGCCGGGCCCTCAGCTCCAATACAACAGCTAACAGATGCCTGTTAGGTGCCATCAGCTGCTGCAGTCCCAGAATGAACTGGGATTCAAACCCGAGGGCCTCAGATCATATTGCTAGTACATGAGACTGAGACATGAATATGAACAGATTTAACATATTTGTAAGAATTTGACCATGTTTTGATCAACATTTAAAAAACAGTTGCTCATAAGGACTACAATGCGATCATTTAAAAAAGTTATTTGTAATGATCAGACTGAAAAAGATATTTATATTAATAAATAATATATTAATAAGTATTATATTAATATTAATAAGTAATAAAACAAGAAAATATCTTCAATATTGTTTACTGTTTTGATCAGTAATAGTTCTCAGGACTTTTATTCTGAAATTCGAACACTGTGTGAGCAAAGAAACAGAGCAGACAGCATCTTTCTTCTCATTTTCCTCTGTAACCCAGTATCTGGGTCAGTGACTTCATCGGCCCCGCCCCCTCTCACTGATCAGTCAGAGTCTGCATGCAGGTTGTGTCTGCCCATGTGGACAGGGCAGTAAACATGCACTGGGAAGCTGAACTGGGAGTTAAACAGAGGATGCATTCAGGCCAGAATGGTGAAATAATCGAGATATGATTTATTCACTGCATTGACGATCTTCCACTGTTCCAGTCTGAACTGGTAGACTTGTGTTCAAACATGCCAAACCACTAAAGTGACCATAACTGTGTGAAATAAATGTGTATAGTGCGAATGAAAGGACACACACACACTGGGCTGTACTTTAGAGCTCTGAAGTGCTCTGTCGAGTGCATTCTCTCTTTCCAGCATTCCGGCTCCCCTGTAGAGGCTGGCCTCAGCGTGACACCACTATAAAGCCCGCATTCACCCACAGGACGGGCCACCATTTGATCTCGCAAATATGTCAGAAATGTTTTCATACTCCCCATTCATGGGAGCGGCGGGCCAGGGGACCTAATCGCATAAGACATGGAATTAAAGGGAGAAGCACACAGAGGTGAAAAGGTGCTTTGCTTGAGGGGGCTGGAGTAAAGGAATGAAGAAGGGGAGTCAGGTGGGAGGGGGTCAATGAAAAGCTTCAAAGAGAAAGTTTGACACACAATCAAATTTACACCGTTACCATAAATCTAGTCAACCTGTCTGAAGTGGACAAAAGTATTGAGACACCTGCTCATTCATTGTTTCTTCTGAAATCAAGGCTTTGATAGAGTTTATCCTGCTTTTGTTGGAGTTACTGGCTCTACTGTCCAGGGAAGGATTTCTACTAGACTTTGGAGCATTGCTGTGAGGATTTGCTTGCATTCAGGGTCACCATCAAAGAGGAGCCATGGTGGTGCATGGTCATGCACTTCCAAATATTTGTAAAGTTCAGTCAATGTGGACTCCTGAAGGGGCTCTTGAAGAGGAGGTACTTTTCCAGGGGTATTTAGCTGCACTGCTACCCGTCACTTCGGGAAAAACCTGAAGCATCTAGTACATGTTTGCAGCATGTGAACGTATAATTGAGCTCTTAGGCTCAGATACAGCATGACTGTTGGGCAGCAGAGTGGCTTGATGTTTAGCATGTTTGCCTCCCAGTGCTGAGGTCTTGGGTTCGAGTCCTTATCTGGGTGGAGTTTCTGTGTTCTCCACATGGTTTCCTTTAGGGACTCTGGTGTCCTGCCACAGATATGTGCCGCTCCAACTGACCCTGGTTGTGTGTTGAATGCAGAATAATAATTGGAGGATTTGTAGAGATGCACCAAATATTTGGCAACTGAAACTATTTGGCTAAAAAGGAAAAGAATCCAACACATGTCAGTATGCCGTTCAGATAACTCCCATACCACAGCATAATAGAATTCCTGAAATTCAGTGTCAGGTTTTAGTTTATGAAGGGTCACCCCAAGACTTCCATACTTATAATGAGGTCAAGATGTTGGGCGATCACCACTCCACCTCATTCCTATCTCCCCAACTCATCCCAGACGTATTGGATGGAGACCCATCATTCCAGAGAACCCAGTTCCACTGTTCCACAGCTCAATGCTGAGGGGCTTTATACCCCTCTAACCCATGCCTGGCATTAGGCAGGGGCCCTATAGTTATATTTACTGTATTTATCTGCTCCAGATAGACCTATTATATTGGCAGCACTTCTCTACAGGAACTAGATAAGCTCTGTGTGTGTGTGTGTGTGTGTGTGTGTGTGTGTGTGTGTGTGTGTGTGTGTGTGTGTGTGCATTTACATATCTGTGTCAACAATGAATGCATTCATTGGGAAGAGTGTCCACAGACTCTGGGACGTACAGTGTAACTTCCACCGAGGTTTATTTAAAGTATAATTAATCACGGAATAAGGTCAGCAGTGTAAGGGGTTAAACTGGCCTGGTTGCTGGGGCCCACCGTGTGTTCAGTGTGAGAGAGAAACTGTATTGACGGGTGGGGTGGGGGCCGTTATGTCACGGCTGTCAAGTCCGTGTAATGTTGACAGGCTGGGGCTTTCTGCTGCGCTCCCCTTACCCCTCCCCTCCTCCCCTGCTTGGCAGCGCATGGTGCAGAGTGTGGGAAAGGACAGCCCAGGCACGCGCCAGATAAGATCGCACAACAAACGGCCAGGGCCTCTCCAGGGAGAGCTGCGGCATGCTTTCCGCAGCAAACAGTCCCCTACTGGCACGCAGAGCCGCCCCCCCAGGGCCTGGACACTCACACTCATACACACAACACAGGCCCGCCACTGTGGAGGACCAGGAAGGAGGAACGAGTGTGTCATCCCTCGTTTCCTCTGTCTCTCTCTCTCTCTCTCTCTCTCTCTCTCTCTGTCTGAATCATCCCAGTTTGGTCGCCTCTTTATTTTCTGCTTGTCTTTTAGACAGTGCCCACTGTTCTGTCCAGCTTTTTTTTACAGTCCACTCTCACTGCATCATTTAACGCCTTTGCATATTTGTCAGTAGTTTTGGATGATCTCATTTGTACTTGTTGTTGTTATGCTCCATTCTCTCTCTCTCTCTCTCTCTCTCTCTCTCTCACGCTCTGTCCGTCTTTCATTCTCAAACTCCAGCCTACTCTTCTCACGTCAGTCTCCTCGGAATGAGGCCATCCTCCTCGAAAAAACACACACGTCAAGTTCTCGCCAAAATGTTTTTGGTCAACTGTGGTATTTTACTGCTTTCCTGCCTGTTGCTCAAATTCAGATCCCATAAAAGCACATTCCTCTTTAATCCGGGCTGCTCAGAAGTAGAACTGAAAGCAATAGCTCAGCACAAATTCCAGATTTATGCAGATTTCGACCCAAACGTAGTAGATCAGCCAAGGAGGCTTGGTGTCCAGAGTTTGCTTCTATAGGCTTATCTCGAGTTGTGCAGCTAATAAAGATAACAAGTAATGGATGCATATTACAGAGAACCTATGGTAGGGGTCTCCAAGCCTGCTCATGGAGAGCTTCCTTCCTGCAGGTTTCAACTCCAAAGCTAACATCCCCCGTTCAGCCAATCCGGAACTCCTGAAGCCGTAATTAGTTGGATCAGGTGGGGGGATTAGGGTTGAGTCTAAAGTCTGCAGAAAAGGTAGCCTTCCAGGAGCAGGGTTGTGCAGGATGTCCTAAGGTGACGTCCTGCGCAAATATGGACATGACTTAGTAACGGTCCTCTGCATTTAACCCAGCCACACACACACTAGTGGATTCACACTCTAGGGGGCAGTGAGCATACATGCCCGGAGTGGTGGGCAGTCCTATCTGGAGGAGCTGGGAATTTAAATCATGTCGTGCCAGTTCAGGGAACTGGCGACCGTCCAGTCACAAGGCTGGGTCCCTAACAACCAGGCCACAACTGCCCCCTGAAGCTGTATTGGTAACATCAGTAGTCGTGGCATCTTGCTTGGATTTTGGTATTTCATGTTCAGTTATATTCAAGTCTACATCACTTAACCCTGAAGTGTGTGATGATTTACGCATGCGGTTTCTAATGACCTTCTAATGAATGCTACATTGCAAGTTGCATCTGTTGCTGACACAGATGTGCAAATGCACATCGCTGTGGAGATGTACTGACAAGATATAAGGACTCTCTGGAGCAGATAAACAGACATGAACCTACTGACCGGAGGAGTGGGCTAAGCGCTGAGTTTCGGAGCAGTGAAACTGGGTTTTGGGATGTGCCTGGGAGTTGGGGATGACGTGAGGTAATGATCATCCAACATCTTGACCTCACTGACTTGTCTCTCTTGATGCTCAAAACAAGAGACAGTTATTCCACCAAAAGCAAAGCAAACTCTTTTTTTTCTATAAAGAACCATTGAACGAGCAGGTGTCCCAATACTTTTGCTTCACTGATGAAGCACTTTAGTGGTGAGAGTAAAGTTGTGCCAATCTGACAACAAGCCCAGGCTTCACATTCAACATCCATCGGATGGAAGGAGATAAACAGAGAGAAATGAAGCGAGCTCACTGTGAGATGTCATCACCATCACACGGGCGCACAATACACGCATACACACTCCACCACACTTCACACACTGCTGGACTTGAGGATTCTCCATAATGCATTGTGGTGTTATGTACGGATGGAGAGTGAAATCGGCCCATCTGTCCATGCAAGCTTCCCTCCGTTTCTCCTCATTGACGCTCCTTCCCTCTCGCAGCTCGTTTCGCAATCTCACAGACGCGTGCATGAACACACCTCCTGTGTCAAAGTGTTGTGTCATGTGGCCTCGCCATCCTTCTCAGTTACTTTTTGCCTTTTATGATGTGAAAGCAAGAAAATTCATTCGTTGTCAAAAAAAATAGCTGCACCCAGAAGGACGTGTGAGATTGCAGTGATATTGGGAAGAAAGATAAAGGTTATAAATGTAGACTGATATGAACAATACTTATTGATCTACACGGCGTCGGGTTTAACGCAACATGCCAGACGTCTTGGCATGGAGTTGTAGAGGTTCCTAAGGGTGCCCTGTGATAATAGCATCCCACACATTTTTAATCAGGGACCGGTCTGGAGATGCAGACAAGATCGGTCGTCTCCATCAAGACAAATGTGGGATTAGTGACTGAAGATGACCTGCTGCCATTCTAACTCCATGAGAGTCTGTCGCAACACCATTGCAGTGTTTGGCAACACTGGCATAGTGTTAAGGGCAGTCATCAGAACGGTCTGCATGCATGTAGAGTGGGAGAGCATCACTGCTCGTTTAATGTCACTCCACGCATGTTGGACAATCCATCGATTCTCACTCTCCGTGGTTGGTGAAGGTCTCCCAAATACTGCATATAATGCATATAATAATAATGCGTGCTATGGTAATATCTACACAAAGGGTGCACAGTGAGTATGGCGTGCAATGCAGACCCTACTCAGACCCCTATCGAAAGTCTTCCAACTGCTCAAATTGATTTGAATTCTTCTCTGAGGCATAAATCAAATGACACTACCAACACAACAACATGAGTCAGAATGCAAAACATGCAAAACATGATGACCTTATATGGTCAGTCAGGTAAAGCAGTAAGACCCAAGAGCTAGAGAGTAGGAGATGAGGTGAGGTGGTGATGATTATGGCTGAATGCCATATCGGACAGAACCGAATGAGCAGGTGTCCCAATACTTTTGTCCACACGGTGTATGTGTAATGAGTCAGAGGGTCAAAATGAAGGTCGATACTCATCCAATTTCAACAATCAACATATCACTAGAAATTACATGGTTAATGCATGATTATTAATGTGTAACTACACAGTTCAAAGTTAAAACTAATCATTTCTGAGCCCAGAGAGGCTCAGCAGGGTCAGCCCTTCCATGCCTGTTGCGTAGTTCCATGCATCTCTGATTAGGGGTGTGGTGCTCGGTTCCCGCTTTCCCTCACTTGGCCCCAGCCATGCCTCACTAAGCCTACCTCTCTCTCTCTCTCTCTCTCTCTCTCTCTCTCTCTCTCTCTCTCTCTCTCTACCTCACACACAGAACCAGCTTAAACACACAAAGGATGTGTGTGAGACAATATTCTCCCAGGTAACTGCTCCCTATTGCAAACACAGAACACCCACACAGACGCCTACTCATTCTGACACACATGCACACACACGCACACACACACACACACACACTCTGACACACTCACCCATGAGTGTGCTGCAGGCTGCAGCATGCATTTGTGCAAAAAAAAAAGACACCTAACACAGACTAAAGTGCACGCACGCACACACACACACACACCCACACACACACACACACACACACACACACCTCCTCAGACACTGTATGTAAAGCCACAGCTTTTCCCTTTATTAACTATATTACTGTTGTAAGTAACAATCGCTCCATAGGCCCTACTACACAACCCTGTGGGTCCCCACAAATCCACTAAAACAAACAGTCACCAAATAATTCACTGCAGTGTCTGCATTAGGATTAATTACAGGCCCCATCAGATTGATTTTAATGTGCTTTACATGGTTCTTTGGGAAACGCCATAGAAGAACCACTTCTTTCATACGGAACCTTGGTTGTAACAGAGATGAGTGTGTGAATGTGAATAGCCTTTTAAGAATATAGGTTTTTCACACTCACATACCCCTCATGAACATGGTTCTTTGATGAACCAAAAATGGTTCTTCTATAGCATCACTCATTGGATCCCTTGGACCAGCTTTATAATTGTATACAAGTTTACTGGTATGTTCACAGTGCTGCAGTGTTTTCATGGTTTTTGTGTGGATTTTGGACATATTTTCAAAAATGAATATTACAAAATAGTAATTTTCTTGCATTTGTTTCCAAATTAGGTTTCACCATATTAATTTTGCTTTGTTTGTTTGTTTTGTTTTTGGTTATTTTTTTATTAAAGTGTTTGTTTGATTTTAATTTATTATGATTAGTCAAAAGTGTAATAGTTTTTGTCACTTTAACCCTAAATTATATTTAGACAAAATTAATTTTGTGTCTTGTCTTTTTGTTGAGGTTCAATGTTTCTGGTTTGGTGGTTTATGTTTTATACAAGTAACACATTTATTAACACGAACGTGATATTTACATATCATGCATATAAAAGTCGCTTTATACCAGTTCAGCCCCATAATGTGTCCATATCTTTACTAACTGTGTAATATGAGATGCAGGTTTATGAGATGTAAGCCGTACAAACTGAAGTGAGACTGACAGAAAGCATCCCTGCGCTCTAATCGCCTCAGTGGGACTGTGTGTGACAGGCCGGGGGTTCAGAGGCAGGTCTGTCCCGATGGGTGATCCTGTGAGGGGTAATTGGGGCCCTGCAGATCAAACAGAGGCCATCATTAGCAGCTCTCAAGCAGCCACTAATCCACCGCGTTCTCACACAAAAGGAATGGGGGGGATGGTGGTGCTGACAAGTGTGTGTGCACGTATATGTGTATGTGTATATGTGTGTGTGTGTGTGTGTGTGTGTGTGTGGGTGGGTGGGTGCACCGCCTGGCGCCCGCCAAGCCGAGCAAAACATCTCACCCACAGATCAAAGGGCCTCAACATCTCAGAGCCATCCAAGGAAAGAGAAAAGGAGCGGAGGGAGGGAGAAGACGGCCGGAGCTGCCCGTGACTGGCACAGGGTAACTCACCTAACGCCTGCACCAGTCTGGGACATTTGATTTGTGAGCTCATGAACACAACTACAGCTTCACAAGGACTTGTGAATCATAATGGCGAAGGGTCGCTGCCAGCAGGTCAGCAGGGCTGCCCACGGCTCTGCAGGAATTCGCTGGCGCTGTAAGTTTAGGGTCAGTCTGGTCATCACTGAAACAGCACGCCAAAGGCTACAGTGCAAGTGCAAGTGCGAGAGCCTGCCTATTTTTAAGGGTGTCCCTCTCTGACCTCACAATGATTCATTTCAGAAATCATTCTTAGGCAAATGATCCAATGTTTCGTATCAGCTCAAGTATGATTCTGTCTTGGTTTAACACTCTATGAATCACTGCTGCAATTAAGAATTGAAAGCAGAAAGTTGTGGATGGAGGAACTATTTATACAGCAGTAGAACATAGACGACATGACAACACACCCTTCTGATGTCATGCTACTGAATATTTCTACACTCAAATAGAATCAGGTCTATCTCTAATTCTATCTAATTCATATTAATGCACTGAACTGACGCATTTAGTTACACTCATCATCAAAAAAATAGTTCCACCCAGAAGGAAGTGTCGGAGTTCAGTCCTGTTTCTCAGTTTGGCAAAGGATGCATGCAAAAGGAATCAACCGACTGGAGTGAAATGCTCGTGCTCGGCCGCAAATGTGACATGTGTGATGGTTGGGCCTTATTGCTGTACCTAACTGTCCCGTTTGTGCGTTCTGACTTGTGCTGTTGTGTTGGTAGCATCCTCTGCAGGCAAAATATGCATCTGAGAAGAGTTTAAAAGCAATTCCAGCAGTTGGAAGCATTGGAGAGAGGTCAAATCACAGGGCTCTGCGTGCCATGCTGGTTGTGCATAAGGTGAATTTATCACTACAGCACAGCAACGGATCTAGAAGACCTTTAGAAACCTACATTGGCAGAGGGCTGCATGACACAAGACTACATGAAGACAGACTGTTATGAAGACTGCCCTTAATACCCTGTCAAAGCCACCAAAGACCTGTTCTATGTTGTCATAACAGACTGTCATGAAGTCACACAGAATGGCAGTGTGTCATCTTCATTGTCCCGCCTCTGTCTTTTTGGAGAACACCAATAAATATGTGCTTCAGGTCATCAAGCCAAGATCAAAAGTTGATGTGCGTACGATGGGTATGGATTATCGCTGGACAGTATTAGGAACCTCTACGGCTCCATGCAGAGACGTCTGGCATGTTGTGTTAAACCCGACGCCGTACTGAGAGACACTACGTTCACAATGCTGTAGGCCATTTGCACAGGCCAGGGTGTAGACTCTTCATTGATTTGGTGCAGAAGAATAAATCAGCCTTCACTCTCTCTGGGTGGGTTGGAAGTTCTTCCCCTATCACTCAGCATGATCCCCTACTCACCCATCATGGATGTCTGTTAATTGACTGAACAGATCTGATTAATGCGTTAATGGCAATTCAGAAAGATAGGCGACACATCACGTCTCAGAAGGTACTAGATCTCAGCTTGGTAGAATGGGTAGCACTGGGATTCAGGAAGAGCCAGCTAGTGGGTGGAAATTGGCAATGATTCATTGGGAGGTTAAATTGCAACATGGTGTCACCACAGATATTGTACATTAACTCTTAGAACCCAAGATCCACTTTGCAGGAAGTTACATGTTGTTTTCTGGGCTTCATAACTCAGGATCACTGTAACCTACAGACAAGATACACATAACAAACCATAAAATGTACCTTATCTAACCAAATCTCATTAGTGTGTGATGAATTATCAGTGAGTAATTCTAGAAAATTAGTAAAAAATGTAGAGAAAATCTGTTTCCAAATGAACTTAATCCCAGTTTAGCTTCCCAGTGCAGGTTTACTGCTCTGTTTACATGTAAATGCTCAACCTGCATACAGACTCTGACTGATCAGCGAGAGGGGGAGGGGCTGATGCTTAACCTGCATACAGACTCTGACTGATCAGCGAGAGGGGGCGGGGCTGATGCTCAACCTGCATACAGACTCTGACTGATCAGAGAGAGGGGGCGGGGCTGATGCTCAGCCTGCATACAGACTCTGACTGATCAGCGAGAGGGGGAGGGGCTGATGACATCACACATGTTATATGGGGTTATAGAGGAAAACGAGAAGGGAGGGGCTGTTTGGTCTCACACATTTTTGCTCACACAGTGTTCAAATTTCAGAATCAAAGTCTTGAGAAGTGATAATACTGACACATAAATAAATAATAAAATATAAAAGATGATATAAATACTTTTCTTATTAGTCTAAGGTTCTAAAGGTTACATGTTTCACAGCATGAGGAACCCCAGATATATCACTCCGTTCTTAATCTTACCACTTATTGTTCAGCAACTTGTACATAAGAGTCCACGAGAGTGAAATTAAGAGGGGGTTACATATGGGTTAACGGGGTTAATTCTCATTAGACTTTAATAATATATCTCATGGTAAGAGTGGAGGAGGCTGCTGAATAAAAGAAGCCCAATGGCGGGGTAAGGGGCAGTGTCTAATTATTCCGGAAGCTACTGTGTCAGGGGTGACACAGGGGAACCCGTCCCAGCCCCTTCATTGCTTTCCTGCCTTTGTTAGTGGTCTTGGGGGGATACTCAAAATGACTGCTTTTCCCTTTTTTTTGCCTTTTCTCCCC
Organism: Acestrorhynchus altus; assembly: GCA_034509495.1. Taxonomy (NCBI): domain Eukaryota; kingdom Metazoa; phylum Chordata; class Actinopteri; order Characiformes; family Acestrorhynchidae; genus Acestrorhynchus; species Acestrorhynchus altus. The sequence continues at coordinate 3,261,128 of CM067504.1, read as the reverse complement.
AGACTGTCCAGCCTTTGCGGTCATCTGGAGCCGTTTCATCTGGAACTCGAGAAGTGAAAGGTTCAGAGAAGTTTTTTCTAATTGCTAATTGTCGTAATTATGATTGGGGAGAACCCTGAATAGCAGACAGGCGGTGGAGGAAAAAATGATTTTGCCTCCTTTCATCAGCTGCTCCCAGCTCTGCCCTGTTTTTTCCCCTCCTTGGGCGTCTCACGCCAGTTCCCCTCTTTTTCTCCCCCCCGAGTTGTCTCCTGACCTCGTGGTTTAAATCAAGGGCCGTACGGGTGGTCTGTCGTCTGCAGAAGGAGGCTGATTTTCCCAAGCCTCGTCTTCCCAAGCTGAGGTTCTAATTGGCAGCAGGGCGACCTCCCGGTTCCTTTAAAATCACACCATGCAGAACGTTTATTTAGGGAAGTGCAGGGGAGAGGAAGAGGACAGGCCACGTGGCCTTGGCTGCCACTTCAAAGCCTGGACACAGAGAGCAAACAAGCGAGGGAGCAAGAGAGAGAGAGACAGAGAGACAGAGAGACAGAGACAGAGCGAAAGAGAGAGAGTTGATCAGCCAAAAAAATAAGAACCTAATTCCCCAGAAATTACTGCTGACCAGGTTTTCAACTCTTTTTTTTTCATGCTTTCTCCTGGACTGGCCAACCATTGCAGTCATCTAAAGACATTTTCATCTGGACCCTGAGCAGAGGAAAAATTCGGAGAGTGGGAGTGATTTGTAAACTGGGAAGGATGGGAGGAGGGGGGCACTTGAAAGTTGGGAAAGGAAGCCTAGGCTAAAAAAAGGACATCCATTGATTTGTGCTGCAGAACGGTGCAACATGTCCACACTAGAGCTTTGTATTTTGTAGATTTTGTAATCAGACATTGTCCAGACTTCAACACTATTTCATTTTGCTTTCTAAGTCAACAGGAAATCCTGATGAGAATCGTGGTTTGAGGATGAAACTGACAGACAGGGACCACCGGCATGTTTCACAGCTTGTGAATAAATTCGCTTCAGAAGTCAACACAGGTCCTTCACAGGCCATTTCTGAAAGAACATTCTGCAGGGAGCTGTAGACCATCACTATGAGGAGCAGAGTGCCACGCAAGAGGCCTCCATTCATGACCAGCTGGATGCAAAAGGCTTCATATCTCAGTACCAAAGTTACGTACAAACATGATACACAGATCATAATCAGTTAATCAGCAACCCTGATTAACCAGCATGGTGTCATCAATGTATCATCAACTCGGGAAAATGGCTAAATCCCAAAAGCAGCCAATTTGGTGGATCCCTCCAGTCGTTCCCTCAGTGTGTTTACAGTCAGTTTGTGAATCATTAAAAAGAAAATCTCCTATTTATCCCGTTTTACATGCCAGATGGACTCTGTCACGCTCACCTTTGGCTTGCCAGCTCTCTTCACTTGGCATGTCAGTGGGTGAATGAGCAGATGTTTGTTGTTCTCCATCTTGTATGGAGTGTATTTCCCAGCACCGTTATCGGATCCTCTCCTCAGAGGTGGCGCATGTGACATAAGTACATAATGAAAAGGTGGCCAGAAAACAAAATCCATACAATATACTTTATACAAGGTACTATTTTAATAGTATTGGATATATACACACTCTAAAGTGGTCCTTAATGGGTGAATGTGAGTGTGTGTGTGTGTGTGTGTGTGTGTGTGTGTGTGAGCCCTACGATGGAGTAGCACCCTGTCTATGGTTGCTTCCTGCCCTTGCGCTCAGAGTTGCCGGCTGGGCACCGGCTCCCCGCGTGACCCTATTCAGGAATAAGTGGAACAGAATGTGGATGGATGGATGGATGGATGGATGGATGGATGGATGGATGGATATATACACCATACTGAGACCTGTATGCAGGGGGTATATATTGTTTAGGGGGTATATTTTTATTCTGGGGGGCCTAAAATATAGTCTCAATGTTGGTTCAGCACTGTATCCTGTTTATCACTCAAACACACACTCTTCATGCAGAACACCGGCAGCAAGCACCCACCTGTCACCCTTTTGTTCTCAGAAGGGAGCTTGAACGCCACCCTGACGCTAATACCAGATGAGTCCAAAAGAGGAGGGGAGACAAAGCACATGATGTAAAACTGACTTTGGTCCTCAGTCAGAAATGGACTTCGGTGGCCGATATAAGTCTGGCAGAGTGATCTGAGCAGCAGGTTTGTGTTCTGGGTGCAATCAGCGAAGACTGTCTCAGTATTTGTTTGGAGAATGTCCTGATGTAGAGTGGATGTTAAAATGTGTACCGAGGTTCGTAGGATTGGATCTAGTTTATTCCGGTCTTCATTCACTCCTCAGCACACCTGATCTCTGCATAAATCAACCATCTGTTGTGTAGGCCTCCCACATACCAGCATGTATTTTTGACAAGCAGGGGTAAGAGCCTTTATCACACACACGAGAAGGCTTATCATTTCTAACATTAAATCTCTTTGTACATTGACTACGTAACACACTGTGTAAACATGCTTCTTTCACTAAATATATATATATCTATGGAGTCGACCATGGTGATCACACCTTCAGAAGGTCTGGTGTGATGGTGTGGGTGCAATTTCATACGATGCCAGATCACCTTTGATCTTCATTACAGACACTTTAACTGCCTAACGTTACATTAATGAGGTTCTGCAACCAGTGGTTCTACCTTCTCTGAACACACACTCCGGTGCTCTATTCCAACAGGACGACGCTCGTCCACACACTGCTGCCGTCTCAAGATCTCGTCTTGAAGACACAGATACTACGCCGTGGTCGGTCTCATCTCCAGACCTGTCCCTGATTGAAAATGTGTGGGATGCTATTGGACGCTCTATCAACACTCCACCCCTACCACACCATCTGCAGAACTGAGTGAGAACGTTCAAGATCCTCACAGGACACCATTAGGAACCTCTACAACTCCATGAGAGACACCACTTCTGTGTGTAGATCATCATATCTACAAGGCTAGTGTAGCTACCAAGTTATATAGGCTACCTAAAGAGTCCACACACACACACACACACACACACACACACACACACACACACACACACACACACACACACACACTTAACAGCACAACATGGGATACATGCGAACCTCTCCCTCCATGACTCCACACCAGGAGTGAGTGCCAAGGGCGGACACCCCCCACCCCCACCACCCCTACCCCACATACACTTATTTCTCTCTCTCTCTCTCTCCCTCGCCTCTCTCCTTAGCCAGGCCAGCCCCAGTTTGGCCCTGTCGGCTACAGGCTGTAAATGTGTGAGAGCCATGTGTCAAATCCTCAGACTGTGGGAAAGTGTTGCTTTCGTTGAACTTCTACCCCTGCCCCCTCCTCTCCTCCCAGCCTGCTCACTCTCCCTCCCTCCTCCCACCTCCCTCGCTCCCTCGTTTGCCACTGGCACGCCCTGCCCACGCCGGCCGCACAGGAAGCAGAGGGGCTGCCAGAAGCGTCGCCTGAACTACGACTCCCGAAGAACATTACTGCCAATAACCCCTCCTCCTCCACACACACAGCACACACACACAAACCACTTTTTCCCCTTCATCCTGCCTACTCAGTGTTCTCGCGAGGACGTGTCTACATTAGAAACGAAACAGGCCTCAGTCTTTTAACACCAAAATACAACGATCATGGCTGTTCCTAGGGAATTAGGAGCGGTGATATCGTAAGGATATTATGATATCATCATAAAGATATACGCATATGCTGGCACATTCAAAAAGCTAAAGGGTGGCACAATGTGGAAGAAGCATCCCCACGTGGTGCACCAGATGATCTCTAGAAACTCATCTGAAGCCCACGCTTCAGTTCTACGCTCATAACTACAGAAAGTAAGTAAGTCATGATACTGTTTTAACCCTCCACATTTAACCCATCCTCACACAGTGATATACACACCAGGGGGCAGTGAGCACACATGCCCGGAGTGGCTGGGCAGCCCATCCACAGCGACCAGGGAGAAATAAGTGGTCTTGCTCAAGGGCACTCAGCCATGTCCTGCCAGTTCAGGGATTCAAACCAACAACTCAGTCACAGGTTGAGTTTTCAATCATCACAGATCAGCGCTGCTCTCACGGCCTGGTGGAGAACTACAATTATTAACAGCAATTTCTTAAGGCCCTTACAATAGAAACCCCGGAACTCTACTACATATACTAAATCACTACCAAGTGATTCGACTGGCAGTTTCTACTTTCTCAGATTAAGACCTGGCATGAACGAGTTCAAGGGTTTGCCATGTAGACACCACTACACTGCACCCTGTCTCAAGCCTTGGAGCCCTGCAGGCCTACCAACCAGGAACAGTTATCAAACATCCTACCTAGCTTGTGGACTGCAAAAGTGGACATGCTCCACAACTGGTAAAAAATCCACTGGCAAGAGACGACAGGATTGTAGTTTAAGCAACACAGTCAGTTGAAAAAGAAACCGTGAACTGACGAACGAGTCCAATGGTGCAGCACGGCCTCAGACACCATTTGGGTCTCTGTGTATTGGTGACATCAGCTGCAGCCAGGTGCACCAGTTTCTCACAGCTTGTAAAATGTCCGTAGAAAAGCCAGTGAACAAGATTTGAAGTAATGCAACCGTCACTGCTTCCAGAGCTACATGAGGTTGAGATGTATAAAGCCCTCAGAACTGCTGAGCAGTGGAGCTGAGGTCTCTGTAGGACGGAAATCCATCCCAACTCCATGGTTTGGAATTGGTAGAGTTTGTGATCTGGAACTCATCAGTCAACATCAGTACCATACCTCACTAATGTTCTTGTGGCTGAATTCAATCAAATGCTCACCACGGTAAGCCTTCCTGAAGAATGGAGTCATTGCCGCAGTAACTGGGACAACATAGCATCTATCTATCTATCTATCTATCTATCTATCTATCTACTTTATCTATTCATTCATTCATTCATCTATCTATTCATCTATCTATCTATCTATCACACTACAGTTATGTCTATCTATCTATATCTATCTATCTATCTATCTATCTATCTATCTAATCTATCTATCTATATCTATCTAATTCATTCATCTATCTATCTATCTATCTATCTATCTATTGCACTACAGTTATGTATATTCATTCATCTATCTATCTATCTATCTATCTATCTATCTATCTATCTACATTCATTGCACTACAGTTATGTATATCTATCTATCTATCTATTTCCATCTATATCTATCTATCTATCTATCTATCTATCTATCTATCTATCTATCTATCTATCTATTGCACTACAGTTATGTATATCTATCTATCTATCTATCTATCTATCTATCTATCTATCTATCTATCTATCTATCTATCTATCTATCTATCTATCGCACTACAGTTATGTCTATCTATCTATCTATCTATCTATCTATCTATCTATCTATCTATCTATCTATCTATCTATCTATCTATCTATCTATCTAATATGAATGGATCGTAGGTTATACAGTCTTAAGGAAGCCCTTTCTGTATATATCCCTCATTTTAAGTTACATTTGGAGGGTTTTTGTTTGTTTGTTTGTTTGTTTGTTTGTTTGTTTGTTTGTTTGTTTGTTTGTTTGTTTGTTTGTTTGTTTTAAACAAGTTCTTCAAACTCCAACATTTTGTTGTGGTCTAAAGTGAACAAGCCCTGCTGTGGAGTTGCTCAAATGAACTTTTGTTGGCAGATTCGTTTTCAGAACCGTAATCTGGGCCGTGAATGTGCCTCAGCTTTGAATACCACCTTCTCAAATCTGAACCTGATCGAGTTCATCTACTTTACTGTGTTTGAACGAAACAGATTAAACTTCTCGTTTCTCTTAAAAGGATGGTTCTTCAGAAGAAGTTGGTTCCAAATAGAACTGTGGCTTTGCATTAATAAAGGGTTCTTGTAATCGTGTATGGCTTTTTCATATTAATGGAGAAGGTGCTGTAGAGGGCCTTTATAGAACTTTTTGGAACAGGGTTCTATTTGAAGGGTAGTATTGTAACAATAGCAGAACCCTCTTTGCTACTCTTTTCAAAATGGGTCTATGTAGAACCCTCAATAATGAAAGGGTTCTTCAGATTGATGAAGAACATGCTTCATTTTGCAAAGAACCCTCTATTCATGTAATGTTTTATTTATTTGAGTGGTCACGGTTCTGTTTGGAACCATTTTCTAAATGATGAACCCCCATTTTTTAGTGTGTACAGTCCATGAAGGGATAATGTGTGATATGAGCTTTTGAATCCAAGTCACTTGGACTGTACATTTTTTTCTTCTTCTTCTTCTTCTCTTTCGATTTCGTTTCATGTAGACCGTTCCTGAAAACAGTTTTGAGTCAGAGCTTGTGTAAGATGTTTGAGGTGGACTTTCACTCCTGGTCATTTGACCTCAGTAATGCTGACCAGGCAACAGATGCAACAGATGAATTGCAAAAGTGTGTGTTTATGCCCTGGCCCTTCCAGAAAGTTCTGAGAGGCATCTAAAAATACCGCCACACACCTGCCATGGGTCAAGCGGACACCCTCCATGAGCTATTGCCGCTCAAGACAGACAGAAACACACACACACACACACACACACACTGAGCTAATAACAACACCAGTAACTGTGGAAGAAGTGGGAGCCACTAATAACTCTCCCAGCTGTGTGTGTGTGTGTGTGTGTGTGTGTGTGTGTGTGTGTGTGTGTGTGTGTGTGTGTGTGTGCATGTGTGTGTGTGTGTGTGTGTGTGAGAGAGCAAGATAGAGAGAGAGATTGTCTTTTAGTTCACTTCCTATTGACAGTAATATTGTCCATAATGTCATTTCTATTCCACATGCAGACAGACAGCAAAGTTCTTCATAGAGCATTCCGACCGTTCAGCGTCATGTGAGTTTTAGGGAAAGTCGGCCTGCAGCGTGTTTGGACGACGTCCGCCTTCCTGCCTGGCAGTGTGGCATTTCAAAGGCTGTTGAACTGGCACAGTAAGAATCAGCTCTCTGTGTGCTGTTTGAACAGAAACCCAGCGTCCTACGCTTGCCGCTGACCCCACAACTCACACTGGTAACTTCATCGGCTCTCCTTCTGCGTGGGAAAACCTCAGCACCAGTGACCTCTCCGCATTGTGCAGAGCCCTAACATCTAACATCTGCAGAGTGGCGGCTCTTCTGAATGTCTGTGGCACACCTGGGCTGCTATTGTTAGAAGTCTTTCACTCATTGTTAGGGGGCTGACGGAGTGCATCGGCTGGGTTTCTGCACCATAAGAGAGAGTATTCAGTGTCTACCAGAGGTATAAGAGGGGGCATGGGGCTGCTGAGAGCATGTTAAAAGTAGACGGTTGAAAAATGAGTTCCGAGCTGACATGCTGACAGATGATAGCTTTAGTGTTGTAACGGATTGGATTCATCGTCTTATTGCCGTCGTCTTTGGTGAAATTTGACCGACCACTTCAAACTACACCGACATACATATGACATACAGACGGAGATAACTTTAATAAACTTAAAAATATATAAAAATATATAAAAAGTCATTCGTAGAATTTCATTTTTTTCTTGTGAGTAAAATGTACCACTATTCAGAAAGGCCGAAATTAGATCCAGATCAGCTGTAAAACTAGAACTTCGTTAGACAGAATTTTGGAGGATCCTGTTTTATTGCAACCTCATTAGTTTGGTTTGCTCTTGATTGTGGAAGTGAGTGGTATCACCAGCTTGTGTGCAAAAGCACTTCTCAAAACAACGCAGGTTGGATGCAGCTCTACCTCTGAGGCAGAACAAATGCAATTTGTTTAGATAATAACCAATTACAATAAGCAGTGGGCGGAGCTTTCTGCTCCTCAGAGCTGTATATGTGGATTGCATAAAAGGTGTGGAATTCTGTTTGGTCTCAATGCGAATTGCACACATTTCATCTACGTGTAAAGCTCCTAGGAAGCATAGAAACAGGGTTCTAAAGCTCTGCCTACTGGTTATTTTACTTGGTTATTTTCAACCAATGGTGGTTGTTCTGCCTCAGAGGTAGAGCTGCCTCCAGAACCACTTGCAGATGGGTGTATCACCATATTTCAATCCAATGAGGGGATAAAAATATCTCATAATTAGAAACCAGACATTCTACTGTTCACAAATTAGCTTACAAATGCCAGCATGGCCGGGTCAGGCGTGTGTTGACCCATTTGGGGCTTGTTTGTCCGTGCCTTCCGTCTGTCTGACTCAGCCGTATAAATGTTTAACATCATTTTGCCCAGCTGATATCCAGAGCCTGAGCAGCAGCTTCATGCCATCTGGATTTAGGCTGAGCTCCGTAAAGCCTGCCTGTGCTTTGGGAGAGGATGGGGGAGATCAGAGGGAAAAGCGTTAAGTGGACAAGGAGCCTAACTGAAGATGGCATGAGCGTTGGAGGTCTATCTTCGGGGCAAGAGTATTTCAAGTGGAACACAAGACCCACAAGAACCAGCTGGCCTAACCACAAGATCATGAAACACAAATGGACTCAATGAGTTCTGGCCTTTTGTGGCCAGGCCACTAAATCCAGACCTGGTGTGCCGTGTGGAAATCCAGTTTCACCGACCAAAACACTCGGCTGACCTTCTGCAGCATTTGCGCGCAAGGACATCTCTGTGTCTTACGGGGAATTCACATCATTAGCTTTAATACGTGTGAAGGTTAAGGTTAATCTGGGACTCAAAAGTACATTGTGAGTAAGATTTGTTGCCCATCATGGGAATACATACATTTAGAAGACCTAAGGACTTATTTAGTATGTACACCCAGAAGGACGTGTGGGATTGCAGTCCTGTTGGGAAGGAAGATGAAGGTGATCAGGATCAATAACTGATGATAACTGTCATCTGATCTGATCAATATTTATTGATCTACTCATACAGAAGTGGTGTCTCTCAGTACGGCGTCGGGTTTAACGCAACATGCCAGACATCTCTGCATGGAGTTGTAGAGGTTCCTAATGGTGTCCTGTGATGATCCATCCCATGCAGCTTGAATGTTCTCACTCAGTTCTGCAGATGGTGTGGTAGGGGTGGAGTGTTGATAGAGCGTCCAATAGCATCCACACATTTTCAATCAGGGACAGGTCTGGCTGTTAGACTAGCTCAAACATGGATTCATTGATACCGAGACAAAATGGAACACTGCCATTCTGACTTCATGACAGTCAGGCACCATTGCAGTCTTTGGTGATGTTGGCATGGTGTTAAGGATGCATGTAGTCCTACATTGTGCAGCCGTATGCCATTGGTGCTGACACTATGTCTCATGGAGGGCATCACTGCTCACTGAATGTCTGCAATCATGGCTGTTGGGTCATTCCACACATGTAGGACAATCCATTGGTTCTCCTTCACCTGGCTTCATGTAGGTCTCCCAGATCACTGATGTGTACCTTCTTCTATGCACTGTTGCCAAAGTCATGCTATGGTAATATCACTAGACAACTAGTTAGGCAGACAATACTTCAATAAGACCATCCCGCTTCCAGTATCCGACAACGCAACCTCTCTCAAACTCTTTCAACTGCCTGAACTCTTCACTGAGCCATTCTCTGCTGGCAACGGATGCTACCAACACAACAGCACAAGTCAGAATGGAAAGCATGCACAACATAACGATCTTATATAGTCAGTCAGGTACAGCGCGGAAGGTCCATCCTTGCTTACATCACATGTGACACTCACAAATGAATAGTTTGATGGTCTCATGATGTCAAACCTACCCATCGATTTTTATTCGTATCGGTCGATTCCTTTTGTTTGCAACAATTTTTTAGACGAGTGTAACCGTGATCTGCTTCCAGTAGACTGGTAGACTTGCTAGGCTCTAGAATTCAAGGAGGTCGTCATATTCAGTGTTAATCAAGTAAAGCAGTGCAACAGACATAGTTTGAAACATCATCAGTCCCATAGTTTCATGGCATACTTTCAATTCTTAACTCTTAGAAGCTGAGATCCACACTTTGCAGGCAGTTACTTGTCGTTTTATCACCTGCAATAAAAGAACATTGTGGACTTTTAATTATATTATTTTGTATCTGCATTTGTATTTTGTATTTTATATCATATTTAGTATTTTATTTGAGTACTAAGCTTTCAGTACACAATGTTAAGCCAATGTAAATGTAAATACATGTAATTACAGTTTACCAGTCGAACAAACTAACAGTAACAGCTTATTATTCCTAAGGTTTAAGTGATTAAAGGAGTGGATTTGTGGTTTGCTCACCTGTAGCTAGTGCCAGGCCTAAGCAGCCATCTGCTGTGCTGGGACGTGGCCAGTGGGGACAGAGTTGGAGGGGTAACTGCGGGGCAGGCCGGAGAGCAGCGTGAACCCTCCACTAACGCCCGGGAAGTTGAATAACCACCATATGCCCCACATTGGTTTGGCCTTCACTCACCAGCTCAGGCCTTGTTGTTGCATGCCAGCTTTCAGACACTTTTCCCACACTCTCTCCCAGGAGAGGAGCCAGCGGGCATTCCCAGAGGTCGCCCGCCTGCTCTGCCACCAACCAACCCCCCTACACACACAAACACCTCCTGGTGTAATCCCCTTCAGTACCCACGGCTGGGTGCGATTCAGCCGTACTGACTGCTCCACAAAAAGGCCCAGGCTGTCCGGAGACACAGAGCCAATGGCCAGGCATTGAACTCTCCGCAGACTCAGCATCGGCAAGAGCTGTCACACACAAAGGCTGAGGAATGAAATGCTTGTCTGAGACCATCAGCCTTGGTTTGATACCTCAGTGGAGCCGGTGAGAGCGAGTGGAAGTTTGTGTATGTGAGATTGTAGATGTGAAACTGCTGCCAATTTAACAGAATGAATAGCCCTGAACTCAGACGTGGTTCAGTTTCAGTTGGACAGCTTCAAAATCATTGTGATGCTCCACTGACCTGTAATAAGGAGAATAGCATTTATATTATTATTATATTATATTAAATATTAATAAAGGAATATGTATAATATTTATAATACTGTATCTCTGAAAAAGCAGGCTGGAAAATGTCTGCAAGACCTGAAAAGTTGTGTAAAACCCTATAATATGAGACTGATGCCTCAGTCCACATGCTTCTTACACTTTTAAAGATGGTTCTGCCTCCCTCAGAAATACATGCATTCTTGAATTTGTGTGAATTTGACTTCGACACACAAACACACATTAAACACCATAGAATAAAGTATAGACAAAAATGTAAATGAAGGTAATATTTAGGCATAGATTAAGATGTAGGTTAAAGTTAAGTTTAGTTGTAGACTAAGATGTAGGTTAAAGTTAAGTTTAGTTGTAGATTAAGATGTAGGTTAAAGTTAGGTTTAGTTGTAGATTAAGATGTAGGTTAATATTAGGTTTAGGTGCACATTAAGGTGTAGAATAATGTTAGGTTAAGATGTAGGTGAAGATTTAGGTGTAGATTAAGGCGTAGGTGGAGGTTAGGCTTATGTGTTGATTAAGGTATAGTTTAATATTAGGTTAAACGTCACTTTAGGTACAGATTAAGGTTTGGGTTGTGATTAGGTTGAGCCGTAGGTGTAGATTAAGGTTTGGGTTGTGATTAGGTTGAGCCGTAGGTGTAGATTAAGGTGTGGGTTGTGGTTAGGTTGAGCCGTAGGTGTAGATTAAGGTGTGGGTTATGGTTGGGTTTAGGTGTAGGTGTAGATTAAGGTGTGGGTTGTGGTTAGGTTGAGCTGTAGGTGTAGATTAAGGTGTGGGTTGTGGTTAGGTTTAGCTGTAGGTGTAGATTAAGGTGTAGGTTGTGGTTAGGTTTAGCTGTAGGTGTAGATTAAGGTGTGGGTTGTGGTTAGGTTGAGCCGTAGGTATAGATTAAGGTGTGGGTTGTGGTTGGGTTTAGGTGTAGGTTAAGGTGTCAGTTATGGTTGGGTTTAGGTGTAGGTGTAGGTTAAGGGGTCAGTTATGGTTGGGTTTAGGTGTAGGTGTAGGTTAAGGGGTCAGCTATGGTTGGGTTTAGGTGTAGGTAAAGGTGTAGGTTACATGTAAGGTGTAAGTGTAGATTAAGACAATCTCATTACGCTTTTGTTGATTTTAAGACTGAAGACGGCCTCTGAAAACAGCCGAGTCATTTTACGTCTTCATCGAGATTTGCGTCGGGTGCCATTAATGGGAGATATGGAAATTAATAAAATGCCCCTCAGCCAATCACAGAGAACAACACCTGGAAACATCTAGGCCATTTGCAGTGTCCTACATCTATTATCCTGTGAGCAATCTGAGGCCCCCTAAAGGCCCCAGGGCTATAGCCCAACTGGCCCGGTCAGAAAACCATCCCTGATAACATCATTCCCTGCTTATTTAATCAAATGCTTTGTGTGTGTGTGTGTGTGTGTGTGTGTGTGTGTGTGTGTGTGCGTGCGTGTGTGTGTTGGGAAAACCACTATAATGTTGTTCACAAAAATAATAATCATTGCTTAATCAGGGACTTAATGAAATGGAGTGTGTGATGGGTGTTTGTTTTTGTATCGTTCAGGGCAATGAAGAGCAGAAAAGGTTTAGAATTGCAGCTTGTGACGTGTGTGTGTGCGTGTGTGTGTGCGTGTGTGCGCGTGTGTGTGTTTATGTATGTCTGTCTGTTTGTTTATGTCAATTATGTACTTGTTTTTAACATATCTGGGTAGTTTGTGCCGCTTCGGTGGCGTCAGTAAACTGTGTGTCAACCTAACAGAAGATAAAGCTTTTACTAAAACAGGTAAATAAACGTTTACGTCTAATCACCCCCCTGGCAGGTCCGATGGTCAGCATGCTGACGGCTTTAGAGGACCCTGAGAAGGTGCAGAGAGGAGTATGTTGTGCATCAGGTGGGACTGGTTGCGTGTGAGGATTGGTTATGGGGTAGTGTGGAGGCATCTGGGGGGTGGGCAGGATGGGATGAGGTTTGGGACGTGGCAGGACGCCAGCCTGCCCTTATCGGCACCCAGCCCGAGTGCGGGCCAGGAGACAGAGGAGTGCCTTTGTTGTGTACTCTGATCTACGGCCGGCCTTTATGGCACGCTCCAGATCCTTATCAGTGTGGGAAAGACTGAGTGAAGCTCCAGGGAGGGTCTGGATGTGTGTGAGTGTGTGGGTGTGTATGTGTGTGAGAATAAGTTCAATCAGGGTTCTGCCTCTGACTCTCTCACAGCTATCATAGCTGCCACTCCTGATAATGGCCATAAACAAGCACAGGCCAACTGCAGGGAGTTGGGCCAGCGATAACGGTGACCTTTTACCTCTCAGTTCCACCAATCATGAAAAAAATACAAAGCACAAATGAGAGAAATACAGCGGAGACATCTACTGTCCACATGAGACTTACACCCTTAACCTTTCAGACCTTATGGTTGGAAAGAATACAGTGTTTGTAGGATAAAGTCCATTATAAAATAATCCTCCTGGTCTTCCTCAGACAGTGGCTGGGGTATAAATCCAGGTTTGGGAGCTGAACCCTGGTGAGGAGCAGAGTTTTCCTCTCGAGAGCAGGTGGTGATGCAACCTGTCAGGATGCTCTCCACTGTGCAGATGTAGAACATCCTCAGGATGCGAGGATTCAGACCAAACCTCTTCAGCTTACCGAGGTAGAAGAGGCACTGTTGTGGCTTCTTCACTGCTCATGTGGTGTTTTCTGACCATGTAAGCTCCTCGGAGATGTAAACACCAAGGAGCTTGATGCTGTTGACCCTCTCCACAGTGGTCCCATTGAAGGAGACAGGGGAGTTTTCTCTCTCCTGCTTCCTGAAGTTCGCTATCAGCTCCTTGGCCTTGCTGACATTTAGAGAGAGCTTGTTTTCGTAGCACCACGTGTCAGGACGCTGACCTCCTCTCTGTAGGTTGCCTCATTGTCATTGAAGATCAGGCCTTTGATTGTTGTGTTGACAGCAAATTTAACGATGATGTTGGAGCTGTGTTCAGCTGTTCAGTTGTGGGTGTACAGGGAGTACAGCAGTGGGCTGAGCACACAGCCACGAGGGGCTCTGGTGTTGAGGGTCAGTGAGGAAGACGTGTTTCTGGCCATCCTCAGCACAAACTCTCCAAGCACTTGCTTTCGGACCGAGGTCAGAGCAACCAGGTACCAGTCATTTAAGCAAGTGATGTTGGCTTTTCGGGAACAGGGACGATATGTGAAGCATGTCTCCGTAGACTCCTGCTAACTGACCTGGACGTGCTCTAAGCACACGCCCCGAAATGCCATCTGGGCCTGTTTCTTTGCAGGTGTTGACACGAGCAACCTTATATAGTCAGTTAGGTACGAGCAGGAAGTTTCATTCAAATAGATGTCCCACAAATTTGAGTCTGCACACAGGTCCTCGCAGTTTGAAGGGTTAAGAACACTTTGAAGTTAAGAGCACTTTGTCATTTTTCTTCCTTGTTGCGTTCGGCGGACGTCGGTGTGTGAGAGACTCTGTGTTTATCTAATGATCCACAGTACAGTAATGCACTGTACCATTATGGCATGAGCAAAGAGCAAATGAAAGAGGAGTATAACCAGCCTCACGACTCCTGCAGCTTTTCACCTGCGCTGGCATGCCATTAGACACCGGTTTAATAACTAATGAGAGACTAAAAGCCCGGGTCAGAAGGGGAAGGGTAGTCATGCCCTTTATTTCTAGCCCGAAGGCGATGCTGAGTTTGTGCTAAGGAAACATTTGGCTGCAGAAGCCAAAACAAAGCAAACAGTGTTTCAGGAAACTGTACACTGAGGTTAACTAACACAGACCCATTCTAACTGATACCCATAGAGCTGATAAAACCACTGTGAGGCTTTATTTGTTTCTGCCATTTATGTATATATATATATATATATATATATATATATATATATATAAAATTTACAGTAAATACAATTTAAAAATATGTTATGGTGAGAGTTGGGTAAGATGAGACATTTGCACTTTAGAAGGTCGTAGGCTACTCAAATGTTTCTTCATTTGCGATATTAATATTAACAGATATTTCTAGGAATTTGACCATGCATTGATCATAATTTTAATTGCACCTACAATTTATTTTTTTTTTTTTTTGTTTTCAAGCACTAAAAACAACTTTATATCTTTAGTACAACTGTACTATATATATATATATATATATATATATATATATATATATATATATATTATTTATTTATTTATTTTGCTTTCAACACTAAAGAAAACAACTATATCTTTAATACAACTGTACTATATATATATATATATATATATATATATATATATATATATATTTTTTTTTTTTTTTTTTTTCTGTTATTTATGTATGCATTAGTATTGTCCAATCTCAGGATGTTCATTTCAGACATTTGAACACTGTGTGAGCAAAGAGAAGCAGCAACTTCCTTCTCAAATTCCTCTGTAGCCCAATATCTGCATCAGTGATGTCATCAGCCCGCCCCTCTCTCTGATCAGTCAGAATCTGCTTAATGGAGGAGTTGAGAGCATCAGCCCGCCCCCTCTCTGATCCAGTCAGAGTCTGTATGCAGGTTGAGCATCAGCCCCGCCCCCTCTCTCTGATCAGTCAGAGTCTGTATGCAGGTTGATTATGTTCACGTGGACAGAGCAGTAAACATGCACTGGAAGCTCCTTTGGCATTTAAACTGGGATTTAATTCAGGTTTGCATTTGGCTCATCTGTTTGGAGTCTCTGTTTGGAGTAAGTTGAGCCACCAGAGCTCCACTCACATGTTCTTACACTCTGTCTGTTCTTCAACATACACTCATCATTAAAAAAATAGCTGCACCCAGAAGGAATCAACTGTCAGAAATGGAACCTGATAGGTAGGCTTGACATCAACCAGAGCCTCGTCATTGTACCTGACTGATTATATATTTGCTGTCGAAGAGAAGAGTTCAGAAACAATTTGAGGAGGTGGAAGAGTTCTAGATGTGTCATATTACTGGGCTCCTGGAAGCAGGATGGTCTTTTCTATGTATACGTTGTGTGGACAGTACCATCGCTGACTGTTGACAGCAGAAAATAGAAATAGGCACATGAGAGGATTTGTGAGACCAACACAAGCCACAGAGAGGGAGAACCGACTGCTTGTCTGACATGAATGGAGTGACCCAACAACCACGAATATAGACATTCAGCAAGCAGTGATGCCCTACAGTAGCCATCAATTGGCAGATGGTTGCATGATGCAGGACTACATGCACACAGGCCGTTGCGACGACTGCCCTTAACACCACGTCAACATCACCTGCAATGGTGCAATGGTGTTGTGCCGGAATGGCAATGGGACATCTTCAGTGATGACTCCCCCTTATGTCTTGCGTGTTAAATAAAGGGATATACAGTAAAAAAACATGTACGGTTGCCCAGACACAGGTGATGGTTCAACTTGCACACTGGCTCATCATACCCCACTCTCCCTTGGCTAAATAAATAACCATAGTCCAGGATTTGACACTGGACTGTCTTGTAGATATGCGAAGCATACAAGAATTTAGTTGGGCCTGTCTTTTTATGGGAGTAGGAATGGGGGGTAGCCGGCCAGACTGGACGCTCTCTCACCGGCCTATAAAAGCAGCACTATAACGTCTTCATGGCTCTGAGGTCATCGACTAATCTTCAGAGGCTCAGGCTGTTAGCTGAGTCACGGATGAGTTCATGGAGACACTAAGAGTGGGTCCCTCTAAATCAGCTTCCACTCGAGCCCTCTGACACCTCAACCACTCAATTAGAGACCTAATGAGTCAAACAGGTTAGAGTGCTCAGTGAATTAACAGGGTAGACTGGCCAAGGGTCTGGCTCCAGTGATATCACGGCCATTAGAAAGCAGGAATGGAGTCATAGAACAAGTAAAACAGGGGCCCGTACGCTTAGATGGACGTCTCCTTTGACCTATTCCGAGGATGTGCACGCAGGAGCACACTATAGCCACAGGACTAGTGCACTCTGTTCCTCCGAAGGGTTTCGCGGGTGCTGACCTCTTCGGTTCTACAGTGGCATGTTGCAGGATTCAGACTTTTAAACAATGCTCAAGGGGGCTCGGTACGGTCTACATGGGGAAATTTACTAGCACATGGGAGCTGCAGGGTGGGAGTCTTAGTGAAGATAAAAATTTCTCTTGTCCAGAAGCAAAGATAGATATGTGATTTTCATTGGTCTCACATGACCTAAAATAAACTAGCCTCAAGCAGATCCAGAACATAAATTTGGATCCACAGCTCTATATGGATGACACAATTGATTATGTTTTATAGAATTTCTTAAGCACCTTTCCATGAATTGACTGCAAATTAATTAAAATGGTCAGAGTCCATCAATGGTCCAGACTTATATACTTTTAATGTACTAGCAGACATCAATCAACCATAACATTATCACCACCTCCTTGATTTTACTCTCACTGTCCATGTTGTCCAGCTCCACTTACCACATAGGATCATTTTGTACTTCTAAAATTACAGACAGTAGTTCTGTTTCTCTACCTACTTTATTCTCCTCCTTTCACCCTGATCTTCAGTGCTCAGGACCCCACAGGACCACCACAGAGCAGCTATTATGTGGGTGGTGGGTCATTCTCAGCGCTGTCACTGTCATTGCTGTCCTGAGAATCAACATAACACCTGCTCGGAGATCAACATTGATGTGATATGATATTGATATGATGCCAGATCGTGTTTGGTCTTCATGACAGGCACTTTAAGCCCAGTGTTACATTAATGAGGTCCTGCAACCAGTGGTTCTACCTTCTATGAACAAACACTCCGGTGGTCTATTCCAACAGCACGACGCTCGTCCACACACTGCTGCCGTCTCAAGATCTCGTCTTGAAGACACAGATACTACACCGTGGTCGGTCTCATCTCCAGACCTGTCCCTGATTGAAAATGTGCGGGACGCTATTGGACGCTCTATCAACACTCCACCCGCTATCACACCATCTGCAGAACTGAGTGAGAACATTCAAGCTGCATGGGATGGATCATCACAGAACACCATTAGGAACCTCTACAACTCCATGCAGAGACGTCTACTATCTAAATTTTGAATCATCTATTGTCTCTGATCATCTTAATCTCCCTTTTTCCAACAGCACTGGAACCCAAAACTTCCTTCTGGGTGCAACTATTTTTGACTATGAAAACACCTTCTTGTTTAACCAATGAATTAACCTGCATAAAGGTTAACACCCAGCTGACACAGGTGTTCAAATACACCCAGACTTTGTATAATCTATCTACAAAAGCTGTGTCAGTACAATGTGACGCCTAAGGCCAACTCACCACATGCCACACATCTACCCATAGCTTTGTGGAGCAGAGAAAGTACGTTGCTTGGGATGCATTTCCATCCAGTACCGTTGGGATAAGTTGGAGGGGCATTTGGGATCCAGAACTAATCATCCAACATGAGTACCGGAGCCCAGTAATGCTCAATCTTGGTGAAAGGCTTCTCAGATACTTTTGATTTTGGGAAAATCAAATAAAGTTCTCGTTCAGAGTTAATGTATCAACGGATAAGAAGTAGTGCTCTGTGAGACGTCAGTTAACAGTTAACTGCCTAGCTGGAGGCAAAGTTCAGTCGGGTCCAGAAGTGACTGACAGCAGTAAGAGAAGTAAAGCATGAGCAAGTTCACAAGAAGCATTATCTTCTGAAGTGTCCCTCAGAAATGCTTGGCAGTTGACGCAACCCGGCCCCACACTGCAGGCCATCCCAGTTGGTGAGAGCCAAGCCGAGGCTTAGGATTTACACTACTGGGCACGACGACAAGCACGTACAAAGAGGCATTCATACACAAACTGCTTTTTAGAAAAGCAGCAGCTTGAGCACTTGAAAAACTGAGCTCAGTGCATCGCAAATGGTGAGTCAAACAGTGTAAATGAGGCCCAAATCTTCACCTGTGTGTCATAAATCTCCAGCCTAACTACCACGGGGCTCCACTTTAGAGGGTGTTAACGTGTTTCACACTTTGGGGCCAGTGAGTGTGGAGAAACAGCTTCCTTTCACAAACACTCACACCCATCTCCTCAGGCAGTGTTAGTCCATGTTATTAAGAGACCCCCATTCCACAAAGCAAGAAGAAGATTGCCCTCCACCCAAAACCTTTTATCTTCACTACTGTAAAACGGCATGTTTTCCAGCAGTAATGGGAATGGTATGAATCCTAGTCTCACAGTAT
This sequence comes from Acestrorhynchus altus, assembly GCA_034509495.1. NCBI lineage: Eukaryota > Metazoa > Chordata > Actinopteri > Characiformes > Acestrorhynchidae > Acestrorhynchus > Acestrorhynchus altus. The sequence continues at coordinate 3,242,044 of CM067504.1, read as the reverse complement.
CCACAGGTTCTGAAAAAGGGGTCTTCATTCTGGGAGACCAGTCAGGGCGGTAGAAGATACTGCTTGATCTGGTCCCAAATTTGAAAATCCATATAACAGGCCACGTGACCTAAATGTAGGAATAAATATATTAAAATAAATAAAGTGAATGAAGTCACAATGTTTGGTATCTATACGGTTTCTTGAGATCATGTGTCAGATCGCAGTGCCTCTGCCACTGCTGCCAGACCAGTTTTTGATCTTTTGTTATTCGTACCAAAACAGACATGAGACTGACAAGTGTGCTTTGAGGGAAAGCACCTTATCTATCAGCCTCTTATCTAAAATCTGAAGATTTAGATATCAGTGGGAAGTGAATTGAACTCTGCTTGCCCTCAACAGCTTGCAAGAGAGAAGTGTTGAGGAATCCATTGTCCGAAATGTATGCAAATACATGCAAATACTACAATTCAGAGTCGAACATCAGCAGTTAACTCTTAGAACCCGAGATCTGCACCTTGCTGGCAGTTACATGCTGTTTTCTAAGAGTCCTTTCAGAAAACAGCAAAAATCCACTCGCTTTCAAATGAATTAAATCCCAGTTTAAAAGCCAAAGGAGCTTCCAGTGCATGTTTACTGCTCTGGTACAAGATCAACCTGCATACAGGCTCTGACTGATCAGAGAGAGGGGGCGGGGCTGATGCTCCACCTGCATACAGACTCTGATCAGAGAGAGGGGGCGGGGCTGATGCTCAACCTGCAGACAGACTCTGACTGATCAGAGAGAGGGGGGCGGGGCTGATGCTCAACCTGCATACAGACTCTGACTGATCAGAGAGAGGGGGCGGGGCTGAGGCTCAACCTGCATACAGACTCTGACTGATCAGAGAGAGGGGGCGGGGCTGATGTTCAACCTGCATACAGACCGGAGAGGGGACCGACCACAGCGTAGTATCTGTGTCTTCAAGACGAGATCTTGAGACAGCAGCAGTGTGTGTATGAGCATCGTCCTGTTGGAATAGAGCACTGGAATGTGTGTTCAGAAAAGGTAGAAACACTGGTTGCAGAACCTCATTAACGCAACGTTGGACTGCTAAAAGGCCTGCAATAAAGACGAAAGGTGATCTGACATCACATGTGACACATGACATCAAAAGTCAACATATTTCCTCTTCGATTTGGAGACATGTGGTGCAATTTCTTCTCCACTTTGTTTTTAGAATTCAAGCTTGGTCAGTATTACAGTATATCAGAGGTTTTTGTGCTTTCTGGTGGGAATCAGAGGTCAGAGATTGGCACTGATTAAAATTTAAAACAGTAACATAAATTCCCCATAACCTCAGGGTCAACCTCAGATGAAACCCCTGAACTGTTTTCCAAATGTTTGCATTTTAATATTAGTTCGTATTTTTTTTTAAAGCAGGCAGAAGCCACTTGTGAGATCAGTGTTAATCTCCATGAGATGCACTTCTTTCTCATTTAAAGCAGGATCAATTTCATGCATCTGTCAAGGACATCGAAATTCAGTGCACGTGACCTTTGGCCTTGACTGTTCAAACTATACTTCACGTTAAACGTTTTGCCGAAAAGGCGCAGAGTAGCAGCACGGAAATCAGTTCGGTTCTTAAAAGCTTTGCCCGTCTTATACAGTAAAAAGTAACCTGATTTACTAATCATTGTTTAATCAGTTTTGTTTTTGGCTTACAGGAGATTTAGAAGGGGTTCATTGTTTCACAATAATAAAACAGAGTCTTGTTTCAGAGCGGGTTCAGCTTTGGAAAATGATATTAACATTTGTAAACTACCATTGTACTAACGGAGCCCGCTTTACGGGCGGACAGGTGCTGCATTATTGCACCCAGTCACCCCCCATTTTATCTTTCTCCCGCCCTTTCAGCCACACACATGCATGCTCCCGGAGGCTGTGGCTACTCTCTCGGTGTTTTGGATTAGCAGTGCAATCTAAACTGGAGCTGACGGAACACACACAAAGACGTACACACACATCTAATCTGTCCTTCTCATTCCCCAAATGGCCAGGCCCCTGCTACACTCAGCCCTGGTTTTGATGCTTGCTGCATTACTAATTACAAGCCTTTATCACATTGTGCTGCCAGAGGCTAAAGGCCAGCTTCAGTCCACTTGAGAGAGGCCAATCCCTCAAATCTGGTGGCCCAATGGCCAGAGCATGGGGGGACAGATGTGGGATCAGGGCCAAGCTGCTCTCTGTTTGCTATGGCGATCCTCTTGGTCAACACACCGCACTGTTTCCCTCCATCAGGCTCCCTTTGAAACGGCTGCAGGGCTTTGTCTTTGATGAAGACTGCACACTCAGTTCGCTCCGGTTTGATTGAACGCGGTGTTTGCCCATGGGTTGTATGTGTGCTCTTCTTGGGTTCCTTTGGATTGAAGAACTGTTTCAGCCTGCTGTTTAGGCTGCTAACACATGCACTGAAACCAGTCGCTCGGCCTCATACAAGATTAAAGAAGAAGATTAAGGTGTTAAGCATATGAACAGCCAGTCTGCTTTTATTAGCATGTAGAAGAACAGACTCCCCGAAATGAGAAACCGTTCAGCTTGAGCTCGGTTTCAGTTGCAGCTTTGTGACTAAATGATGTGAAACAGGAGGGGCTTTATTGCAGCATGTATGTAAACGTACACTCAAACGACAGCGGACTCATTCAAGCAAGACTCATTTCTATGGCGTAAAGTCAAATCAATGATACAAAAAAGAGTTGAAGTAGTTCTTGCTGATTTGGAGCCACCAAGAATCGTTTCCAAATCCAAAAAATAATAGCAGACTTTATCATTTTTGTCAAATGATTTTAAAACAAGGTCTGATTGTGATGATAAAATGTTATTGCACGAAGAAATGATACAGACCCATCCACCGAATGGATGCCTTCTCTATACCCAGGAAGGTAAATGCATCAATCAACATAAAAAGCAGCTATAAAATACATTCTATTATGAAATAAAGTGTTCGAATTTAAGGTACATCATTTTAAGCACTGAAAAATAACACCTGTTACGTGTCACCACTTTCTAAAAGTCCACTTTACTATGAAATCTGATTAAATCTCTATTTTGTTGCATTGTTGCATGAGTACAAGTCACATGTTCCACAAGACTCTACATAAAGCCATGGGAAGCCCAAAAGTAAGTACCTTTTTTTTCTTTATTTGTTCAATTTTTTAAAAAAATATACACTTTTTGGAGATGGTGAGACTATAACCAGTGTCTCTGTGCTTTATTTTATTTCTTTAAGACTCAGTGTTAAAGAAAAGGCACCCATTCACCAGTTATTACAGCTTATAATAAATCCTCTAATTGTGGTGTTTACAACACGCAACACTTCTTTCCTCCAGCCATAAGAGTATTTGCTCATTTAACGTAACCAGAGTCCGTCTCTCTGAATGGTTGGTCACTTTTCTGGGATAAAAAAGACCAAAAAGAATTAGAAGCATTATCCGAAATGCGTAAAGTGTTTGAGAGGTACTCTTGTAGCCTGAGGGCCTGTGAGTACACTGCCTACCTCCACTGCTTTCCTCTGAAGGTTCCTTGAGTGGAGGGGCTCCTCTTTGAAACCACAAACCTAAAAAAGGAGGGAACATCTAACAAAGACTCTTTCTCTCAATAGCCTGATCGAAAAGTTGCCCCGTAATGACGTGATCCCCCCCCCCTCCAGCCACCCACGCATACACACTACAACAACCTGTCTTTGAAACACGACTGTCCTGAGCTGAATTAGCATTCCGACAATGGTAGGCCAGTATACAGCGCGAGCTTCAACCACTTTACAGTCTATCAGTCCCAACCAGAGGAGCAGTCGCTTTCCCTAAAGACCCACCTCTTTACATCTCTATGGGACAACTCATTAGCTAAATAGAATCCCCTCTTTTCCCCCTGCACCATGGCCTTTTGTGCCAAAGTCAGCCTTTGTCTATTTTAAATGATCCTAAACAAGGCCCATTTTCTGGTTAATACATATTTACAGCCATGTAAGGTTTTTGTGGGGAGCCTGTAGTTTTATTTTGCGCGGTGTCATTCCCCGGGCCATAAAATCATTAACAAGCTTTTAGGGAGCAATTGTTCCTCTATTTGAAATGTGGCTTTTGCAGACCTCAATGAGTCAGTAACTCTCGAGTAGACAGATGGCTGGACAACACAGGCCGCGAATTTCCAAATCGGTACGTCGGTGTGAAGCCCACACTTTCCACGCATGTTGTTAAATATATGTATTAACACTGTTAACCTTTAGAAACCAAATTTGGAATGTTTTCAAAGTTCGAACTACTTTTGTCCACCAAACCATTAGAAAAGTATTTAAAGGAGGCAGAAATTCCTGTTGGAAATAGATCATCCGGAGACTTTACGAGGTGAAAACGCAATCATTTTGATGAGTCATTTGTAACGATTAGATTGGCAAGAATATTTATGATAATAGGTTCTTCAAAACACCAAATAAAAATAAATTAATGAATAAAACTGAAAGAAACGATTTTTGTCCCTTCTCAGGACTTGTATTTTGAAATCTGAACGCTGAATGAGTAAAGAAAGAGTAAGGCCCTTGCATCTCAGTTTCCTCTGTAGGCCATTATCTGGCTCATTGATGTCATTAGCTCCGCCCCCTCTCTCTGATCAGCCAGAGTCTGTATGCAGGTTGATCATGTTCACATGGACAGAGCAGTAAACATGCACTGGAAGCTTGTTTGGTATTTAAACTGGGATTTAATTCAGTTGGAAACGAGTGAATTTTAGCTGTTTTCGGAGGTGATTACTCTCTGATAATTCATCACACAACGATGAAGACCTCCATGGTTCAGTAGGTTACTCTGATCCTGATTTATGAATCCTAGAAAACATCATCTAACGGTCTATAAAGTCTGGATCTTGGGCAAATTTGGCATGGAGCTTAATGGATGGGTGGAATTTACAAATACTGTACATCATGTTAACAAAGACAAAGTTTCGTTGGACCAAGAAGACATGAAACTGTATCATCAGAGCCAAAGCAGAAGAACAAAGGAAGATCTGAATGAATACAGTGATTTATAAAGGTCTATTCCACACACGTCCCCCAAATAAAGAGAATCACAAACACAAGTGATCCCAGGGTCGCAACAACACATACAAGCTTTGACACTGGAATTGTCCCTGCCCTGATTAAATTGCCTTATCTTTTAGTGAGCCTCCTTCGTCCCCTCCTCTTTACAGTAGACCCCTGGGTGAGGGGTCATCAGCTGAATGAAAAGGGCATCTGTGGTGATCCCTGAAAGGGGACGAGAGAAGAACAAAAGGCAGAATCCCCTCGCCGACAAAGACAAAGGAGGCAGGCACAAGGCCTAAAAGATCACCCAATCATCTCCTGTCGACAATGACAAGCTCCTCGGAACAAGGAGGGATAAGGAGGAGGATCGGAGGGAGATAAGCCCGGACCCTTGCTCGGAGATTTGAGCACGAGCTCCTAATTCCACTCTGCTTAGCACACAATTAATTTCCCTCTCTGACGTCGGAGTCTGGACCCAGATGAGCCCACAGAGTATCAGTCACAGCTTAAATGATGAAGAGGTGGAAATGAGCTCGGTGGAACAGATGCTCTAGAACAAAAGCTGATGATGAAGAGACAGAATATGAGATGAAGTCTTGAAAGACACATGTCAAATAAAATGGGTTGTAGATAGAAATTCACTATGTGGACAAAGGTATTGGGACAACTGCTCAATCATTGTTTCTTCTGAAATCAATGGTGTTAAAGAGAGTTTCCAGGGATCCAGGGGTGGCTTTCCATTAGATTTTGATTGCATTCATTGACGAGCATTAGTAAGCATCAACTCTTTCCAAAAGTACTGGTTGGACCACCATCGTTCCTAAGAGCACCACTGCTCCACGGCTCAGTGCCGGGGGGCTTTAGGTCTCTCTAATTTTTGCCTTGAAGTATGCAGATGCTCCAGATCAGATTGCTGGCACTGATTGGGTCAGTGTTTCTGAGGGGTTTGGTGTGTTCTACCAGCGTTTTCATCTGGAAACCTCACCATCCACCTCTTAAAATTTCAAACAGTAGGTGGATTGGTAGTGTAAGTCATTTGGGTGGTACCATGTGAAGGACTGGCACCCTGACCAGGAGGTGTTCCTGCCTTGTGCCCAATGATACCAGGTTAGGGTTAGAAAATTTATCATAAAAGTGTCCACAAAGCAATTAAAACCAAAATGTTCCGACATTACAAAACAGGAAAGTGGTCCCAACAATTCCTATGCATTTCTTACCAAAATGGAATTACAAAAGTTGAAATATTACATGGGGGAGAGGGGCGGCATCCTGGGATCACATGGGATGTTCTGGACAATAATTACGAATGTTCATCATCACTTCATATTTCCTTAACGGCAACATCCTTTTAACCCTATAAGTGTTGGACGAAGTGGAAGAAGAAGATAAGAAGATGGATGGACAGATATTTATTGACATTAATGTGGATCTGGTGTGTGTAAATATAATCCTACTCCACAGAGAAGTGTTGATAGTGTTAGATACATCGGTGTGTTTCTATAAAAATGACTGTGACATCAATAACATTTACTACGATGTAAAAAAAACCCTTTCCTGGTCATTTTCAGAACCAGTTTGATGAGCCTGTAATCCCAATTCTGACCTATAAATTGGAGAAATGGTTAACACCGGAGTATGACTGCCTGCCCAGTTGGAAAATGGAAGTTTTAGCTCCATTACCTGTCCTTTTCTCCGCTGATAAATAGCAGGATGGCTGAGCTTTGTCAGAACGGGTTAGTAAGCCTTTACAATACATGCATGTAGCGTAATAATGTAACCTTTGTTCAAATGTTGTGTTGACATGGCCTGGAATGATATCCTGGGTCTAAATCCAGACTTTCAGGAAGAGAGGAAATTCTTTCCCACAAAAAGGGACAATATAGCTATCCAGGCCGAAAACGATGCCCCTGCTGACTTTTACATTACAGCCAATGTAGCAAGAACCTAATGCTCGAATAGGCTTAGTTTGTAACAAAAGTATCCAACCTCTGGGAGAGCCAGACAGTGTTTTTGGCTCTATTAGAGCACCTGCCAGATAGCTCAGTGGCTCAGGAACTCCTCTTTTCCGGTGGACAGCTCAGGAGTCTAGATTAGGCTCCTGGAGGGCAGCCATCCCCCAGTGTTTTTCCATAATGGCTGCCCCACAGGGCATCAGGCTTGTGTCCACAGCCCTGCAGCTATGCTCAAAGCCAAAGAGGATCTAACCCCCCCCAAAAAAGTGCCCAAAGTCTGCCAATTTCCGTAGGAGTGACCAGCACTGGCCGTTTCCCTATCTCCTCTTTCATTCCACAACACAGTTCTTCAAACACAATCGGGCCCATGATTGAGCCTTGAGGTATCGTTTCTGCTCTCTTCCTTTGTAATTCTGAATATGTATAAAAGATGCCACACATGAATACATACGCAAGCGTAAACAATGCCCCGGGCCTTGAGCCTATGCCACTTGACAAATGATTCAGGTCTGTCTTATGAGTGATAATCTAAAGCTAATCGATTGACTCCTGGGGTCACAGATAGGTTAGTGGTAGTTTCAGCAGCCAACTCGAATGACCTGATCTCCATCAATCTCTGTCCTCTCCATCCTTTACAAGACACACGCGGCTTGATTCCTCCATCAAACTCTCCTCACCAAACAAAGCCAACAGATGCTGCCATCAGCACTTTCTTTCAAAGAGTCTATTCAGACCAAGACACCAAACTTTCTTCATCCATGCCCCGCGTCCCCGTTAAAGCCTGCGCTCTATCTAGAAAGCTACAAAAACACGGATAATGTCAATGATCCCATGTGTCGATATGTCGTAAAACATCATGTAGACCATGTATCCCAACGCTGACTGCTGTGAATTCAATATTTCCAGTTCAATTAAAAATTTTAATTTTACTTTTTCCTTCATTTACATGTCCATTTGTGACTGGATCACCTGTCAGGTTCCTACAGTTTTGCTTAAACTGAAAATCTGCTTTAAGTTGATCTGAACATTTTTTTTTTTTCATTTTTATTTATATATTATATTATATTATATTATATTATATTATATTATATTATATTATATTATATTATATTGTATTATATAAAAAATCTATATATATTTATACATAATTATTTTTTATAATTATATAATTATATTTTTATATATTATATTATTACAATTATTTTATATACTTTTAATTTTATTTTGTTTTGTTTTATTTCACTTAATTGCATCTTATTTATTTATTGTTTTTGATTTATTAATTGCTGTTTTTCCTACTAATTATTTAACTACTTCATTAGTACTTTTTATAATATTATAACTTGTAAAAAGCTTGGTTTCCACAATTATTCACGAACAAATATCTGGGTGTCCTGCTGGACAACGATTTGGAGTGGAGGTCCACTTTCCGAGGAAGCTCAGGTCCTTCAGTGTGTGCCGCAAAATGTTGGTCAAAGGTGGAGACGCCAAGGAGATCCTCAAACTGATCAAGAAGACTGGCTGTGTTGTTGAATGCTCGCTGGAGAGCTTTGAGGTGGTGGTGGAAAAGAGGACACTCAAGAGGACTCAACTGGTCAGTCAACAGAGCACTGAGCAACAGACTCATTCAGCTCCGCTGTAGCGAGTTCGTAACAACAGCCATCACACTGTACAACTCCACTGTGTCGGTCAGACACAGGACGGACTCACTGCATACGGCTGGACATTATTACTGCTTCTGTCCAATCACCGCACTGATCCTTTACCTACACATGTACTGATCTATCTATCTATCTATCTATCTATCTATCTATCTATCTATCTATCCATCCATCATTTTATTTCTTTCTTTATTTCCTACTGACCTGTAAATTTGCCCACTACGGGACTAATAAAGGTTTATCTTAATGTTTATCCCTTATTTAAGTTTTTCATCTTTGTTATTAAATCTTGTTCTTTTAATTATTTGTCAGTCATTTATCTAAGCTGTTTATAATTTTGCACTTTAGCTTAATTTAATAAATTCAATTTAAAATTCAATTCAATTCAATTAGGCTCACTGCTCTTTAAACGTCTGTAATCACATTATTATGTGTGTTAAATTACGTCAATTCTGTCACTGGTCTTACAATTGCACTTATTTCTGGGCCCATATATTTACACGACCTCTGTGACGAGGACACACAACCATTTGACTGCAGCTTAAGCAGAACCCAGTGTTCCTAAAGCTGTCAGTCATCCCCACATTTGCATTTCAGGTTTATCTTCTATACTGGCCAGGTGGAAGGGGATTGTGATGCCAAGGCAGGGGTCCATCACATGGGGGTGGGAAAGTATTTCCATGCATATCTACACACACACAGACCTACACTCACCTTTACTTACCTTAAAGACAGGAAGCAGGGGGTGAGAGCCATGCTGGCAGGGTCCTGCAGGGCTATTGACAATTAGATTTAATGTTAGTGATTATGTGGCCAGCATGCGACTATGTACACAAACGACACTTAACTGACAGTCAGTCGGAAATGCACCACAAATAAATGGCCTAAAATTGTTTTTTGACGTATGTTTTATGGTTTTTAATGAAACCTGATAGTTTTAAGTCATGCACTGGACTGATTTGTGTCCACGTGAATAAAGTAGATCATATCCACACAAAGTTGTACTTTCGTTTACACATTGTTGGCAGCGATTGTGCTGAAATAATATTTTATTCATGCAGAGAAGATGGACTCACTGGAATAAAGTCAATTTAGTGAACGTGGAGACGTCTGCCAACTCAGGAGGAGTAAGCATGCTCCGATGCATACCTGACAAGAATGAACCGATACATATTTTATTCTAGGATTAGGACAGGAATCCCCCTTTCGAGTTTCGGTTCCTCTCAAGGGTTCTTCGTCCCAATTGGAGGTAGGTTTTCCTTGCTACTGTTGCCCTTTGGCTTGGACCCGGATCTTGGAAGCTGCTTTGTGACAAGGCCTTCGTTGTAAAAGAAAAGTGCTTTATAATAAGCTTTGAAATGAATTGAATTTTGAAAATCTAATCGATGGACTCTAACAGAGGTCAGTATTTCAGAGAATCTGACCCGGTTTCAACTTGCTCAGCATGAAATATCCACCTCTGGACTCTTTTTCTCTGTCAGCTCACAGTAAATTCAGACCATCTATAAATAATAGTTAGAGAATCCTGAAAAAGGGTAGACCTGGGCTTTGAAATGAAAAACCATGGACATATCGTCCCCATCGGACCACAAGTTTCTATTTGACCTTTTTTTAGTTTGTAAAAAATTAAGTTATTCACATTTTTCAGTGTCCAGTGCATTTTTTTTGACATTTTTGATCATCTGTGAGCCAATCAGCGCTTCCAATGCACACATGAGGACCAATCAAGTCGATCAGATTTGGCTTCCTTGTCCTCGAACTGCTCGATGCCACAAGCAGATACAATATTTCAGTGCTTCGTTGAAAACTGAGCCAAGCTTAGTGCTCAGAATCTTGCAAACGTAACGAGACAGAGGATTTCTTATTAAAATGGGGTGAAATATTAAATCATAACTGCGAGCAGAAACCTCCGGTGGCAAGCTGCACTGTTAGGGACCGTAGCACAATTCCTGCACACCACGAGAAAGAAAGAAGTGTATTAAACTTTCTTATAATGTGATTTAAAAGCACAAATATAAAGAAGCAATATTCATCTGCATGTGTATTTCATGGAGGTCATACATTTGTAGATGCAGCTTAGAAGTTTAGAAGTTTCTTCAAATTCTCCAAAAATCCAAATCCAGGTCAGGAATCAAGAGCGTCTTGTCAGAGGTTTCACGAAGCTTCGCTTCGAAATGACAGATGTGTTCAGTTACAAAAGACTTGATCTCCTGGCCTTTCGGTTAAAGGCATCCCACTACCTACGCGCCAGAAATGAAACCACAATATGTAGCATGAAAATAACAAAAAAGAGCAAAGTCTTTCCACACTATCACCGGACTTCGGCCAGGCAGTGGTCATTGGAAGGTCCAACGTAATGGTCAGCGTGGCGAATCTGCCATCTTCCATCATCTTGAAAGCTGTATCCAATCGTATTCATCCACAGCAGCAGGTAGCCCACTTGCGTCGGCCACTGCACTGACCACCTTCTCCAATTGGCTGGAGTGGCCTGACCAGGCCATGGGTCATTGGCCTGGCCGAACAGAGGCCACGCTCCTGACTAATGGGGTCCGGAATGGCTGCGAGAATGATTAATGACTGGTCAAGCTGAAGGCAGCGCAGTGCCACGACACACCCGCTGGGCATTGGGCTCGAAACAGCAAGGCCTTTGTCTTAGACCTTCTGCCTTTTCCTCATGTGCAATATGTTTCTGCCAACCTGCTCCCAAATGTTCCACTTGAACCCTGCGCTGACGTTTCGGAGGAACTGGTTTGATTTTTGGCCGAAAACAACGGCGAGTTGGATTGGCTTTTGTGTACAAACCTCACATGTGTACGTTAAAACCCCATGTCTGTCACTGCAAATTGACTTTCATGTTTGGAAATTACATTTTCATCCATCATAGATGTGGTAACCAGAAATGATTCAAAGGCCAAGTTAAGCAATAGCATTTCGTCTCATCTTAGTGAGCATAGTTCATCGAATGCCAAGCTAGCTAAGTGAATCCATGGTCCGGAGACACTTCAGAAGTACGTGCAGGGCCTTCCTTGCTCAAACTGAAATTGCCCTGAAGGGTATTTTGTTCTTGTTAGGCTATTACGAACAGATGGGGTCTCTTACAGTTTTTAAGCTTGGACGTAGATGTTAAGACATGCAACCTACAAAGCAAATCTTGTTTAAATTATCTCACATGAAAATTAAATCACCGCGGTCATTACGCTGTTGCGGCCGCAACCTTTTAGCGTTATGTACCCTGTCCGAACGCAACAGGACACTCCTTTCTCTTAATGTAAGTACTTATATTTTCGAAGATGGTCCTCTTTAGGAACCCGAATGCAATTATCATGAGCTACCATGAGTCACGGTGTGAGTCAGAACAGAATCTCAAGATTCTAGTAAAGACATCACAAACTTTCCAAGCTCATGCTATGAAAGCCCCTGCAGCTGCCACTGTGTGTGGGTGGACTGTTTGTCTCCTGTGGACCTGGGAGACAGGCCTCAAAAGTTCGCCCTTTCAGCTAATTGGCCGTGGGTTGGCTGTAAAAATTATTGACAGTTGTGTGATATACTGCCTGCATTGTGTCTTTTGCTCATTGTGTGTCATGGTAAATAATGCCTTTCTACAAAATATGTGGAGCATCCTGGCTGAGGATCAGCATGGTTCCTGGGCTGACAGACCTTCTCTGCGGGACGGCAAGGTCTCTAGCAGTGTCCCACTGTTGGAAATTAGTTGCTGGCTGGCCCCTCTTTCTGCTGGTGTCAGCCACGGGTCCTTGATGGGACACCGGTTGATACGATAACTCGATTAGGCCTCGGATTGAGGAGCATGGTGGTCTGCTTCTGCTTGTCACCCTTAAACAGGATACACAACCACAGCAACCGCGTTGCTCAAAGTCTCATATCTTGCTAATGATTTTTGACCATTAAGGTCATGTGAAAATGTTTGGACACCTCATAAACACCTTTGACTTTTTAACATATTTAATCACATGGACATTTGATCTTCATTGCAACTATATTAAGAGCTGGAGGTGATTTAACTCCACACAAACTGAAGAAATGTCTGTAAAGTGTAAATTTGTAAAGTGTAATTAATAGAAGAGCTGGTATCTCCTCCTTCAGCTGAAATAGTGTCAGATTTTCAGCGTCAGTCTGATGCTCTTACATTCTCCTCAAGCCCCCTCTGATACAATAAAGATCTCATAGTGCTTTCTACGATGGAGAGATCTCCAGACCCTGCCCGACACTTCCACCCCCATGCTTCACAGTTGGTATGAGGTTCTTGTGCCCAAATGCTGTGTTACACTTTGTGGCAAACACGTCTTCAGTTACTGAGCCCAAAGAATTCAACTTCAGATTCATCCGTTCAAAGCACATTGTTCCAGAAGTCCTGCTGTTTGTCTAGATGTTCTCTGGAGAACATTAGTCTTGGTCTGTCAGTAAGGGTTTCCTCCATGTACACTAGTTTGGTCTCTTTCTGATGGTAGATGCTGCAATTTGACATCCACTGTGATGAGAGACTTTATACATCCTGTGGTTCTGCTCTTGGGCTGAACCTGATCTGGTCATGTGGGCAGTTGTTGTAAAAGTTCTCCACTTGTTAATTGTTTTCCAGACAGTGGAACATCTGATTTCTAACTGTTTTGAGATCTTCCCAGACTCATCTGCATCTACAACCTCCTTTCTGAAGAGATGGATCAGTGATGCAATCACTTCAGCCATCAAGAGCAAACCAAACTAATGTCTGAGGTTCAAATAAGACAGCCTCCTCCAAAGCAGTAAGAAATGTGGGCGTGTCCTAACTTTACCCCACAAGAAATTAGCGTTTTTATTATTTACATTTTACAAATGAATTTTTTATTTATTTTATTGCTTCAGTTTAATGTTTATCACCTCCATCATAGTCAAATGTGTCCATGGTGTGTCGTAACCTTTCACAAAACCGTATGTCCACTGCTGTCCATGCTGTCCAATGAAAACCACGTATCTCCATTTGAACGCTGTAGCTGCTCTGTACACTGTGTAAACAATTCTGGATGATTAGACCAATAGAAATGCTCTAAAATGAGTCAAATAAACTGATTTACATGCGGTTCCATTCAAAGTGAAGAGCATTTCTGCGTTCTCCCGTAAAGTTAAGATTTTGGAGATACATGTTTTTCGCTGGACTCTGACGATATGTTATATTAAACATAAACTGTTGTTTTTTGTGAGCATTTAATTTATGAAAATAAACCAATAAAAATGGTTTAGAATTGCTTGGAATTGAATCAACACATCCTAACACATAAAATCTAAAAAATTGAGATTGAAGGTTACGTTTCTGTCATTTTCTTTGATCTTTAATAATCAGTAAACTTATTCAATGTTATCTTCACCAGTATAATAGTAACACTTTGCACAAACTTTCTCAGTTAACAGCCGGCAGAAGGAATGTGCTTAAATAAAGCTTCCTGTCAAGTGAAGATGTAGAAACCCTAATTAGTCCTGCTCTGAAATTCCATAATTAATTTGGAACCATCAAAGCCGATTCCATTTTAGTTCAGCTGTCTTGATCCCAGGTAGAGAGAGGCATTATTCTGATTTACAGTCCCGATAGAGAACTCCACCCACTTCGTTCTCGGAATAATCTGGTTGTGTTAGTGTCTGGAGGAGGTGCATTTTTCTCTTATCCTGCGCATTAAGTTGGACTCTCGAAGAGGATTTATATCAAAAGGCTCAATCCCACATGAAACAGCCACAAAGAAGCCCCTTGTGCACTTATGCAGGTAGGGTCAATCACGTCTCACTTGGGAATTAATTAAACAAAGAAGAAAGGAGTCGGAGCTAATGTGTCTTAACTCTACTGTGCAATCAAACGGTCATAATTGAGACTCATAACGGCTGCATCTGTGATGAACTCAGAAGGCATAAAATCATAACTGACTACAATAACGATCATTCATATGGAGATGTGAATGACACTGTTATTAAAGCTGCTGTAGATTTCACACTAAACTAGGGATGGGATCAAAAGATCATGTTATTCAGGTTTATTGCTGTAAAAAAAATGTGAGTTATTTTTCTGATAATTTCATTAATTTCTTTTAAAATATTTCATATATCAAATGAAATGAAAATCATGCATTTAAATATGATTTACGGAATTTGCTTGATTCAATGTGTGCATAATTACTATCAGTTAAAAAATAAATTACAATTACCCAGCTGTTACACACACTCATACACACACACACACACACACACACACACACACTACAACAGTGTTATTTAATCCAAAATTAGTCAATAACTAAAGTGTGTTTATAAGTTAAGAATAAAAACATTGATAATCTGCTTCCTCGTTGCCTTCTGTAGATATTGTGCTGTTTGTTCTGTAAATAAAGGAATAAATAAATAAAGTTAACAAAAACACACTGAAATGCATTTAGAATATCACACATCCGTAATCGAGGATAACAACAACATTCATACATACAAGATACTGTTATTTTCAGAGAATTTCTTTCAAATACTTTACAGTGCTCCAAATGAAGTAAAATAAAATGTGTATGTATCAGTATTATTCGTTCTCAGGACTTTTATTTTGAAATCTGAACACTGTGTGAGCAAAGACAGAGAGCAAACAGCCCCTCTCTTCTCATTTTCATCTATAACCCAATATCTGTGTCAATGATTCTAATTAGCCCCGCCCCCTCTCTCTGATCAGTCAGAGTCTGTATGCAGGTTGAGCATCAGCCCCGCCCCCCTCTCTCTGATCAGTCAGAGTCTGTCTGCAGGTTGAGCATCAGCCCCACCCCCTCTCTCTGATCAGTCAGAGTCTGTATGCAGGTTGAGCATCAGCCCCGCCCCCTCTCTCTGATCAGTCAGAGTCTGTATGCAGGTTGAGCATGTACACGTGGACGGAGCAGTAAACATGCACTGGAAGCTCCTTTGGCATTTTAACTGGGATTAAATTCTGTAGGTTACGCTGGTCCTGAGACGTGAACCCTAGAAAACGGTATGTACCTGCCTGCAAAGTGCGGCTCTTAGGTTCTAAGATCAAACCAGTATGGAATTTGGACTATGTCTTGGCAAAGGACATATTTTGGCTGCTTTAAAGGGTATAAATGTAAATGTAAATGGTTATATACTGCATTATGTCATTAACCCATAGCAGTCCCTCAACCCACGGTTAACAAAACAGTACATGGCTGTCTCCCAGCTGCACACTGATCTACTGTTTTATGCAGCCTTCCTTCTGATCTGCCTGTCATCTTTCTTCTGTAACACACAGGGCACAAGGCCATGTCCCAGCTGTCCACGCACACACACGTGCTAATCCGACCCTGCAGCTCCCCGCTGCCCTGCGCACACGCTCGGCCGCGACTCAGGAGCCCCAGACAGGATGTAGCACATGTGTATCATATTAAGGACGTCTCTTCCCAGGACCCATAGGTGGTATTGGATAAACAGCTGCCCTGCTCCGGAGGCCCACACTCCCCGAGCTGATATTTCACACGTTCGTACCAAGCCCGAGGCAGGTGGGAATGCCTTCATGGAGGCTAAGCACAAGTCACTGTTGTTTTTGCCACAGTGAAAGAGGACAGGGGAAGCTATTCAACTTGGCAAAGCCCCCGTGCGGTCGCACCGGGTCAGGGGACAGGGGCAGGCTGGGAGGCCCTGCACAAGGCCTCAGAGATGCAGGGTTGTGCATAAGACCAGAAGAGCTCTGAGGTGAAAATGTTGAGCATTCTTTGAAAGGTTGTGAAGGAGAGCAGTGTTGTAAGACAGGGGATTTCCAGGATTTAAAAATGTCTCTGTCCTGGTAAGAGCTGGGGACTCACTACTTCAATACTATCACTATATGTCCAAATGCTTGTGGACACCCATTCTAATGAATGCATTCGGATACTTTAAGTGGAACACAATACTGTTGGGGGTGAGGTGGAGTGGTGAGCTCCCAGCATCCTGACCTCATTAACACTCTTGTTGCTGAATGCAAACAGATCCTCACAGCAATGGTCCAACATCTGGCAGAAAGACCTCCCTACTAGGATAAACAGGAGTCTTTTTAATATATTTGATATGAAGATTGACTCCATGAGAGTCTGGTACGACACCATTGCAGTGTTTGGCGATGTTGGTGTGGTGTCAAGGGCAGTCGTCGTAACAGTCTGTGTGCAGGCTGTTATTTTCATGGCACGGCTCGTCTTAAGTGCTCGTCCCCACTGCTTTGTTCTCCAATTCAGAGCATTGATGATGGCCTACAAACCCAAAAATGGACCAACCCCTGTATGCATGCCAGGATGGCATGGTGCCACCACAGGTAGCTGCAGGCTGCAGGGTTGTGGGTTTGATCTGGCCGGGCTAAATTGGCCTTAGTTGTGTGTGTGTGGTACCCTGTCATGGACTGGCACCTTGTCCAAGTACTTGATGACTCCAGGAGGGCTCTGGATCAACCGTGACCCTATTCAGGAAGACGTGAATAAGAAAATGAATGAATATGTATTCTATGAATGAACCAAGCACATAGTCCTTTGATAACGTATTCGTTGTATCACTGGTGCTCCGTGGACACTCGTCTATGGTCAAAACAGCACCGGCAGGATCATGGTCTTCGTCTGCAGGGACCTGTGGTGTTCACGCTCTTCAATCTGGGGTCTTATTTCTCCGCACTAACTGGAATCATGTGATACAGCATCTTAAATCTGGAGCTTTAGCTGACAGCGATGTTGCAGCGTTAAAGTGATAATTAATACGCATTCGCCTCAAAACCAACCTGCTTATCATGCGATGAAATGAATCATCACTTCTTTTTAATGCACAGTTGTCTGATTTCAAAAGGCTGCCCTCGGAGTGGAGCACAATAGCTTAGACACACTGACTCATTCTCAAGCTGTATTACATTTTGCTGTCTTTTATAGATGCCTGGCAGGAGACAAGGCCACCTTTCCAGTGGAGGGACGATTGGTTCTGAGGGTAACTTGATTATGTTGATTCTGACTGTCGTTTTTAGGACAACGTGACTTCCTCAGGTGATACTAATAGTTAAAGTAAGTTACTTGACTACTGCAACCACCTTCTAGCTGGGATTTAATTCTGTAGGAGCATGTTCATGTGGACAGAGCAGTAAACATGCACTGGAAGCTCCTTGCCATTTCAAAAAATTCAAAAAAGAAAAAAAAAAGTTATATATATCAAAATTCTCACTGAAGAAAAGTGTAATTTCTCTCGTCTTCCTCTAGTAGGGGAACAGCATCTCCACTATGAATTTACTCATTTAACCCAAACTCACAGTACCATGTAGAATCCCATGTTTGGAAATGCACGTAAACTCCACTGATCAAACAAAGTGGTGAAACAAGTTGGAACTTGCCTGGACAAAACACATGTCCTCTATTGTCCATCCAGCTTTTTTCCCAGCAGTTGATTTCAATACAAACTGTCAGCAGTCCCACTCGCTGTCAAACACCCAAAATGATGGGCCTGACAAACAAAAGGGGGTCAGGACAGATTGGCGAGGGGACTTTCCAAGGGGGCTGCACTTTATGTTTGGGTGGAGATCAGGAGCATGCCACCCTCATGGAGTTCCCTCATGACTTTACATTAGCCCTAAGCAGGGGGTACATCTAGCTGAACAAGACAGGAGGGACAGATAATCACGTGTCCCAATACTTTTGTCCATATAGTGTAGGCTAGTTATAACTCCTCTTGTTAGTTATAGGTAGAGAGTATACTGTGCACAACTGGAGGCCCCTTCTCAGATATTTTATTAATCAAATATTTAGTAATACTTAATAATGTCTTAATTCATGTGAATTAATAATTAGTTGAGACATTACTAAACCAGTTACTAATGTTTATTACTGTCATAAGTACTGTTAATTAATGTACCCTTATTGTGAAGTGTTACTGATAACAATATTACCGTTACCTCATCTCATTTCCCTACACAGTGCACATTTATCCCAGTAAGTCTGCAGCTGATAGAGGGTCGAGCCATCAGTGAAGGACAGCTGTCTGTTGCTTTGATGGGTCTGTGACATGTGCGTCCTTTTGTGTCTCTACCCAGGACCCTCTGTCCGTGGGAGTACCATCACAGTGACATTGTATGGGGGTGGGATAGGGTACTGGTGGGTCTCAGACGACATCTGTTTTATCACTCTCGTGTGCACCTGTTGCTCTGGGTCATCAGAGGAACATCTCATCCTGTACTGTTAGAGTCATGAGGCTCATTCATTGATCTCCTCATTCATTACTATTCAAACGCGATCGTGGCAAAATACAGCTACTGCTACAACCCTCATCCAAAACCACCACCTAGTGTCTACAGGACTTATCCCACCTCACTACTTTGGCACTAGTGCACCAGCTATGGCCCTGGTCCAGAATCTCTCGTGCAGTGTAAACAGTGATGGGACCACCATGGATAGATAAGGTAGTCTGTTGTAGTGTGTTATGGTATGTGTATCATATCTGTAGGTTACTCTACTTTACCCTAAGTTATGAAGCCTGGAAATGGCTGTGTAACTGCCCATACAGTGAGGATCTTGGGTTCTAAGACTTAAATCTAACACTGTCCTGAGATTCTCTGGTATTTTTAGTACATGTTTTTAATCATGTCACTGCTGGTGCTCTTTAAATGTCTCCAAAAAGACCTTTTTTAATTCCATTACATATTTTTTTTATTATTTTACAGCCCTGGTGATTTACTGTCCTTTGTTGGGGTGTTCTAAAACCTTAGATCAGTAGTACATACAGGGGTTGGACAATGAAACTGAAACATCTGGTTTAAGACCACAATAATTGATTAGTTTGGTGAACTAGAGCCTCCAATACAGCGTCAGTTCGTCTTGGGAAGGACATTTTTAGGATACAATCCGGGTTAACACCCAACATCCCTTTCATACAGCTTCCTCTCGCGTCCACAGTTAATCTTGTTGGATGTAGTTGGTCCTTCTTGGTGGTGCTGACGTTACCCTGGATACCGTGACTCTTGATGCATCACAAAGACTTGCTGTCTTGGTC
The DNA here is from genome assembly GCA_034509495.1 of Acestrorhynchus altus. NCBI lineage: Eukaryota > Metazoa > Chordata > Actinopteri > Characiformes > Acestrorhynchidae > Acestrorhynchus > Acestrorhynchus altus. Next base: position 3,222,412 of record CM067504.1, on the reverse strand, counting down.
ACAGATGCGCCAGCAAGATGTGCACCAACAATGTGTCCTCTTTTGAACTCTGGTGTGTCCCCCATAATGCTGTGTTCATTGCAATATTTTGAGCAAAACTGTGCTCTTACCTGCTAATTGAACCTTCACACTCTGCTCTTAGTGGTACAATGTGTAATTAATGAAGATTGACCATCAGGCTGCTCCAATTTAGCCACGAAACCTCCCACACTAACGTGACCAATGTCCAACCCCTGTATGTAACCCTCCAGGCCCAGGTCTAGTCTTATTTTTTACTCCTATAACTTAATATAGGCTAAGGTTAATATAGGCCGTAGGTTAAGGGGGTAGCATTCGATGAACAGCATTACCACCAACAGCTGTGTTCATATGTAGAAGATAGTCTGTTTTGGTTTGAATATGCAAATTCAATTTGCATGTCATTATGGTGGTAATACTTTGAATTTATGGGTGAAAACGTCTAAACCAGTAAAACACACTTTATTTCGTAACTGGAAGCAGCTGTTAAGGGTCATGTAGTATTGGAGGCGGTTTGTATGCGAGCGCAGCGGGTGAGGGAATGGCTGAGGGAGGAGAACGGGTGTGTCTGTCCGTTTTACAGCCTTGTGGAGCTGAACGTAGCTGTGAGGAGGGGAGGATTCCAGGGCCTGGGAGTGATTGATGAGGAGCAGGAGCACGAAGGTGGAGAGCTGTCAGTCACTGGTGCTCTGTAAAAGCCTCCAGGCTCACCTTGGTGTTTGTGCATTTTCATGCAATTGCCCCCATAATAGGAGGTCAGTGTGCCACGCTGAAAGGGGGAAGCCGGGGGCTGGTTTGTTTAGATCTTTTCTGCACTTTACAGCAGTTAATTGTGGTAACCTCCCTTCATTCATGGTCATTATTACACCTGCCTGCAGATCTTCAGGATCAAAGGGATGTAATTATCTCCAGCTATCAAATGAAACCTGTAAACTCACTGTGTGCACTGTAATTAACCAGATGAGTGAGGAATCCCCAAACAGCGCTGTAGAGCATCACACAGAAGTGTTGAGGGGTTGTTCTGTTACTGCTGCAGTGGAATTCAGTGTAAGTGACGTACTGTACTGTCAAAGTTAACACCTTAACACACAGAATTCATCTGGAAAGTGTTGTGTTTTTTATGTATCAATGCATTTTTTTTCCATATTTGTCCCCAAATTGCTCCCGTAACTCCTTCTCTCTTTACTGTAAATACTGCATATAATACTACGTATTAGGGGTTTCGTTTAACGATGTAAACATGGCACATTGTGCTTGGGTGATGAGATGGTTCAGAAGGTAGATCACATCTATTTATGGTGAAATATGGATTCAACCATATAACTAACTAACTCACTCTTTCACTGCTACCTGCTCGTCCGGTTCTCCCTCCTCAGAACAGATGTTTAAACGTTCATTTTCACCTTTACATTTTCTGTTCTGTGGCTAAACCTCAGGAGCGAAATCTTTCAAGACTGCCTGAAATCATATTTCAAAAATCAGCAAAACTACACTCTGACTATGACATTCATCACAATTAATCCCATTATTGTGTAATTAACACAATATAAATTGATTACTACCACTAATATCATAATAGCAACAACAATATATTTAACAACAATATTGTTAATTATAATGTATTATTATTATTATTATTATTATTATTATTATTATTATTATTATTATTTGCAGTGTAATCATTTTCAAAAATACACTACATTTAATTTCAACATAATTAAATGACAATGAAACATGAAATTTCCCTTTTAAACTAAAAATATAAGCCTTAGGGAACAACCCCATTGATTGCTTGGTACATTTTATAGAGTTTTAAGTTTATGAACTGTAAACTTTCCAATGAAATATAGGAACAGATTCATGGTTAAGATCATGAATCATGTTTTTGACCATGTTAGTGTTAGACTACATTAAAGAAATTGTAAAGTTATTAGACGTAATTAGTGACGATCAATAAAGCATTTATTAATACACTTCTAAAGTGAATTCCAGGCTTTTCAGACAGTCTAATTTAGTCTTCAGTTAATACATGAAAAACTACAAGGACAAAAGTATTGGGACACCTGCTTATTCACCGTTTCTTCTGAAATCAAGGGTATTAAATAGAGTTAATCTCTGCTGTCCAGGGAAGGCATCCTAACCTTCAGGTTTCCCTGTGCAATCACTGGATTTTTTTGTGATATCGGAAGAAGGCCGGGCTATACTTAGGAATTAAATGACTGACAGGTTTGGCTGGAACCAACCTAGAGACTTTATGCTTCATCAGCGTGGTCTCAGTTGTCCAATTTTCTAAAAGTGGAGGTGGGTCTAACCAAATGAGCTGTGGAGTCTGGCTCCATCCCTGGTGTGCTGTGTGGCTTCATTTTTTATAGGAAGGGAACTGGACAGCATTCCTTTGCCTTTCCCTGCTGATGCCCCAACACACAACACCTGAGCTGGCGTCTGCAGACTGTGATAATTAGCTCATCAATCAGCTGTGCTACAGCAGACCACGCGTGACGTCACCGCGGCGAGAGCCGAGAACGTGATTAGACATGACTGAATAAACAACACGCAGCACATTGGGATCACTTTATCCATTCCTGTCCAGAAGAGCAGCTGTTTCAATAGGAACTCCCACCTCGGCAGAGCATGTTTCCGTTAGCGGACATAAAAAGGGCTGAGCGGAGTTGCTCTGGAACAGATCCTGACAGGAATTATTTGGGTTCACATTAACCAAACAAACAGCGGCCTGTGCAGCCACGGGGGGCTCTCCCCGCCTGACCTCGGCCGTCTCCAGCTCCCCAGCCCCAAGGGATCATGGGATGGGTCCAGCAAGGCGTGCTGAGGTAGGTCTGCTTATTGTCAGATGAAGGCCTTTCCCACGCTTGAGCTGTGAGTCAGAGCTTACACGGCTCCAAGTGCTGAAAGGATCTGCTGCTCCCTCCATCCCACCCTCACTCCTTCCCTCCTTACAGAGAAGGCCGAGCTCTGCCAACAGATTCCTGTAACTTGATTAGCAGTGGAAGCCCTGTAGTGTTCATTACTTATGTCACACGGCATCACTGGCAGGAAACGCTGACCTGGAACTAGTGGCCACCAATCTACCCATGTTCAATGGGGGCCATTCGATTGCATTATTTGCAACACTTACTTAGGAACGCCTGTTAACTCTTCAAACCCCAGATACAAATCCATTTTCTAGGCTTCATAACTCAGGATCAGAGTAACCTACAGACATGATACACCCATCACAACAAACTACAAGACTACAAGACCATGGCTTCAATTCACTCCTTTCCAGAATGAATTAAATCCCAGTTTAAATGCCAAAGGAACTTCCAGTGCATGTTTACTGCTCTGTACATGTGCATCCTCAACCTGCATACAGACTCTGACTGATCAGAGAGAGGGGGCGGGGCTGAAGCTCAACCTGCATACAGACTCTGACTGATCGGAGAGAGGGGGCGGGGCTGATGCTCAACCTGCATACAGACTCTGACTGATCAGAGAGAGGGGGCGGGGCTGATGCTCAACCTGCATACAGACTCTGACTGATCAGAGAGAGGGGGCGGGGTTTGATGCTCAACCTGCATACAGACTCTGACTGATCAGAGAGAGGGGGCGGGGCTGATGATCAACCTGCATACAGACTCTGACTGATCAGAGAGAGGGGGCGGGGTGAATGATGTAATTGACACAGATATTTGGTTATAGAGGGAAATGAGAATGGAGAGTGTGCTCTTTTTCTTTGTCTTTCTTTGTCTTTCAAATTTCAGAATAAATATCTGGAGAAGGGATAATACTGATACACACATAAATGATAAAAATAACCAAGACATTCATGATTTTCTTGATTTGGACTGCATTCATTACCAATAACTCAACTTAAAAACACCCTGATGATCAATTTTCAACAGGATTTTGGACAAATAAAGTTTTATAAGCTTTATTAGCCCAAAACAACTATGCATAAAGTAGCGTTTTGATAAGAACATGGTCAAATCCACACAAATATCACATTGTCTTATTTTTTTTACGTCACAAATGAAGACACATTTTGAGTAGCCTAAGATCTACTAAAAAATCTGGTCTCTTAAAAATACCTTTTCAACATTTTTGGTGAATAAAATTCCATTACACTCTGAAAACATCCCACAAAAGGGTTCTAAAGGTTATTTAGCCAGTGTTTACTAGGACAGAGTCTTATGTAATCATTAGACCAAGAAACCAAAGTCTGCGTCTACAGGACAGAAGCACTGACCAATGCAATCCCACATTAACAGCCTCATTAAATGTGAATTAAAAAAAGTGATTTTAAAATTATCACCTGCCCCTCCCTCTCCTTCCTCCTCTTCCTTCCTGAGAGCTTCTCAGTTTTCATATGTCCTTCAACACTATTTTCCCCCCTTGCCCCCCTAAGCTCCACTCCCTAAACTGGACAGATGGGGTGAGGAGGTTCCCTGGGCAGGTAGGCATCTCCAGAATGTGTGGGTGGCTTGGGGGGTCTTAGCGGGGGCTGAATTGCGAATAAGTGACTCCCACCCACACCCACGGAGAGGGGCTGGCTAGGGTCATTGTCCTTACTCTCCCAGCGGTCACTCCTCTTTGGCTCCAGGGCCCAACCCACAGTGCTGAGTGGGCGAAACTTGGGGGTCCTAACGCCTACACACCTGCAGATACAGAGGGAGATGCACATGTTCCTTCCCCAGCATTCTTCTCACTGCTTTTGTGTTCAGGTACCAAAGGTACTCTGGAGTCTTAAGAAGAACAAAAGCTCCTGGACAGATGCCGAATTTAAATTTGAACGGTCTTTAAATGTTTATAATCCAAAAAATGTTAACAAAATAAATAAATAGTTGCACCCAGAAGGAATCAAACAATTGCGATGCATGACTGCAAGTGATGAGCCTTCAGAGTCCTGCCGCTGTCTTGGTGGAGAGGACAAATCCGAGTGTGGAAGCACCGTGGTCACCGTGGCTGTTGTCACACTTCACATCCAGGAGGCCTGCTGTCATGGTCTGGATGCAATTTGGTCTTCATTACAGGCACTTTAACAGCCCAACATTACGTTAACGAGGTTCTACCTGTTCTGATCACACTCCGGTGCTCTAATCCAACAGGACAATGCTTGTCCCCATATTGCTGAATGCAAAGTTCACTACATTCACGAGTGCACACACAGCACTCACTCATTTCATCCTTCCCCGATGAGTGCACATCCAAGAGTGCAATTTCCTGCCAGCAAAGAATCCTCACAGCACATCTGACACAGGACCATGGTGGCCCTCAAGACCCAAAGCTCAGGGTGGGTTTTAACACAAGACGATGCTGGTGAGCACATGTGATTAGGTGGAAAGCTTTAAATCTTGGTGCGAATGACCTGTCATCACCTTAACGCCATTTGAATACAGTTCTAAATTACATAGTTGGCCTACAAGCAGGCAATTACAGGGGTGTTAGCGGGGTTATGAGCGACAGTGTGGAGTGTGTGCAACTGCTGCTTAGGGCCTCAGGCCTGCGGTGAAGCACTCAGCAATTTGCACCTTTGCATTTTGCTCCTCAGACCTCAGACCCTATCTTTGCAGCGGCATACCCTTGGAACGCTGTTTTTGTTCCCAAGCACCAGCTGAGAGTGGTTTGACGTGGTTCTGATAAATCCTTCTTTTTTAGTGCTGTCCATGCTCTGTTTCACACACCTCAGTTCAAGAAGGTCTTGTTAAGCCCCTAAAACCTGGTGAGACATCCATTTAATTCCTCACTTTAATTTATTCCTCAAAAAAATACACATTCGATTGAAATAGATATTGAATTAATTCATTTAAACAATATATTTTTATCCCAGTTTTACATCCCAATTTGGAAGTGTCAGTTGTCCAACCCCACTAGAACTCTCCCCCGTCACACTCGATGCTCCCGACACTAGGACAGTGATGACAAGCACATGCCACCTCCGATACATGCGAAGCCAGTCATCTCCTCTTTTCAAACTGGAAACAGATCCCCAGATCCAATACAACCACTAACAGATGCCAGTTCTGGCCAGCTTTGCACTGGGTGTGATGTGAGAGAGTTCACGACCAATTGTGCTCTCTCAAACTCAGGCAGTCCCTCAGGATCTCCATTCCATTCTTGATGAAAAACATCAGTGTTACAACTTCTGAACAAGGCAGAATTCAGAAGAGCGACGCAGCCCGTGTAGGTGACGACGACAGGACATAGTAAAGTTCTTTAGTGCTTCTTTAGTGGAGTGGAGGAACTGTGTTCTCTGGAATGATGGAGCTCCATCCAGTACTTTTGGGGTTAGTTGTGGATGAGGTTAGGCAGTAATCATCTAGCATCCTGACCTCGCTCACACTCTTGTTGCTGAATGCAATCAAATCCAGTAATACTCTAAAATCAAGTAGAAAGTCTTCCCTGGAAGGTAGAGACAGTTGCTTCAACAAAAGCAGGATAAACAGAAGACAGAATGAATAAGGGGGTGTCCCAATACTTTTGTCCATTTAGTCAAAAGTACACTAGATAGCATCTCCAGACTCTACCGACTGAAGGGATCCTCTCCAAAGATTCCGAAGTCATTAGATATTGTTTTATGGAAATGTTCATCCAAACCAAAGCAACGAGGCTTTTTGCCAGAGGCTCCGTCTGCGAGTGGAGGCAGGCCGGATTGGTGCGACAGACAATGGCGTTATGTGGGCGCTGCCCAGGAACCAGGCAGGATGCCCCTCGACAGGCCAGACGGGGTGAGAGATGTGACGAGGGCGCCCACGCGCGACACACGACTTTGTCACGGGAAGAGGCGAAGGAGAGAAGCAGAGAGGTCACGCCTGCTCTTCCTGCCAAAAGTGAAGCCTCCGAGGCACATGTCACACACAAGAGTCGGAGAGGCGAAGAAGTGCCTCACTCTCTCACCTCCCCCTCTCCCCACCTCCCCGTCTGCCTATTTCACCTCGGATCTATAAAAGCTTCCCCACCAGATGCGCGCCGTGCCGAGGGTCTCTTGACTTGAATCCGTTCTCTCCAGAGCATCTCCGCTGACTGATGTCTGGGCTTAAGGCAGGCTGGGGAAGGCAGCCTCACTAAGTGGATTTTTAGTTGACTTCTTAAATGTGCATCAGGGCACGATTCTGGAATTTTCTTTCCAAACGATTTAAAAATATTACTTTCCAATGACACAACAGCCATCCTCATATATTCCTAATCCAGGCTCGTCAGGGCAAGGCTGAGTAATGTAATGTGTGGCAGGGGTGGAACACTTCTTTTTCCATTTGCAATGAAACAAGTGCCAGATAAGGAATTTAAAAACATTGCTAGAAAGATCAGGCGAAAGCCGTATGTGCGGTTATGGACCTTCCTGCAAAACGTAGAGACCTCAAATGATTTGTTCGTTGGAAAACTAGTTAAAACAGCGACTAGATATTGGAAAACAAAGGTCCAACACGTGCAGAAGAACCGATTTTAACCCATCAACTTGGTAAATGAGATTTAGTGCATGGACAAAAGTATTGGGACACATTTCTTCTGCAATCAAGGGTATTAATATAGTTTCTATATAGGCTTTCTACTAGATTTTGGTGCATTGATGCAAGAAGTTTAGGTTCAGTAACAGGTCAGATAGCAGATACATTTGGGCCACACCTGGGCCACTTTTGGCTCTTAGATGTAGGCCACATTTTGGGCCAAACATTCACTGCTATCTGGGAGCCAGCTGTTGTCTTTATCACATTCATAATGTCCAGATGTGGGACGTAATAAAGTTTAAGTCAGGGTGCTGTCACACATACGCTGTTTAGTCTGGACCTTCAGGCCTTTCGATTTGGTCCGAACCGAAAAAAGCAGGTGTGAAAGCTGACTAATGTGGTTTCACACTCAACCAGACCATGGTTCAGTAGATCTGGACTAAGATCACCTCTTTAGGCTGGACCAAATTGTGGGTTTTTGGTCCAACCTAAAGAGGTGATGTTGGTCCAGATCTACTGAACCATGGTCCGGTTGAGTTTGAAAACCCTTTTTGTTGGATGGTTTGGACTTTTGGACCAGTTACAGCAAGTTGAGGCAGCCTATCTTCACAAATCGAACAACTGGAGGTGAAAAAAATGGGCATGTGCCAAAAGTAATTGGACACTGCTTATTCATCGCTTCTTCTGATTTTGTTGGACTAACTGTCTCTACTGTCTAGGTAAGGCTATCTACTAGATCTTGGAGCATTGCTGTGAGGATCTGATTGCATTCAGCTATAGCAGTACCAGTGTTGCCTGGTTTTTAGATGATCTCCACTTCAACTCATCCTCAGCTCTTCCTAACAGAAATATTGGATGGAGCACCATCATTCCCAAGAACATTTGAGCATATAGTGTACATGGTACGTGAGATATGAGTCTGAGAACCTCTTTAAACCTCATTACACTAAATATTATTCAGTAGCACTGAGATAAGGGACATCAGGTCCCGTTTATTAGTCTTTAGGGTAGAGTTTGAAACCAACAAACATCAGCATGAACATCACTGAACACCTTCACCCTGAGGGTCAGGTAAAACAGGTGACCTGGAGCACAGAGCACAATCCCTGTGCCTTGATGGCTCTGGCCTTGCCCAGATCGCTGCCCTAGAGTGACGTGACAAACAGGATTATCCCCTGTCGACAAGAAGCTGATCCAAGCCAGGCCAAGCCCCCTGCTCCTGTCTCTCTTTTTTGGGGTGGGAGGAGGTAGAACCCCTGTCACAGGCAACCCCTCCCCCTGCCTGACCGCGGCTCTAATCTGTCAGAGAAAGCTGAGGTTCTCCGCCTTCCACACGGGCCGGCATTAGCCTAATCTGTTGGGTGCGCAGCCCTTGCCAATGGAGCTCCAGCGGGGTCTGGGCCGGTCCTGTTTACCCAGAACATCTGAGTCAACAGCAGCATAGACGCATGCAGACACATTCTCATCTCATTAGGCCTGGGCTGGGTTTGCCTTTACCATTAACGAGGCTGCGCCTCCATAACAGAGACTGCTAATGTGGTAATCCACATGGTCAATACAGTAGACAGAGGACAGAAAGACAAAGTCTGGGGTGATGGCCACGACTTTAAAGTGTTAACGTCCTAAACCACAGTGTAATGAAGTGAAGGAACATGTACATTTCATAGCAGCTGCTGAATAATTCACAGCGTTTACTGGATGATGTCTTTTAAGATGAAGGTCTAGTGTTTAAAGTCAAGCTTTTTAAAATGTCCCTTAGGTTCAGTAATGGCTATATTTGTAGTGGTAATGGTATATTTGCTGGAATCCTGAAGACAAATTTGGGACAAATCCCGGCCAAACATTCATTGCTGGGAGTCAGCTGATGTCTTTATCATATTAATAATGGGCAGATGTGCTTTCACAATCACCTGGTTTGGTCCAGAACAAAACTGCAGGTGTGAAAGCTGACAAAAGACCAACATTTGGTGAGAATCTAATGAGCTGATCTCAGTCCTGAACCACATCTACTGAACAACATCTACTGAACATCTACTGAACAACATCTACTGAACAACATCTACTGAACAACATCTACTGAACCACATCTACTGAACCACATCTACTGAACAACATCTACTGAACCACATCTACTGAACAACATCTACTGAACCACATCTACTGAACCACATCTACTGAACCAGGATCCATTCAGTTTGGACTGGATGGTTTGGACTTTTGGAATTACAGGAATTAAACAAATCAAACTATCTATCTATCTATCTATCTATCTATCTATCTATCTATCTATCTATCTATCTATCTATCTATCTATCTATCTGTTGTCTTTCTGTCTGTCTATCTGTCTTTCTATCTATCTATCTGTCTGTCTGTCTGTCTGTCTGTCTGTCTTTAACATACCTCACGTTCTTATATCATATTTACGTCCGTCTGAATCAAACCCTTTTGTGCTGAATCACGAAGTTTAAGAAAGTCAGATGTGTTTCTGTAGCCCTGATTACTGATATCTGTCCATGATTACCAAAACCTTCTAATAATGCTTGATGTTAAATGGTTGTGTGAAGGTTAATAAAACACTTTATAATCAACGTTGCATTTAAAAATGATGAGTTCAACAGTTTTTTAACAATCAGCAATGTTAAAATGGCTTTGAAACAACATTGAATCAATCATCAATCAGCTTCAGCTGAACGCTGAAGTTCGAATGATTCCACAGTTTATTGTTTCTATTTCACGTAAAACTCATCCTCTGGCAGAAGCTCTCTCAGTCTGGCCTGGCTGAAGCTCTGAGAGTGATAGAGCTGAGAGCACTCCATTCACTCCACTCAGCACAACTGCAGGAGCATGTTCAGCTTTCAGGTGTGAACCAAATCCAGAGTTCTTCTCACCCCAACCCCCCTGAGCTCAGGCTTTCTATATGGACAATACATTAGGTCCAGCCTCGAAGAGGCAATAGCTCTCTCTTGTGGTTAGATTGTGTAAATTCTGTGAGTCTAAACTTTGACATCAGCCATGATAATCAGACTATAATCTAATAACACATTCAGAGATATGCTTTAGGAAACAGATCAGATCTCCTTGGAGATACACGGTTCTATTGGACGTTTTAATCTGGAACCTTATTTATTAAGTCATATTTCTATCTCCATATGAGTCAAAGTCACTAAAGACTTAAAGGCTCAATATCTCCAAGCTGCTCAGAATGCGGACAGAACCTTATAGATCCAGGGGGCGATTTCTGTGGCTGCACTCAGACGTACTAGTCCATCTCAGAAAAGTCAGATTTAATATCCATTACATGAAAAGTTACATATTTGTTTGTTTGTTTGTTTGTTTGTTTTACTGTTGATCAAGACAACTTATAGCTCATGAAAATCAGAAATCCAGAATCTCCCATTATTACAATATTGACTAAATTACACATCAATATCAAAATGGAAAGAAATAAGCTTGAAATTTTAAATGCAATAATTATAATATATGACATAAAAAAATTGGAATTAAATTATGAGAGAAAAACACGAGATGCATTAGTTTGTTGGCAGTAATGACCTGTAAAGACAACACACTAATTATTTGTAAGATGACGGTGGGTCCAGAGCCTATCCGGAATCACTGGGCACAAGGCAGGTATACCCCCTGGACAGGGTCCCAATCCATCAGTGGATACCACACACAAGCACACACTTACATACACCTAGGGGCAATTGAGCATGGCCGATTCACCTTACATGTGTATTTTTGGGAGGAAACAGAGTACCTGGGAGAACACGCCGAACTCTACAGACGGTGTGACCTGAGTGGGTATCAAACCCACAACGCCAGGACCCTGGAGATGTGTGACACATGCACTACCTGATGCACTGACTGAGATCCAGTGGTGAAACTTCATTATTGCCCTTTTGAGTCTCAACTGCTCTTCCACACGATGATGTGACAACATTCACCATCAATGTTAGAGTAACGTTACTGTATTATTACAGAAGATATCTCACGTTAAAATGCTGAGTATGAATGAAAGGAAATTGCTGTAATTATACTGTAAAATCCTGGAATGTTCTACGGTGATCTCTCTCAAACCACAACCAGTACGGGCCTCAAAAGAGTTTCTGGACTGCGGCCGGTCCATTCACTAGGAAACAATGTCTATAATGACCAGTGCTCAGAAAAACAGTGCTACAAAAGAGTGAAGATGCTGTAGATAGTAGGGACGGTAAACACCAGGACAGGGTGAAGGAGCTTTATTGGAGAAGGTACATATCATAAAGGGAGAAGGACTTTTAGAGGAGAAGGTAAATATCAAGAACAATAAAGCCTTCTGAGCCTCTTAACCCTTTAGTCCTAACCTTCTGTACACTCCCGTTGTCTTAAGGGGCAGAAATGACCCAAACACCGGGTGCCCTGTCTGTGTACCCTGTTGTTGTCCTGTAAGCAAAAGCAAAATCAATCTTTCACGTCCTCTAATGTCGGGGTTCTTTTAGGAACTTCATACTTGTGATTTAGGGGCTTTTCTTTGCTGTTAAGCAGAGTGACGGGTCACTTTTGACCCTTAAGACAACACAACCACGATAGCAAGGGGATAGTGAACCACTGTTGACCCTCCAATGGCAGAGCTGGTGGTCAGTGTTTTTCAGTGGTCTACCAGTGTTTGTGCAGAGTATTCAACCAAATGTCCCTTTTTTCATTTATTTTACACATAAATCAATCATTTAATAAAATCAATAATTTTACGAGAGAGAGAGAGAGAGAAAGAGAAAGAGAGAGAGAGAGAGAGAAAGAGAAAGAGAGAGAGAGAGAGAGAAAGAGAGAGAGAGAGCAAGAGAGAGAGAGAGAGAGAGAGAGAGAAAGGGAGAGAGAGAGAGAGAGAGAGAAAGAGAGAGAGAAAAAGAAAGAGAGAGAAAGAGAAAGAGCGAGAGAGAGAGAGAGAGAGAGAGAGAGAGAGAGAGAGAGAGAGAGAAAAAGAAAGAGAGAGAGAGAGAGAGAGAGATATTCTGTGCCACGCTGATGAAAAACTGTAGTATTCTAGATGGCCGGGGTCAGAACATCTCCAACACATCAGGCTTGTATGGAGTGGCCTGGTGATTAGGGGAACCAGATTTGTGACTCAAAGGTTGCCAATTTGATTTCCTGAACTGGCAGGACTGCCCTTCAGCAAGGCATTTAACTCCTCCTCTGCTGTAGACAGGGCTGCCCTCTGCTCCGGGCATGTGTGCTCACTGCCGCCTAGTGTATACATTCACTAGTGTGTGTGTTTCAATATGGAGGACAGATTTCCCTGCGTGCAAGCACTATGAGTCTATGTGCATATTTAAGGGAACGTTTTTTAGTGAAAACGGAGGAACAGAATAGTAATAAACAAGATCAGGATACCAGAGAAACCAGGAAAAATGAGTATTTAGTAGTTTCCATTAAACAAAGAGATGATGATGCAGACGATTTTAGAGTATGAACCCTCATTTACGCTCAGTGGTTGTACATTTACTTTTATTTGTACTTTTGCTTAAGTGTGGGACTTTTCTACTTCTGCCGGCGTTGATAGACATCCTACACGATCAATATAAACCCCTACGTGAAAGTCAACTAATAAAATAAGGGTAAAACCCTTCACATGTGTTTATTTCTTTGAGGTGAGCTGGTTCTATAAAGGAGGTCTGGACACTGAAAGAGAAGCACAGTGTTTATAATATGAGCAAAAAGCAACAAAAGAAAAGGAATAGAAGTTCTCCGAGTGTCGTCTGCGGGACTTTAGGCTTTCCCTGAAGAGCGCTGTCTCCGACAGAGATTTCTAGAGTGGAGTGACAAAGCGCTTGACTGCCCTTAAGGACTTTCACCGATGAAACCAAGCGGGACAACGTAGGATCACCTTACAAACCCAGCTACCGAGAAAACAAGCCACCAAGCAAAAACAAGCCTCTTTATCATGCATGATGTTGTGTTGAGAGGAGGAGGGGTGTGTGTGTGTGTGGGGGGGGGGGGGGTGAAGGGGCCGGAGGCCAACGTGAATCTGAGAAAACAAGTGAGAACCCATGTGGTCACTTCACTCTGATTGGCCTTCAGTCTTGGCTGACACATAATGCAGTGTATCACGTCCTGTGGCTGGAGATTTGACAGATGAATGTTCGACTTCACTCCGACTCAGACTGTAAAACATACCTGCGAGAAGCTGTCAACTCTTATGTAATCATTTCATCCACAGAATATATCAGTTACGTGACATGGCTGTGTTTCAGGCTTCTGTTCATTTATGCAATCTTAAACCAACAGTTTCGGACTGATAAGGGTCTCAATGCCACCTGTGGATTTCTTTATTTACCATGATTTCCTCCTTTTTGGATTTTAACTTGTAGAAGTCAGAGTTATCTGAGGTGTAATTTCATAACTCTATACGACCTGTATTGAATTTACTCTGATCAGGATCAATAAATGATATGATCAGTATTTATTGATCTACTCATACAGACGTGGTGTCTCTCAGTACGGCGTCGGGTTTAACGCAACATGCCAGACGTCTCTGCATGGAGGTGTAGAGGTTCCTAATGGTGTCCTGTGATGATCCATCCCATGCAGCTTGAATGTTCTCACTCAGTTCTGCAGATGGTGTGGTAGGGGTGGAGCGTTGATAGAGCGTCCAATAGCGTCCCACACATTTTCAATCAGGGACAGGTCTGGAGATGAGACCGACCACGGCGTAGTATCTGTGTCTTCAAGACGAGATCTTGAGACGGCAGCAGTGTGTGGACGAGCGTCGTCTGGTTGGAACAGAGCACCGGAGTGTGTGTTCAGAAAAGGTAGAACCACAGGTTGCAGAACCTCACTAACCTAACATTGGACTGTTAAAATGTCTGTCATGAAGACCTAAGGTGATCTGGGATCATACAAAACTGCACCCACACCATCACACCAGACCTTCTGGACGTGTGACAACAAACTGAAACATTTATCATAAAGTTTCAAGATATTTAAAGCACATCTGGATAATATTTAATAGAAAATGATGAATCTCTGTCCCTATATATATATATATGTGTGTGTGTGTGTGTGTGTGTGTGTGTGTGTGTGTGTGTGTGTGTGTGTGTGTGTGTGTGTTGTGATGTGATGGCATTCAGCTTTCAGACTCAGATTCTTTTTGTTTGCAGTCATTCTTTTTTGCGGATTAGGCCTCGGAATTATTTCACTCTTGGGGGACAGACGGTCAGTGTCTCAGTGTGGGTCTCATTTCCCTTCCTCTACTCTTCTCACACTTTCCTCATTTGTAGAGAATCTAAGTGTCATAATCGGAGCTGCCACGCTGTGTGTGCTTTTCTGGAGGCCACCAAGAGCCTTTAATCCCTCAATACATATCCCATAAAGCTGCCTCATGTAGTGTGTGTGTGTGTGTGTGTGTGTTTGTGAGAGAGAGAGAGAGAGAGAGAGAGAAGCTACTGGGGGGGCAAATGAAAGAGAACTCTTTAGCAATGGTAACTGGGGCTCCTCTTTTCTTCTCCTCAAGCATACCACAGCATCACACCACAACATCGAGCTTAACACTCCAGAGGCTTTCTTCTCTCACATTTTCCTGAATGAATTTTTTCATGCAGAATACCTTCGAGTGAAGCCGCTGAGGACTTTCTCTGTCTATTCAGACTCGATTCTGATGATGAACAACCGCGGAGGCACGTATGACCAAACAACAATGGCTCAAAACATACACGCTCATGTCTGAGAACATACTTGGCCTTCATATTAACACAGAAAAGGTCACATCAATGGGTGGCATTTCTGGGTCATAGCTTGTATTCAGCCACAGATTGAGATTGGATTCAATCTTCAAGTCAATCTTCTGTCCAGAGTTGCCTTCTGAGTGATTTCCGGATCCATCCAGAGATGGTTTATGGATAAATGCTGAAATGTATCAAGAAATGATGCTGTTATGAGTTCTTAACACACCTCATGACTCTTCTGATTCCTTGCTCAGATCAGGTTTGGCTGTACTGCTGGTTCATATTCATAAATGTAAATGAGCTGTATCATCTTCCCTGAAACGGCACGCGTGCAAATCCATACCTTTATGTACGTAAACAGGCTGTTTACGGATAAAGTCCAACAAAAAACAGCCTCAAATCGAGACAGGTTGACATGAACGTGAGGAAACCCCACCTCGACAAGGAGATATAAGCAGAAAAAATGTGTTTTTTTGCTTTATTGAGCCAAAGGCCACCAACTTCAATGTTTGTTCATTGTTTTTTTGCCTGATTTTGGTGTAAAATATGTTTTAAAAATGTCTGACAGTCTTCTGTTTCCAGCATTTTGGACCTCATTCATATCAGCCACCAACGGAACAACCTTCTCCTTTGGGGCTCTGGTTTCCGTCACCAGCAGCGTCCTGTGGGCAGCGTCCTGTGAGCACTGATGAAGGACTAGAGAACGACCAACACAAACTGTGCAGAAACAGATGAGCTTCTGTCTCTGACTTTACATCTACAAGGTTGAGACACTCGGTAGGAGTGTCTAATAGAGTGGACAGTGAGTGGACACAGTGTTTAAACACTCCAGCAGCACTGCTGGGTCTGATCCACTCGTACCAGAGCAACACACACTAACACACCACCACCATGTCAGTGTGACTGCAGTGCTGAGAATGACCCACCACCCACATAATAGCTGCTCTGTGGTGGTCCTGTGGGGTCCTGATCATTGAAGATCAGGGTGAAAGGAGGAGAAAATGCAGAGAAACAGATTAATTATAGAACTGCGAGGAGGTGGTGATAATGTTATGTTTGACTGTTGATTATTAGTTCACGAAACTCAGTTTTACTCTAAATCGGATCCATATCTATACAGTGCAAAGTTCCACATCGTCCCTAAAGAACCGCTTTCTCGATGTCATTCAAGTTCAGGAGAAGATTAACCGAGTCAAGTGAAGAAGCTCCACTCTGGCCATCATATGCCAAGTGTGAGAAGCCACGGACGAGTGTGGTAAAGCTTCCACAGGCAGCCTGAGAGGCAGACAAAGGAAAGAGCCACTCTGCTCAATATGCCTCTCAAGCCAGGAGAGCCGTTCGGAGAGGGCCCATCACGGGGGTCCGTCAGACCACAGTGGCCACTGCACGCTCCCCCCTTCTCCAGCATCACCCAGCTCTAAGGCCGTTGGCCTCTCACACTGTGCAAGGCCCCCCGCTGTCATTGTGGCAGTGGAGAAAAGCGGGGAAAAGACAGTCTGAATCAGGCCAAGACAGCATCCATTAGGAAGCCAAGGGACATAAAGAAAGCCTGTACTCTAAGGCCCTTGTAAAGCAGCTCGGATGGC
This sequence comes from Acestrorhynchus altus, assembly GCA_034509495.1. Lineage (NCBI taxonomy): Eukaryota > Metazoa > Chordata > Actinopteri > Characiformes > Acestrorhynchidae > Acestrorhynchus > Acestrorhynchus altus. The sequence goes on along the minus strand of CM067504.1, from coordinate 3,205,669 downwards.
AGATAGGCCAGATGTGGTGATGAGCAAGATAGAGGAGAGGAGAAAAAGGAGAAGAAAAAGAAGGGGAGAGCAGGGAGGGCCCGTCTCAGTGTTCTAGAGAGGCACCCCTTTCCTTATGCCACCGCACTTCCTTTTGAGGGGTTTCCGAAAGCTGTCTTCCCATAGCAACCTCTGAGGTGGCCCTACAGATTCGTTTTCTTCTCTTTTTTTTCCTCTTTCTTTCACCCTTATGCAAACCTCCCTGCTAGCCCAACCTTCCTGCTCTGGGTAGCTAAAGTTTCTGCTCCAATGGCCGTGGACAAGGCCACCATTAACTGCGGTCCTGTGTGAGGAGCACGTGGGACAAAAGGCGCAACACGGTGTCCCAGCCCTCAGACAAGGCTGGAAACAAATGTTACAGGGCGAGCGCAGAATAGAATCATCCGGCCGATGTCACTGAATACATTTACCTACCTCAGAGCGCTTTCAGCTGCCTGCCTTTGTTTTAAACAGGGAAGAAGGAAAGGCGTGAATGGAGGGCGGGAAGGGGCGGGGAGCAAGGCATGTGATGAGAAATAGCAAGCATCTCCACAGTGACCATCCCAAAAAAAAAAAAGAAAGAAAGAAAGAAGAATTAAAAAAAAAAAAAACCTTCTACGATTTGTTCTCAGGACGAGAGGGAAGGTTCCTCCACACCAGTGCCGCAGGACTCCGTTACGTATCTGCCTCGGCCCGTTTTAACGTTGTTTTGTCCTCTTTTTCTTCCTCTCCTTTGTTTTTTCTGATTTCCTCCACATGTGGGCTTTACACTAATGAGACGTTAAGAGGGAGCGTAAACTCTGCATCGCTGACTCAAAGGCTCTCTCAAGAGTTTGTACAAATCATTAGGATCTCTGAAACCCACTTTGTCAACAAACTGATCAAAAGCTCCCAATGCCGGGTTGCACGGTGTTGTTCCGACAATGTTGATAGAGAGCAGTGAGGACATTGCGTGAATTGGGACACGGCATGGACGGCTCTGATCCTAAACAGATGGACATTTGATCTTCATTTGAACTATATTGAGAGACGCAGATGATGTAACTAAACACATACGACTGAAGAAACGTCTTTTAAACATCATTTCCAAAAAAACAATGTTTTGAGCCTTTCCACGCATGAATTATGACAACATGAACCCGAAACGTTTCCCCAAATGATTCAGGCTGATAAACCTACTGTTTTGGGCTTTTTTATGTAATTGTTTAAGAGTTATTCACGTGTCCACTCAGGCGTTCACCTACCAGTGACATCGTACTCACGGTCAAATGAAAGGAACCAATCGATTTTACAAATAAATTAAGTCAAGTCGAAAGTTTAATGCTGTAGAACAATTATTATGCAAAATATTGTGCTCTAACATGTACTGGTCCGGCTTGAAGCCCAGTCCGTTTTACTGTGTTTTCAATTAAATAAATAAATAAATAAATAAATAAAATTTAAGAAAATGCACACAGAAAATAATGACATTTAAGTAGCTGTCCACTGTAATGACCACCATGTGTGTGAAAAAAGTGCTCTAATAGCTGGTTTTCCATCCTGTGCCTGAAATAATGTCAGTAAGATGTCTCCCATAACCGTCAACCATCTCTGAAATCAACTGGAAGAAAGATGTTCCTGCTCCTCCATGCAGAGTTCTTTCTTACATTTCCCTCAAGCCCCCCCGATACAGTAAACATTCTACAGTGGCAGCAAAGCAGCCGTAAACCCAACCCTTCCGCCCCCATGCTTCACAGTTGTTAGGTTTCTTCGTTTGTAGCAAACAGGTCTTCTGTCACTGTGCCCAAATAATTCCACTTTGGATTCATGGTTCCAAAGCTCATTGTTCCCGACATCCTGCTCTTTGTCGAGGTGTTCTGTGTCAGACTTTATGCTTGTTATTTAAAAACGTTAAAACTCAATATAAACGATATCAGCAACCCATATGAGCTGTTTACATGATGATACCAATATAAATATCAACATATATCATCCAGCCCTAAACGCCATGACAGCAGACAGCACTGTTCATCAGGCTTGAGTGTTTGGATCCAAAGAAAACAATGACAATGTGCAAAAACGCAAGCAGGAAAGTGATTTTTCATATTGTTTTCCACGATTCGTGGTTGGTATAAAACTCTTCTGTGCGAAAGCAAAGCAGCAATAATGAGACTCCCCCAAACCCAGCCCAGGAACGGTCCTGGGTGGAACCACGGTGAAAGCGTGCTTGATAAATGCCTGGTAAAGAAGTGCATTTGAATTCAGTTCCACTGCAAAATTCACAGGAAACTAATTACTTCTTAATATCTGCTGTGAAGTTTTTGCCTTGATAATCTTCACAATCCACTGGGTTTGATCCAGTCACCCATTCAGTCATATTCCAATTCATTTGCTCTTTGAGGTTTTGTCAAAGTCTGTGGTCACGAACACAAAGAGAACTTGCTGGTCTATGACATTAAAGGTATTGAAGGGTGCTCCATACTTGAATGAATCCCTATACTGAGCTTCAGCCTGTAGAAGTGTGTTTCCATCCTTGTTGTCATGGTGATTTTGTTTCCTCCTCTCCCCCATATCACCCACCCATGCACCCATTTTGGTAGATATAAATTCCTTCTTCTGGGCTTTGTGTGCTACATAACTGGATATCCAGCAAAGACTAGCTTCTGTCACCACCCGGGCTTTGAAATATGAACTGGGAAAGGACGCACTATGTTACTTTAATAGGGGGATGACTGGAATGAAAAATGCTTTCATGGCCTGAAGAAGAGAAGGTCTAAAGTATAACTCAAAGGCCAAATCATAAAAAGCTGGAGCTGTTCATCAAGCACTCCAACAGGAGTTGCGTAGGACAGATGGGGAACGGGGCATTGTGGCAACTAAACCACATTACTGGGTTTGTGAGAGTTTAGACCAGTTCAATGTACGTCCAGTACAACCTGAGACCGCAGCCAAGACACCGCCATCTCATGTCAAAGACAGAGCTACAAGCATCATGCACACCATATGACTTTATGACGTCTTGCACAGGTCTAGCACTTTTGTATTAGGTTTGGGTGTTTGTGGCCCTAACAGAGCTGCCCAGGTAGATTTGCTGGACCTGAAACCCCCACCTCAGCAAAACATATTTAGGAACGTATCTTTAGGGACCAGAACTTTAGAGACCAGCTTGATACTTTTGGAATTTGAATCGTCTCTGTGTTTCAATTTCTGCTCCTCAACAAAAGAGAGGTAAAGCATCTCTAATGGATCCTGGACCAAATCAAGCCTAGCCTCTCGCTGGAAGCCCAGAAGGTCAGGCTGAAGCTCTGTTCATTTGGACAAATTATGAGAAGAACCGATTCACTGGCAAAGATCGTCATGCTTGAAAGAGTTGAAGGTGAAAGAGGAAGTGGATGGAATAATGAACCAACCGAAGGCAGGACATTCTGGAGGAACACAATCATATGATCGTCAGGAGTCAGAACTTTACAGCAATAATACAGTGGAGAGGTTGGATGCTGATGTGTCAGGATGCTCCCACGTTTATGTTCTTCTGGTTTTCTCCTTAGTTCGGCTGTTATGGTCAGATCTTCCGGAGTCACTCACCTCACTCTGGTAATGTTTACATTCTCTGGTTTCCATAAATCTAAACACCAAACTAATTACATCTCTGTATCTTTTCTGAGTAAATGATGACCCTCCAGCCTGGGCTGATGAAACGCTAACCATCTGAGAAGGACCCAGAGCTCCTCTGCCACAACTTCACATTGGCTTCCCACCTTCCGGCTACTGGACCTGGACTAGTGTGTGCAGGTGTCAAACTGTGACCCTGTTTTCCTGATTTCCTTTTCTGTTTCTGGTTCTCTGTTTCTGAACAAAGCACATGGTTCCTGTTTTGTTTCGGATCTGGTCTCCACCTTGGCCCCTCCCCTTCATTAGCCTTCAATAGAGTGCTCTCTATTGTAGCCCTGCCCTCTCGTTATCTTCCCCAGGTGTGCCTTGTCTGTTCAGGGTATATAAAAGTCCCTTTGTTTCAGTGTTTCTTGGGCCGCATTCCATTCCACAGGGTCCGTAAGCAGTGCCCTTGTGTTCCCGACACAATTATTATGTCCAATCAGCAAAACCGTTTTTGTTAAATCACTTCATTCAGAATTCCCTGCAACAGCATCCTGTAAAGCATTATGCAGCGAATGATGTATGTAATATACGTTTGTGATGTTCAACAATGACAGTGGGTAGATGTGAACAAGTGGACAGAAAATTTGACAAAAATGGTGAATAAACTTTCAGTTTTGTTCAAATGCATTTTCATTTTTCAGGTCACAACAGAAATATACAAGTTGTTCACTTTTACTACTCAGACCTTCACTTTATTTAGTGTTTAATTAGTGTCAAGTAGTACTCAGAGACGAGCGGTCTCTGTCTCGTTTGGAATCGGTCTTGTCTCGGTCTCGGGGTGAGGTAGGCTTGGAGACTGTGGTCGAGACCAGCTGAGTCCAGTGTGTCTGTATTAGATAATCATTTGACCTACTGTGTTATGCACACACAGGAATTAGGCATTATTATTATTATTATTATTATTATTATTATTATTATTATTATTATTATTATTGCTAAACATATGAGGTTAATATGCCCCCATATATACGCATTTATATGTCCAAATGTTTGTGGACACCTCATCTAAGGAATGCATTTATTGTCTTTAAGTTGAACACAATACTGACACATATGTAGAAATTCCCACACAGCTTGTCTAGTCCCTGTAGAGAAGGCTTGCCAATACAATAGGATAGACATAAACCTACTGGCACCATGCCTAATGCCAGGCGTGGGCTAGCATTAAGCTGTGGAGCAGTGGATCTGTGTTCTCTAGAATGATGGTGCTCCATCTAGATCCTCACAAACAAGATCCAACATCTAGTAGAAAGTCTTCTTTGGACAGTAGAGACAGTTACAGAGACAAGATAAACTCTTTGTAGATTTTTGATTTCAAAAGAAAGGAAGAATGAGCTGGTGTCCGAATACTTTGTCTGTGTTATTCCATGTTATGCTCAAAAAAGGAATTTGACTATAAAATTATCCTCAAAATTTGTGTCTACAAACTTAATTGCTTCATCCTGTGTTTTTTCTTAGCTATTTCTTAGCTATAAAAACGTCTCAGTCAGTCTCTGACCTGTCCAGCTTAAAAATGACACGGTTGTAAATTAAGGCATAAATCAACGATAATTTACATGTTAAACTGATGCCTTTTATTGCATTTGGCACTTGCATTGTAGGTGGATGTCGTCTAACTAGATTTAGTTGTGGATTTTCCCAGTTTTCCTGACACAGGGAAACTTGTGTTGGATGTACCCGAAAGGACCTCCTTGTCATTGTGTCAACAGAAGGCAGACAGGCCCTGGCCTCTTGTGACAGCATGGAGAGAAAGGGACCAAGCCTGCAGCAGACGACATTCTGTCCCCCCTCAATGGGCATGTGTCACTTATGACAAATTGGGCCCTTTAGACAGGCTACCTGCGTGGGATCTCAATGCGCTCCGACTGACTTCACGGCCTTGCGCTCCCTCCCGTTTTTTGTTTCCTTTGCGGCTGTTCCTCCGCTCTGTCCCTCTCTTCTGTCTGTGTCTGTCTCAAGTGGGCTGGAGGTATCCTGGGAACCTGGCAAGCAGCCCTGCAGTGCTGTGAAGACAGCTTTTGAATTAGCCCTTATTAGTCTCCCGCTTGACATCTAGACCAGCAGTGACTTGTCGGGAGGAGCCACCACCAACAATGTCAGCCTTCCTTAACAAGACGAATAAAGTAGGCAGGCAAGCAGTGGACTTGGGGGGGAGGAAGGCAGGCAGTCATTTGCCAGAGCAAGTGGAGTTAAGTGACCACTCTCAGACACAAACTCTTTTTGTTAATGTGTCTCTCACTCTCTCTCACTGTCCCACTCTCTTTCTCTCTCCTCTCACAACTCACTTCACAACTTCTGACGTCCTACATACACTAAATACGCTCAGTCACACCCAGAAGGAATCAACCAACAGGTATGAAACTTGGTGGGAAGGTTTGACATTGTGAGACAATGCAAGTGACTGACTATATAAGGTCGTTCCATTCTGACTCGTGCTGTTGTGTTGGTAGCATCCTCTGCAAGTGAAGCATGCCTCAGCAAAGAGTTCAAAAGCAACTGAAAAGATTTTGAGAGGGGTCACGTTGTAGGGGTATGTCGACATACGCTGTTGGCAGCAGTGATTAGAAGAAGGCTCACCAGTGACATGAAGGATCTGGGAGACCTACACAAACCAGGGATTGCCTGCAGGAGATGATAACAAATCTGTGTCCACTATTGCAACAGTGACATCTCCAGACCTGTCCCTGATTGAAAATGTGTGGGATGCTATTGGACGCTCTATCAACACTCCACCCCTACCACACCATCTGCAGAACTGAGTGAGAACATTCAAGCTGCATGGGATGGATCATCACAGGACACCATTAGGAACCTCTACACCTCCATGCAGAGACGTCTGGCGTGTTGCGTTAAACCCGACACAAGGTGGCTTTTATCGATGCAGTGTGTGGTGTAGATTAATTATGTTCTTTAGACCCAGTGACACCAGTACCATCCCCTGTGTTGACCTGTCCTCTCTGACCCCATATGAGAAAACCATAATCACTAATTTAGGTGTAAAGATGGACGTGATTTTAAGGCTTGATGCTCATGTCAAATATCAAGCCTCTTCTGTCCAAAGCAATCTTGAAACACTGGTACATGATTTTAACTCTGGTGTTCATATTTATTTATTATCATAATCATTGATTTTCCCAAGTATTTGTACATGAACATACTTCCAAAGAGTTGACTCAAAGTGTTTATTCTACTTATTCTTTGTTTGTTATTTGTGTTTCTAATTTTATCTTTCTCTCTATTTTTTCATTTCCTACAGATGGGTGCAGCTGTAAGAATGAATGAATTATTGATCTGCAATTAATAAAACAATTCTGGTTCGGATTTTATAACATCTCGCCTGGATTACTGCATCTCCCCACTTACTGGAAGAAGCCAGGCCTCCGTTGCTCCAGTGCAACATGCTGTCGTCTGGATTTTTATCTGCGGCAAGCAAGCGAGAGCACATCTCTCCACTTTTAGCATTTTAATGGTCATGCTCCATCTTATCTATCTGAACTGCTGCACCCACGTGTCCCGTCCCGCTCGCTCAGGTCAGCAGACCAGGTGCTTTCACTCATTCCACCGAGCTCTCGCAGCTGTGGCTCCAACATTGTGGAATGCTTTGCCGTTCCACGTCAGAGGGGCTCCGTCACTTGTTGTTTTTAAATCTCGTTCAAAGCTTACTTTCACTCCCTGGCCTTCGAACCCAGCATGAAATTGTGACTGTTTGAACGCGTTGGACTGTGTTTCTGCATCTTCTATCTTCTAATCTCTCTCTTATCTTTGGTGCCTTTGTACCGCGCTTTGGTCATCCCTGTTTTAACGTTCTTTAGAAATAAAGAGGTGTAGTATGGTGTTGTATTTTTCATATATAAGATTATGCCAAACAGCGTCAGGAAGCATAGAATCAGGCCAGTCTCCACTTTGCAGGAATGCCCCCCCACAGTGTGAACCCTTTCCCACAGGTCAGTGGCGTACCTGGGAGTGGCCGCAGGCTGCAGGGATGCTGCTTTGCTGTAAATCACAGAGCGGCCACACAAATACCCTCATTACCCAGAGGTTTCCCCCCCCACCACCACCATTCCCACCCCCACCAACTTCCTGCCCTTCCTCTGCACGGCACGCTGGGCCACAGCCACGGCTGGATGCCAGCAACAATCCCACATCCTGTCTGCTGGAGCCTCATCTGAGTAACATAGCCTCACTCGTTTTTCCGTCCTGCTTTCGACCATTCATTAACCGCCCTCTCATTCATTAAGTCAGGAGAGCCCAGCACACAGCCTGACTGCTGCGGGGGAAAGCAGGGCTTTTATACTCTATAAAACCGCCTCGCAGTTCATTTCACCATCTCACACATGGCCAACTTTCAGCTAGATCTGTCACCGTCCTAATACTGGAGTTGCTGACTGAGCCAGACAAGGTGTCCAACCTAGAGACATAAACGTGATGTGAACGGTTGTGTCAAATACAAAGTAGAGCAGCAAATATCAGCATGATCACACGGAAATATGGCAAGAATTGTTCATTTTTGATAATCTGGTGGAAAAAACACCTGATTAAGTAAATATTCCGGGTCTATTATTAAATCCGAAAATTCCCTCTCTCCTCTTTATAAAGATTTCCATCCACACAGACACAAACACATCAATATAGAAGGGGAACGGAGGGTTAGTCCCAAATGACACACTGCTCCCTATGTAGTGTACTATGCAAGTCAGAAAATTAGAGATTGTAAATCTAAACAGAGCATTTTACATCTGTAACAGAGCAGTGTTTACATTTACTCATCTGCGGAAACCTGACACCTGTTGTCTGATAGGTTCGTTTGTGTGTTACGTGCTGTAGTTCACTATAGAGGGAGCAAGGAGTTATTGGAGATGCATGTATTGTGCACCTCAACACTGGAAACAGGGCTCTCAAAAACAGTACCTGTGTGTGTGTGTGTGTGTGTGTGTGTGTGTGTGTGTGTGTGTGTGTGTGTGTGTGTGTGGACCGGGGGCCTGGAATGTATTTGGGAACAAATGGTCTTCTCTAATTATATATGTTGGGAGGCTTAGTTGTAACACCTACTAATTACCAACCCTGTGCAGTGGAAGCTGTACTTTAGTCTGGCTCTCACTAAGAATCGTTACGTAAAAACAAAGAGAAAAAGAAAACTAACTATCTATCTATCTATCTATCTATCTATCTATCTATCTATCTATCTATCTATCTATCTATCTATCTATCTATCTCTCTATCTCTCTATTTATTTTTATTAGTATAAATTTTATTAGTAAGGAAAATTAAAGGTCTTACGGGAATAAGAAAATAAAGCTAAAAATGTTCAGCCACTCAGAAGTCCACGTTGCAGCTGTGTGTCTAGTGTTGTCCTCATTACTTACTCCTGTCCACTACTGTAGCACCTTTTGTAAGATCAGTGATGTCTCCATAAATGCGTTTTCTACTTTCTTTCTTTCACTCGTGCGTCTCGAAAACTCGAGCATTGTGGAAAAACGTTATTTTAATCAATTCAAAGAAATGTATTAAAAAATTTATGTCATATAATCTTTACATTCATTGTTTCTAAAGTGATTATTATTTGTTTAAACTTTGATTCTGTCTGATTAGTCATTTAGTCAAACGTAACTATTCTTATAATCTGAGATTCTGTGTTTTCATGAGCTACAAGCTGTTCTGATCAACAGTAAAACAGAATGAAATACGTCACTTTGCACGTAATGGATTCAGTGCTGGCTGGCACTGGTTTTTGATCTAGTAATCTAGTAGTGTATACTGGTCAGAGATCAGTCTGACCGACTCTGAGAGTAATCTAGTAGTGTATACTGGTCAGAGACTCAGTCTGACCCACTCTGAGAGTAATCTAGTAGTGTATACTGGTCAGAGACTCAGTCCGACCCACTCTGAGAGTAATCTAGTAGTGTATGCTGGTCAGAGACTCAGTCTGACCGACTCTGAGAGTAATCTAGTAGTGTATACTGGTCAGAGACTCAGTCTGACCGACTCTGAGAGTAATCTAGTAGTGTATACTGGTCAGAGACTCAGTCTGACCGACTCTGAGAGTAATCTAGTAGTGTTTACTGGTCAGAGACTCGGTCTGACCGACTCAGAGTAATCTAGTAGTGTGTACTGGTCAGGGACTCAGTCTGACCGACTCTGAGTGTAATCTAGTAGTGTATACTGGTCAGAGATTCAGAATGACTCTGAGAGTAATCTAGTAGTGTATACTGGTCAGAGATCAGTCTGACCGACTCTGAGAGTAATCTAGTAGTGTGTACTGGTCAGAGAGTCAGTCTGACCGACTCTGAGAGTAATCTAGTAGTGTATACTGGTCAGAGAGTCAGTCTGACCGACTCTGAGAGTAATCTAGTAGTGTATACTGGTCAGAGACTCGTTCTGACCGACTCTGAGTGTAATCTGGTAGTGTTTACTGGTCAGAGACTCAGTCTGAACATGTCCCATTGATAGCTAATCAAAACCGAGCACAAAAAGTAAGCATAGGATGTAGATGAAGAGAAACAGTCGTATGTTAATGTCAAATTTTATGTTCCACATTAAATTCTGCAGCTTCAGTTTGGCTCTAATATGGGTCCAATACAGCAGCACCATTTAAGGTGGAACAGAAATTCATATATGAAGCCAACATCTGCCTCGTATGAAGGAAAGCCTCCAAAATATACAGCTTTCTTCCCACCTTTGACCTCATAAAAAGGCATTTTTTTGCATTTTTATATAAGGAGTGTTTGTTTTGGACAGGTTGCAGCAGGTTGAAGTTAGGTAGTGTGTGATCCCTAGTCCTTTAGAATGTAATGGATATTTTTTCCAGCCCAGTCTTTTTTATAATTTGTTATTACTTGTGCTTTTAATTGCATAATTATGTAATTACCCTGAAATATCACATCATAATGACAATGACAGTAACCCTGGACTGCTAAGGGTTAATCTCATATGAGTCACTGGCTCATAAAACACACCACCTGCCAGGGCATACGACGCCTCCTCCACAGGGGAGAGATGATGTCATGTTTCTGTCAATGCACACAATTCTTCTGGCTCCATGTTTTGATGGAGCTCACCTTAAAGTAAAATACATTAGAACCCAACACATGGAGGACTTTTATTGGTCAGTAAAAATATTTAAAACCTTGCCCTTGTGCATTTGGCTCGGATCTACTGGATTGGTAATTGCTTCGTCGTAATTTTGCGACTCCACAGAAGGGTAAGAGAGATCACATGCGAAGGACATATGGCGAGCTTATGAAAGAAGATGGCTCTATGAACATGACAGATGGTGTGGAATTCCAGCTCCTCTTGGCCGCTTCTACAGAGCCAACAGGTTGTACTGATCACACTCTGTAGTGAGATCCTTCACAGCCCTGGCTCTTCCTCTCCCCCACCTGAGTAATGTTCATACAGGCCTGTCTCTTCTCTCTGACTCTGCTCTGTTGAATTCACGGCTGGCTTACATCTGAGGACATCAGAGACACGTTCACTCATTTCCATCTGTTCTATTAACTGGAAGTGCGTGAGGAAAGCAGTTCAGGGGAGAGCGATTGGACAAGGCTTTGCGGCAGTGAACTTCAATACATATGTACAACAGTCCAAACAGTGGTTTGGTTCATTGGCAGTTTGAAACGTTTTTGGATGAACTTTCAGACCAATGGCAGGACGTTGAGGCAGGCAATCACCACCAATTAATCAACAGAAGATGAATTTGCATGCACAGGCATCATGCAGAATTATGGACACAGCAGACCATGCTCACGATTCCTGACTTGGTCCTATTTTGGTCCAGTCTCTGACCTTTCAATTTGGTCTGAACCGAAATAGCAGCTGCCATGGACCAGGGTCCATGTCCCAATGGACAAAAATACTGGAACACCAGCTCCAGCATTAGTTCGACTGAAACCAAGGGTATTAAAAGAGTTCATAGTGCTTCTGTCCAGAGAAGATATTGGAGCATGACTATGAGGATTTGATTGCACTCACTAACAAGAGTGTAAGTGAGGTCAGGATGTTGGATGATCACCACCTCATCTCATCTCCAACTCCCCAACTCTTCCCAAAAGTGCTGGATGGAGCTCCATCATTCCAGAGACCACAGTCCCACCTGCTCCACAGCTCAATACTTGGGGGCTTTATACCCCTCTTTACAGGGACTAGACAAACTGTGTGTGCATTTGCACATCTGTGTCAGCAATGAGGGCAAATATTTTCAACATGTCAGTGTATAGGGAACTGAGACTTCTGAGCATTTGATCAAATAAAAAAAGAGTGATCTGGTGGTCACACAGACACTCGGATAAAGACACATCACAAAGAGTGACGTCTCTCTGGGGCGGTGGTGATATGAGCAGCGATATGTGAAGGCTTATCTGGGGCAGATGGTGACTGGAGAGGCCTGAATGATGGCAGAGAAGCTCTACACAAACAGCATTGTGCTGACTTGCTTTTTCATCCTGCACTTTTTTCAGAAGGAAACTGGTCGGCATCCTGCCAAATTAGGCTCTAACAGTGGGGAGTGCGCATTCCCACAAGTCACTCCTCTTCCCTCTCGTTTGGAACACTCGCCCCCATGGGGCCTTTTGTCAGTTGTCAGCGACATCGACAATAACAGCCCAGGAGCTCTCTGGCCCCAGGCCTGCAGGAGGCCGGTGCTGACGATGGACCTGAACGCAAAAGCCTCTCGGTGGGTTCTTGACACCAAGACTGACCCTGGCCTGAGGCTTTGAGGTCAGTGCTGGTCAGTCCAGAGGAGAGAAAGGAGAGATCAGCAACAGGCGACCATTCACTGACCACCCAGGGTAGAACATTTGGTCATATGGATTAGAGACCTGCTGAATTCATATTCTTTTTAATGCCATATAGGGCTTTCAAAGTGTTTGAGCTATAGAGGTACCCGAAGGAGCAACTGCAGACTTCGATACATTCATGTCTTTGCATATTTAATAAACACTGTATAGAAGATGTAGAAGCATTGTTATCGGGTCACTAAGAATGGCAAGTGGTCATCTTCAGTACCGAACCCCACTTTTGAAATTTTGTATGACGCCAGATCAGCTTCATTACAGACACTTTAACAGATCAACGTTACGTTAATGAGGTTCTGCAACCAGTGGTTCTACCTTTTCCGAATACACTCCGGTGCTCTATTCCAAAAGAACAACGCTCGTCCACACAAAGCTGCCGTCTCAAGATCTCGTCTTGAAGACACAGATGCTACGCCATGGTCAATCACATCTCCAGACCTGTCCCTGATTGAAAATGTGTGGATGCTATTGGACATTTCTTTTCAATACCCTTTATTTGAGAAGAAACAATGAACGAGCAGGTGTCCCAATACTATTGTCCATGTAGTGTAACAAGATATTGTCTGAGTGTGCATCTACCATGTGCATGGGAGAACCCCTACCCTTTACAGATTTTCTAGCTCCACCCCTGATCCTGAAGTGGGCATGCCAGAGCAGGGAAAGCAGTACGATGTGCAGGACAAAGGGGGACACAAGGCCATGATTTCAACCCCCTGCTGAAAGCCAGCACTTAAATGCATTACCCTGTAATCAATCAAACACGTCTTTCAGTAATGAATGACATCCTTCCTGTTTATCTGAGCCAGGCACTCTCAGCACTTCAGCCTGGACCTGATACGGTGCAGGACATGCGAAACCTGTCCATTCTCCATAATCAGACCGAGCGTCCTGCTCAAAACAGTCGTCTGATAAGGGTGTAGAGGGTAGCTGATTGCCTTTAGCCCCCCATCAATCCTTCTCTCATCCATCCTGGCTGACGGTGTTTGACTGCCCTCAAATGTTTGAGGAAGCCCTGCTGGAGATAGGCCTTATCAGGGCAACCAAGCTGCCATCCTATATCCATCCATCCATCAGCTGCTCAGCAGCCTGGAAGAATACCCCTCTCCTTCTCTGGCTTGCTTTCCCACACAACTGCAGAGAAACGTGAGCACATCTGTGTTTCCTGCTCCAACACGTCTTTATTTCCCTCTCAGACACGACTAGAAGAAAACAACCGTGGTGCAAACATGAACTTTCCTCACGAGTCCACTCTAAACTCACTGGGTTATGCATTTTCCCCACTAGAAAGCGCATGGTCTCCAGGGAGGAGCCATGCCTTTCTCCACTTGCTTTTTTACTTCTTCCTCTGGAAGTCAGAAGCAAGGAGAGACTGAAAGATCTACGACTTCCACCTCCCTCTCACGGTTCCTTAGAGTTTAACTTAAAACAACTGGCCAATTAACAGAGAATAGCAGCATACTTTGGTGCTGATCTGCCCCCAGATTAATGACCGGCCACCAGTTTCACTTCTCCAGGCCATTCATCAGACTACACAAGTAGGTCACTCCGCCACCAAGCATGCGGCCAGGTCCGCAGGGGCCTCATCCCCACCAAAGGTTCCAAGTGGATTTAATTGCCGCTCTTGGTTTGTGACCTGAAAAATACTCTACTGGCAGTCGTTATCACTCCCGAGTCATGACACTGGAATGCTGCGACCGACTGTCTGGAAAACTCACCGTCCATTTCATATAAGGTTCACAAAACACCATCAAAAGTTGGTGATGATTTCACCCTCTGCACCTAAATGGAGTGGATAATATAATTCCCAAGAAAGACGTAGACCACCAAGAAGGAAAATATACACTCATCATCAAAACAATAGTTGCACCCAGAAGGACGTGTGGGATTGCAGTGCTGTTGGGAAGGAAGATGAAGGTGATCAGGATCAATAACTGATGATAAATGTAGACTGATATGATCAATATTTATTGATCTACACATCCAGAAGTGGTGTCTCTCAGAATCCTGTCAATCCAACCCAATATTTGATCACCACTTTTGACCTATAAGCCTTTACCTTTATTAAATTACACTCTTGATCACAAATAGTTGCACCCAGAAGGATTCAACCGACAGTAATGGTGTCATGCCAGACTGTCGTGGAGTCGGATCATCTGCAGTGATGGATCACGCTTTTATCTTGGTGCAGATGAACAACGAATCTTTGTTTGGAGGCACTGTGGTCAGTAAGTCCAGAAGGTCTGGTGTCATGGTGTGGGTGCAATTTTGTACAACGCCAGATCACCTTTGGTCTTCGTTAGAGACACTTTAACAGACCAATACTACTTTTGATTGTGTAGAACAGATACCCAACAGCACTGCGATCCCACACTTCCTTCTGGGTGCAACTATTTATGCAACTATTTATTTTGACACAGACGTGGTTACATGGTGTACCCGGTATTATACTCTTTATTAGGCAATGAGTGAATACAAATAGAACTATAAAATAAAGGATTACCCTAAGATGAGTTAACTCTAACAACCCTACTGTCACACTCAGGAAACAAACAGCTAAAATTCACTCGTTTTCAAATGAATTAAGTCCCAGTTTAAAAGACAAAGGAGCTTCCAGTGCATGTTTACTGCTCTGTCCACATGTACTTGCTCGAGTAGGGAGGGCGGGGCTGATGATGTCACCGACTCAGATATTGGGTTATAGAGGAAAATGAGAAGGGAGGGGTTGTTTGCTGTTTCATTGCTCACGCGGTATTCAAATTTCAGAATCAAAGTCCTGAGAAGTACTTTTAAAAAAACGTAATATAAATATATTTGTCAATATCCACAACACCCCTGCATTTTCAGCTCAAAAACACTCTGGACGATCAATCTCCCACGGGATTTGTGAGACATAAAGGTAAGCAAAATAAATAAATAAATAAATAAAATACGAATAAATAAACAAAATATTTTCTTTTACATCTCAAATGAAGACAAGGATCTCCTGAAAATGATATCTGGTATGTGACCGTCTCCTATACGCCTTTAAATACACCCGTTCTAAAGGTGAACTCAAATAGTGCTCTGCAATCAAATGTAGAGTCTGTATAATACAGGTAATATAAATAACATGAGTTGTTATTATAGAATAACAGCATTGGTTTAATGTGAAAAGCCAGTGGTCGTCCACACTGCAGTCTAAAGGAATACATTCCCGTTCTGTTAGTCAACACCGCCAGCAAAAGCACCCAGGAGTCAGCACAGCCCCACTGTAGTCCTCCTGTTCGCTGGTATTAGTTCTGGCAAAATGTGATTAGTCAGTGTATGTTCACAGAGAGCATGTGATGAAATTATGAGCGGTTCAGGGCAGACAGTTCAAATAGAATTAGTGGTTTGCGAATCCTCGGAGAAAGTGGTTAACAGCATTACCGGCACTTGTTAACTCACTTGGTCCAGACATTTATTGGACCTAATTGAGCACTGTGTCAACAACCTGGGACTCTCGGGCGAATGCAAAGCTATTTCACCTGCCTGCTCAGCCAGCGAGTCCTCACCACATCGCAGTCCGAGATGCGGGATACACTTCCGAACCGAGTTACGTCCGTATTTACGTTGCATTAATAAATGTATAATAGTAGCGTAACCCTGTAGGCCGCTGTCTGCACACCTGTGGTACGAAAACCACGGATTTAACTGTTCCCCAGATTCTAAACCCCAGATAAGGCAGAGAGGTTTGGATAGCGTTTCAAAGCTGTTGGCTGGTCTGACCTTTGGACTTTTCGGCCATTCAGCGTGTGGCCTTTGTCGGACCGCTGGACAAAGCACAGGGAGCTCAGACTAGCTTCTGAGCTGATTAGAGGAGTGGACTCTGCATCGTCCTGCTCCAGTGCCCCCCGCTGACCCCTCCCGACTGACCACTGGGGGTCTGAGGAGCCAAGGTCAGCGTCCAGCCTGACCCCTCTGGACTCCAGCCATGTTTGGACACGTCGGAGGACAAAGCAGCGCCAGCCCTAATCCAGCAGATTAGCATACGGCGAGGAAAGATGAGGGCAGAGGGCTCTGGACCAGCGCGCCCACTGGGGTGAATACTGGGGCACCAAAGAAAGTGTTGGCATGGAGATGGACACATGGCCACTGTCTCACTGTCACTCTTGTTAACGATGGATTTGGAGGCTTACGTTATGGCAGGGATGATCCAGAACGTGAATTCGGTCTGATCTTTCGTTTGTGTTGCAGGTTAAGCTGGATTTGGTGCTCCTTTCTCAGTCTTCGTCCTCACATCTGCATGCTTTGCTTTCATCTTCTACAGACCAGAAAGGCTGGAAAGGATGGTGGATATGAGCTTAAGAATTCTTGATGCCACCCACAGGCACTTCCCCAAATCTGGCCTCTGGTGTCTCTGAAGAAGTCCTGCTCCACACAGGACACGAGTATGATTAATATAATTATATCATTAATGTACGTGACTATTATTAATGCACTTAGTTATTAACGAAACTCAACTCCACACTAAATACTCTACACTACTCTACTGGACTCAGCCCAACTCTATATGACTCTACATTACTCTAAACGACTCTACTAAACTCTATACTACGCCATTTGACTCTAAACTACTCCACTTGACTGTACACTACTCTGCATTACTCTACACTACACAACTCTTCTCGCCTCTTCAATATTCTACACTTCTCTACCCAAATCTAAACTACCGACATTACACAACTCTACATTACTGTACACTACTCTACACACATTTTTAATCAGGGATAGGTCTGGAGAGGAGACTGACCACAACATAGTATCTGTGTCTTCAAGACGAGATCTTGAGACGGCAGCAGTATGTGGACGAGCGCCGTCCTGTTGGAATAGAGCACCAGAGTGCGTGTTCAGAAAACATCGGACCATTGGTTGCAGGACCTTCTGGACCTTCTGGACACGTGACAACAAACCGTTGATCCACATACCGATTTATTGTCCCCACCGAGACAAAAACTGGACTTATCACTGAAGTTGACCTCTGCCAATCTGAGTGACTCCATGAAACAATTGCAGTTGATTCTTTCTGGGTGCAACTCTTTTTTGGTGACGAGTGTATTTTAATCCCTTTAATTACTTGAGTGCATGAACTCATACACAGCAGCAGCAAACCATCAAGAGATCATATAGTAGAGAAAACGCTAATTTAATGATACGTAAAGCAACTACCCACAGTTGCACACACTGCATGTATTTGCATTGAATGAATGATTAAAGCATTTATTTAAGGAAGACTTCATCTCCTAAATTTGCCGGATTCGGAAGCTCGTTTTGGAATGTTTGAAACGACATCATTAGTTAAAGCCCAGTCGAAAACGGGCTTATCCTGCCCAGTTGAGTGTTGAGCCAGGGCCATCGATCTCTCACATCTCCCTGAGAGCCAGTGGTCCACATTCACTTCCTTTCAGGCATGCAGGGCGAGGGGGAGTTACGTGGGGTCTCGCTCTGACGCTCCTGACTGTTCTCATTCAGCACAGAGGTCGTGTGTCAGGGGTGAAAGATCACGCTTGTGGGTGCGGGTGGGATGGGTGGCCTCAGGCAGGTAGACTGTTAATTGGCCCGTGGAGGGTTTTCGTGCCTTTAGGAGTAGCTGGTTTATGATGGGAAGGTAGACTTACAGCACATGAGGATTCAGACTGGAGGGCTGAGAGCTGTTATCGGGGCTACATTTGAGAGCTGGCATGGAGTTGAGTCTGAAGGCATGTCCAGTACTGTTTGAAGAGCACACTATGTGACTTGTTAAACTGATAAAACTGTTTTAAAGTTAAGAAGCAGAGAATCCACAGGGAATCAACTGTTTCGAATACTGCTGTTCCGAGAGCCCTTCGAGCTTCAAGCACAGCAGGGCTTGACCCACCGTCCCTCAAAACGCAAGGAAAACATGCATCCAGACTCACTGTCTTCAAACGCAGACTGAAGACCCATCTCCATGAAGACATTTGTGTTCAACAGGATCTAAGCCTGAGGAATCTCTAGATTCCAGCCTCGTCTAGTAGCTAAGGATATTTTCCGAGTGAACAGCAAAGCACTTTTGTAAGTCGCTCTGGATCAAATGTTTAACCTTTAGAACTCCAAATTTGTGGGATGATTTTGTAGTTAGAAGTACTTTTTTCCTCCCAAAAATACCAGATATTTTTATTTTCAGAAGATCCTAGGGTACTACTTCCTCCCAAAACAGTTGCACCCAGAAGAAATCAAGCAACAGAAATGACACCCTGAGACTCAAATAAGGACGGGTCTTATTGTTGTACCTGACTGACTACACAAGTTCATCCTGTTGTACATAACACTGAAATGGTGGTGGTGTCTTACCATGTCTTCAGACACAGCAGTGCTGCTGGACTGTGTCCACTCACTGTCCACTCCATTAGACACTCCTACCGAGTGTCTCCACCTTGTAGATGTAAAGTCAGACACCGAAGCTCATCTGTTTCTGCACAGTTTTGCGTTGGTCATCCTCTGGTCACAGGACATTTCTGGTCGGTGGACTGTTCCATGTCCAGCAGTGACACTGAGGGGTTTAAACACTCCAGCAGCACTGCTGTGTCTGCTCCACTCGTACCAGCACAACACACACTAACACACCACCACCACGTCAGTGTGACTGCAGTGCTGAGAATGACCCACCACCCACATAACAGCTGCTCTGTGGTGGTCCTGTGGGGTCCTGATCATTGAGGATCAGGGTGAAAGGAGGAGAATAAAGTCTGCAGAGAAACAGATGGATTACAGTCTGCAATGTAGCTACTTCTGTATATGGAGCTCAGAATATTGCCCATATCCATCTACGTTTTCGATTATGTATTGTTCTGGAAACTGACATTTCGTTCTGAGAGCAACTATTTGCACGACAATATATTTGACGATGAGTTTATGTGCACTGGCCAAGATAAATTCCTTGTATGTGCAATAAATAACGTGATTCTGAACCTAACAATGAGCTCAAACATCCCTGCAAACCCCCTCACCACACACACACACACACACACACACACATTCCCTCCCACACTTCTCTCCCATGCATCCCTGTAAAGCCTCCTTATCCATCCTTGCCAATTTGTTGACATAACTCTGCCATTACCTCAGCCCAGAGCCATCACTGCGTTCAGGATAATTTCATTAACAAGAGAAGAGCTGCAGCTGCAGGAGGATGAGAAGAGAGAGCGCGAGAGAGGAGGGAGGGGGTAGGGACTCTCGTCTTTTTCCTCAGTGAACGACAGGAATGTGTCGAGCATTGAGAGCGCGAGTGTGTGTGAAAGGCAGCATATGCAGCTGTGTAGAGGGATGCGGCACTGAGAGGGAGAGCAATAAATACTGTCACATTTCTCCGCCGCTCCGTGATGCGCCGAGCGCTCAATAAGAGAAGCCTCTTTCAGGTCGTTAACCATCCAGGCCTGCGTCTGGGCAGGCCGGGGAAGACAGTAGGTCAGGGACAGGCTAGTTCCCATATACACGCCATGAGAACAGAGCTGGTCTTCACCAAACGTCAGCTCGTAAGTCCATTATGAAGTGCTGTGGGGATCATGTGTGGTCCTCTGAGACGCCGATCATACAGGAGACATGATTGTTTTTTGATACACTCTTTGAAAAGGTTCTATAGAGAAGGATCTGGATCTCGGACAGACTTCTGAGTGCCGGGTTGACTCTTCGGAATTATCAGTGAGTAATCCAGTTTGGAAAACTGCTAAAATCCACTGAAACTGAATTCCAGTTTAAATGATCAGTGAGCTTCCAGTGCATGTTTACTGATCAGAGAGAGGGGGCGGGGTTACAGAGGGAAATGAGGATGGAGGGGGTTGTCCACTTTTGATCAAAAAGTCCACTTTTGATCAAATTCATAGAAATATCTCAATTCTGTTATTATTTACTTCTCAAATTAAACAGTTGAATATCGTAGGGTCTCCAGAAAATAATACCTGTCTCCTATAAATACTTAATATATAACTTTTTTATCAAATAAAAGCATGTAAAACTGCGAAAACATCCCCTAAATTTAGTCGAGGGCTCTAAAGGTTAAAGAGCAACACCAGCAGCCTTTGAGCACAGTGTCCTTTCTCCGTGCCCCTCCGGGGGGGGTTCCTCGGGAATGGCTGCAGGTTGCCGTGACGTAACAGGCGTAACAAACAGCACAACATTATCTAGATGGCTAAGTTGCCAATCACTACTGTGGCATTATCACACTGACCACAGTGCGGCCACAGCTGGCCACTGGTCAGCAGTGTAGCACCAAATTTTGGGACCTGGGTACAGGTCTTTGCCAAAAAGAGCTACAGCCCTTGTCCAAAATCACTATGTATCATTGCTGTCCAGTGAATTCTGTACCAGAATGAATTAACCAATAGAAATGTCCTAAAATCCCTATTTATTTTTTTTTCGTTCTAAGTGAAGAACATTTTGGAGATACATGTTTTTCATCGCACACTGACGATATATGCAACAGCATGGACAGATACGTACATGAAAATGACTGGATATCCACATCAGCCCCAGGAACGATGCCGTCTTTCGGCTAAATCGATGTATTCTAGCCGAACTACGTAACATAAAACAATTTTAATGCTACACTCGGATTAAACCTGTCCCTTTTTCCAGCGGAGTACATTGGTACCTATTGAGATCTGGCATGTGCAAGAACGAGTGGATTGGCCTGTTTGCTCAGGGTGAGTCCAGACACCCAGGGAGCACATTATCCACCTATTAAAGCCCTGTAATTATTTACCTTCCTCCTCTAAAAAAAGGGCTGCGTCACTCAGATAAAGAAGATCCTCTCGCCTCGCAAGTGCTGTTTGATTTGAGGCTGGAGAGGGCTCGGAGCAGAATGACTACAGTTGCTCTGTATTGTCAGAGCAAACATTCCTGAGCGACGGATCACAGCGATGGGTACACAAACTCACAACAACCCCCCCCACACACACACACACCACCACCACCACCACTATACACGCAGTCTCAGTACACACTGACCCACACATTCACATTTACACAGGTCCTTTCCCGGCCCTTGGTTGAAGAGGGCAGGGCCTGGTCTGGCAGAGGCCAAAGAGTCAGCATGGACAATGAGGACAATGTCCATTAGGCAGCAACAGCAAGCTGCAGGGTGTGTACCATCCAGGCCCAAGGCTCTAAGCCAATATTTGAGCAGACTCATGGGCGTGCTGTCTGCAAGAGGGGCAACGTGGGGGGCAGGAAGGGGCAGGCAAGCGCCCATCAAGGCCCAAACAAGTAGGCTCTTCCTTCTTTCCAACAGGCAGGTGAACAAACACAGATCCGCAAGCATACAAGATCACGTTTGTCTAGCAACTGGACATCCGCGATGGAGATGCGAGCGTAGGGTATTCGGCGCTCTGCCTGCATGTCTGAAAGTCTGATTTTCTGTCTCGTGAGGACTTGGAGTAATCTCTTGTTGGCTCGCCTGAATCAAACAAGTACACGCTGAATGTCAGTCCAGAGAACGCATGATCTGATGGTAGACAGTACCAGACAAATGCTTGGACACACTGGACTGAACGTACTGGAGATGGAGTTTTTTTTATTGATATTGAAATCTTGAGCATTGGCTACGAGCTATATATACTATATGTTCAAAAGTATTGGGACACCTGCAAGGATAAAATAAAGAGTTGATCCAGCTTTTGTTGGGGTCTCTGTCTCTACCATCCAGGGACGGCTGGAGGTCTTCGCTGAGGATCTGAGCTGAAGTGCTGGGATTATATATCCAGGACTCTTTACATATTCTGTACCAACCAAAATAATTTATTCATAACTAGAAATTGTAGGAGTTTTCACGTGTTATTAATACACAAAACACTCCCTTTTGGTTTATATAGAACTAGACAGACACATTCTTTTATAAGGTTGTCCTCTAAAGGTTGAAGAGTGTAGGTCCAAACTTTTGACCGGTACTTTAATTATTATATATAAATATAATATATATATTAAAGTTTAGGGGCTTAATGCATTGCACGCTGTCACATAAATGCCGTAAATGCTGCAAAGACACACACCAGTTACCGCAAAAGCTATTTCTATGTTACACATACAGCACAACAAGCGCCTAGACATTGCAAAAGCCACAGCACCAATGCACAAAGGCTTAGTCCTTGTTTGCCGAGGGTTTTAGTGTCTGCTAAGATACCATTCTTGCCAGTCAAGTAATGTCACCAGACCGTGTATGGTGCAGCCACTATACCACTTACAGAGTGAATGCGGCCCTCAGATACCCCCATGCCGGAACAAGTGGAAGGGCCCTAGAGAAGCCACTCCGCTGGGAGGGATCAGCGAGCCTGTGGATACACTTTCATCCTGGCAACGAATGCCACAGTCCTCCCTTCTCCATCCCAAACAGCAGTGTTTACCTAAAGGATAAGGGAGCTGAGGCAGGACCTCACCTGCTGGCCCTGGGGTTGCTATGAATACCCCAATAATCCCCCTAAGTCCATGCAAACTCAGCCAGACTAGAGTTTCTAGGCCCCCCGAGAAAGAAGCACTCTGTTGCCGATCGGCTGTCCATGGCAACGGCCCTTATCTTCACATGAAAATGGGTGCCTGTCATGAGGCAGAACCTCGTCGTCCACCTCAGCTCTCTCCTGCTGTTTCAAAGCCTTTCACAGGCTGCTGTGTTTACCTCCCCTGCCAGAGGACGGCTGGTGTGTTAAATTAAGCCCCTAACAGTAAGCACTAGTGTCCCTTTATGACGGAACACAGAATGACAGACTTGTTTTGTCTCGCGCGTGGAAACCGCCGTGGAGGAGAACGGCGAGACGAAATATAGATTTGCCATCGGGAATCCATTAAACGGCCTCCTTCTCCCAACAAAGGGCCTAATTCATTTATGGCATTCCAGGCCATGAGACGGTGAGGTCATCTTATTGATTTTTCCCACTTTTCCCATTCGGATGAAGGGTGAGGAAGAAAAGAACTCCCGACCTAAGCAGGGACACATGAGCCGGCGCATGAGAAACGGCATCCATAGTACTATTCAGCTTCTCCCTTATGTATTCAGGATGAGCGCTGCGAACAGGGGTTAATATCAATGCTAAATGGTTATAGTAATTTATGGCTCACGCTGAGGCGCAGGCTGGGGAGGTGGGGAGGTGGGGAGGAGGGAGATAAGTGACCTTTGTGACTTGGCTAAAATCCCCATGGGCCTAATTCAGCAGGGGAATGGACCCCACAGCAGCAATGGGAAGATGCCTCAAACATAATGCACACAATAGGCAATTGTGCGAAGGTTTCTCTCTGTCCTTTAAGTATCAAGCCCAGGGGACAGTAAAGGGAGAGCGCAGCCTGTTGCTTTCTCAGGCAGGACAAGAGCACAGTGATGAAAAAACGTGTCGACTCAGCAATCAAGAGAGGCATTCAGGCCTCATTCGTCTTACGGCTGGAGTTTGAACAACATTCCTGTACGTACTGTAAGGTTGAAGACATACGAATAATCACAATATCAATCACGTGAAATCTATTTGGATCATCATGTTTGTTTTGGGTTATTTTAGAGTTCTGAACTCTGGAAAATGAAGTTTATTGTGAATCAACAGACGCTGCCCATGAAAGTTAAATTAGTCAATTAAAATTAAAATAGTATAATGAGCTAAAATCAGCTGATAAAATGACTCATCACAAGCAAAAATATGAAATAAGCTGAAATAAGTCAAAAATGAAAAAAAAAAAAAATAATAAAATCTCATTGACTTCTAACAAATGTGGACCTGTTTTGTCTTATATACGAAGGTTCATAAGTGAGTGATTGCTTACGGTAGTGTGTATAACTATTACATATTATACTAATTATGAGTGCTTATTATACTGTGTGTAATTATGATATATTGTGTACATTTTACTGATATTATTATACTTATATGTCCTTATACTGAGAATAATTCATATATATTTGTCATACTTTGTATATTATACTCTGTATGAATATCATACTTATGATTGCTTATTATACTGTGTATAATCATTTTATATATATATATATATATATATATATATATATATATATATATATATTATATATAGAATAAAATTCCTGAAAAGGAATAATACTAATACATACATAAAGATTTGTATTTAATATTTTATTTGGACCACCGTCAAATATAATGAAGAACTTATTATTATGAATATTCTTGTCAATCTAATTATTACAAATAATTATATAAAATTATTGCATTTTCAGCTCGAAAACACTTTGGATGATCAATTTCTAGCCAATGATTACAGCCTTTATACGGGTATTTCCGTAAAATCCACAGAGAGGTGGAAAAGGCCTAAAATGTGTACGGAATACTTTAAGGCTTTAAATGGTTCTGTGTTTATGATGTGTTGTGTATAACCTTTGGCTTTATTAAGTAACCTCAGAAGAACCCTTTTGTTTATTAATTTATATTAAAAAGGACACTGTTTTTATAAGTGACAACAATTAGTAGTAAATGCTTGAGACGTCACTCAAGTGGTGCATTGGTATCTACACTACTCTACTACTCTACGATGGTACTCTACCTCGGCTTGTTTGCTTTGCCACTACGTAACTTAGGTAACCAAGTAGGGACTAAAATGAGGACTGACTGTCCAAAGGGATGCAAACATCCAGCGACATTCAAGTTAAATTAAAGGAAACTTCAGAAAATTCCATAACGGTGTCTGGAATGCTGTTACCCTGCAATGGAAAAGTGGCAAAAGTCAGAGACACAGAGTCATCTTGGTTCACAAGTGAGGCATGTAAATGATATTTACAGCAATTCTAGTAAAAATGGGAATATTTCATCACTGTTCAATGAAAAAAAGTATCTCCAACATGGAGAAGGCTCTTATCTTAGTCATTCTGGAGCATTTCTATTCCACCACTCATTATAAAATTTGGATACAACATAAGGAACATCTGCCAGATTCACATTATGGAGAAATGAATGGACAAAAATGCAGAAATGTGGCTTTCACTGGACATCTTCTGATATAAAATTATGCAACTGAACATCAGAAATAGAAAAATTACACATTGACTAAAAACAATCTCGCCGGGACGCTGCGGGCAGAAAGCCTGACCCAGCTCCCAGTTTTTGATCACATCTTTGTGGGTGGCATATGAAAAGTTGAACCCTGCCCTGGCCCTGGCGCTTCATCAACTGCATGTGCACGGGACAGAGACACTGCAAAGCCCAAGGGGGACGGTCCAGGGCTGAAGACAAGCCTGCGAACAAATGGTAACATGGCCCAATCTGCCCAAGCACTGAACTACTGAATTTATTTCCTTTTCTCAAGGCTTTATTCACGGAGTGACTCTCGGTGTCCACCCTCTACTCACCCCCCCCCTCATAAAAAAGGAACGGGTGGTGGGTTGGGAGGACGGTAAAAGAAAGAGTCGGAGAAAGAACAAGTCAGTCCTTTTTTGGTGAGGGGAGAAATAAAGCTTTGTGCGCGACGGCAGTGGTGGCACATTTGACAGGTCTTTACCAGTCTCCTGGTCTTTTGTGTCCGTCACATAATGGAGAAAAAACACAAACTGAGCCAGTGTGGCGTTGTGGCCCGGGCTATTAGTCAACGTGACGGCCTTTGGAGATGCTAATGGCCGTATAGTGTGTCCTCCTCTCTCCCCCTCCTCTTCAGAAGCCGGTTATCTGATAGCACAAAGGCATTCTGCTGGAGGTTGACTTCTTCTTCGCCCCTATTGAGATGCTGCATGGAGTCATTAGGTTAAAGCCTCTTTCTCCAAACAACCCCCCAAAACCGCCCCTTTTTCCGCCTTTTTTTTTTAACAAACAGGGGAATATAATCGTTCTGCGAAGACGTGCAAGAAGCAGCCAGTCAAGGCTGGCGCGTATGCATGTATACGGCCCTCAGGTGCTGGAAGAGACACAGAGCCCTTCTCTCTCTCCGAAAAAAAAGAGAGAATCCAAACAAAAAAAAAAATCCTCCCATCTCCTCAATTCCCTTTGCCCCCCTCCGGCAAGGTTGCGATGCCAGGAACAATCAGGCCCTTGTGAAATGGGAGAGGATGCCCAGGAGTTAAAGAACCCCACACACACCCCCACACACACTATCTGCCCCATGTTATTCAGCAGGCCAGGCTGTAGATTTGGGCTCCAGGGCCTCCACAAGCTTCCACATATAGCCCACAGGTCCTGAGAGCAGGCAGGCCACAGAGCAGGGAATGGAAACCAAGTACAGACTCCACCCTCACAGCACAGGTCATATTTTCACTGCTTTATTCTGATGCTGCAGGACATGCACATAACCAGCACGGACCACTGGATACTGGGAACATGTACCTGTACTCAAATCCCTGCAAAGAGAACCCACAAAACTGCAAAAGTGAGAGGAAACCATTCAAGGATCAATGGAATTTACCCCACCGGTCACTTTTAGTCTTCAATAAACTTCTAGCAGAATTCTGGTTGAATATTTGACCTCTGCTCCTGGAAAAGTTTCATTTCACTTTGTTTTCCTGACACTGATCCTACTTTTAAGCACATTCCATGTACAGTTTTCCGACGTGGTTGATGTCAGGACTTTGGAAAGGCTATTCTGAAAAGACTTTCCATTCCACCATTCATTTGACTGATTAAGGTTTCCACCATCTACAGTGCATCCAGAAAGTATTCACAGTGATTATGGTAGGAGGGCGAGGTCAGGAAGGTGTTCAAAAACAAAATGGCCGTTCTGACAGAGCTCCAATGTTGCTCTGTGGAGAGGATAACCTTACAGAAGGTTTGCAGCAGTCAGGCCTGCATGGTAGAGTGGCCAGACGGAAGCCATAAAAGTACCTGACAGCCCGTCTGGAGCTCGCCAAAAAGCACCTAAACGACTCTCAGACCATGAGAAACAAAAAGATTGAATGGCAAGTATCATGTCTGGAGGAAACCAGACACTGCTTCTCATCTAGCAAATTCCTATATGAAGCATGGTGGTGGCAGCATCATGCTGTGGGGAAGTTTTTCTGCAGCAGGAAATGGGAATCTAGTCAGGGTCGAGGGAAAGATGACTGCAGTGATGTACAGAGACATCCTTGATGATCATCTGCTCCAGAGCGCTTTGGACCTCAGATTGGGATGAAGGTTTATATTCCAAAAGGGGATATGACCCTACGCATACAAACAAGATAACAAAGGAGTGGCTTCAGGAGAACTCCGTGAATGTCCTTGACATTGAGTCCAGACTTGAACCTGATTGATCATCTCTGGAGATATCTAAAAATGGCTGTGCACCAGTTTTTCCAATTCAATCTGATGGAGCTTGAGAGGTGATGGAATCCATTTTGAAATAAAGCTGTAACATAAAATGTGCAAAACATATTGTGAATATTTTCCGGATTCACTCTCTGATGGTCTGAGGTTATACCAAAAAATTAGGTTGATCTTCTACCCAATCCAACCCTAGACCACAATGCCACCAGGCTTACCAGTTGGCTTATGTTCTTGGGATCAAATACTTCACTTTCACTCCTCCAAGCATTTGTATTGCATTGATATTGTATTGAAAAACATTCAATTGAGGCTTCTTCTTAGAAGTCTCACAGCCCACGGCAATGCAGAACTCACTTGGTTATACAGTGACACTGGGCTCCCAGCACTCCCAGTTCGTGGCAGACCTGAGACCTATATTGGGTCTTGAGTTGCTCCTAACCTTCCAAACCAATCTCCTCTCAGCTGAGGAGACAGAAGGTTCTTCCAGAGCTTGGTAACGTGGTTATACCTCACAATAACTTTCCAATCGTACGTTGCATTCGTCAATATAACGAGTGGCGTCAAATAAACCCTCGTCAAAATGACAGATGATACCGATTCAATCTTATGTAAATGAAACAGATCCTCAGTTCAGATGTTTATAGATAATTAATACTAAAATCACAACTACTATTAATTTTAAATACGTTTATGTGCGATTCTGTAAAATGTGTGTTTAATAGCTTATAATCCAGTTTGACTCCCTGCCCTTTCAGCTCTCAGTAGCTGCAGTCAGATGTGGTCATGTGTTAGTAGTAAACATGCACACAGGGGAATTTGTCCATCCACACACAAGGGGCAGTGAGCACACATGCCCGGAGTGGTGGGCATCCCTATACACAGTTCCCAGGGAGCAGCTGGGCAATTCAGGCATGTCCTGCCAGTTCAGGGAATCAAACCCAGCAACCTTCCATTCAGAAGGCTGTGTAACTACCCCAAACACCAGGCCACAGCTGCCCACACTGATATCTGTTGCTGTTTGGGGTGAAAATGCAATGACTTAATTGGACATGTATGTATGAACTTGCTCTTCAAAGCCGTGTGGATCCTCTGGCAGTAAAACAGCCATTTCCTCAATAGTTTCATACAGTTTCAGCTACCTTCTGAGACGCTGGTCATGGCTACAAGGCTCATCGTCCATTAAGGCTCTTGAGGAGAAGCAAACGGTGCTCTGAACACCATGATTAAAACAATTTGGAACTGGATCAGGGCAAAAAAAGGCTAATTCCCAATCCATTAAACTATGCCAGGCGTAGCCTGATCCTGATATAATGGATCAGACCAGGACATCAGAGAAGGTACCAGCTGCGGTCAAAATTCCAGGTGCATACTTCTATGGTATTCCAGAAAACGTAGGCAAACTATGTTCATATAAGAGATGTTAGACAAAATCTAATGTGGGAAATGAAGCTTTATTGGGACAGTGAAGAGTGCAATGTCCTCCTGGACTTGGGAACGCCGCTGAAGCTCTCAGCAGAAGGATCAACATGCACAGCTGAACTGCGCTCTGCACTTGAGAGAGGTCGTCAATAATCATGAATTGTTCACTTTTACCAGCTAAAACTGAAGCATTAGTTTATTAAGATCCATTTTATTTTACCTTCTTTGAACAAGTTTAATAAATAAACCACATTTGATGGCATACAACATGCAAACATTACAATCTACAACAAAGGAGAAAACCTATTTCAATGGATAGATCACTCTTACAAGCCTCACACTCTTACCCCCTCCCCCCTCCCATGTTGTGAAGACAGATCCATGATTTCAGCTACATTTACATGTACACAACGTCTATTTACCCATTTATACATATGAACGCTCCGTAACGTTCCCCAACTGGCTAGGACACCATGGTGTATTTTACAAAATCCAAGTAAACAGCAACAAAGATTAGAGATTAAAAAGTGTGCAGTGTTGGGGGAGTGTAAATTAAAAGTGGAGAACAGGGCAGAAGGTATATAGAAAGAGAAACTATTTGATATATTAAATCCCTTAGCTTTAGAACGGTGCAGCTGGACAGAGTCCCGTCAGAGTAGAGGAGGAGAGAGGAAACGATGGGATTTTCTCGACGAAAGGCAAAAGAACAGTGAAGGAAAGTGGTAAGAAGCAGGAAAATGGAAACATATCTGACTGGACACCCAGATCAAGTGGATGTAAGCTCCCGGGACCAAAAACAAGCCACCTTACGAGTGTAGTGGTATTCGCAGGGATAATTGGGCTATAAATACCTGCAGGGTGTGTGCTGGGATTCATAGATTGAGAAGAATGTCTTGTTTTGTGTGTGGAAATGATTGGCTCAAAGGAGCGTCTGCATTCGGGACAAAGGCCGAAGTGTGAAGGAAGCGTACGTTCGTGCGGGTCTACCAACAGTGGCAGAAATTCCGGTCTACGGGACATTCTCAGAATTGTGTCCTGAATTGTGTGGGCTGCTCTGGTCTTTCTGGAACTGGTTGTGAAGGTCCTGCATTGACTTCTAGATGCATTTCTTGCCTAGTAGCAAAGCGATTCTATATTCCCAAGACAGACGTCCCCGTCTGTCCATTTCAACCTTCGGCCACCATTCTGACGACTGGGATTTCGGCCACTGCTGGTAGACCCAATCATTAACATCTGCTCTACAACCCATTTTCCACACATCCAATGCAGCAGTCACTGCACTACATCGCCTCTTCTCAATCGATGAGCCCTTGAGCACACCCCGCAGGTATTTATCAGTAGATCATCATTGAACAATGCCATCTGCAGGAACCTGAATTTTAGTCCAGTAAGCTCATTGTCTGGAGCAGTTGCCAGTCAGAAGGTTCTGAAGTCCAGTGTTCCAGGTTTATTGGTGAACATCAGAATCATCAAAAACAAGACGCAAAATCTCACATTTAAGTGCTTGGTTTCATAAAGAGCTCACGAGCGAAATACTGAGGCTTCAAACAAGAACCACTGACTCAAACACTATTTAATGGAGCAGCTCCAACAAGTCAGTCAGTACTCTGATATGCCAAAAAGAAGATCGTGAAGGTGTCTGGTTCTGGCTGCAGTGCTTTTGCGTGCGCGAGGTCGCAAAAACCGAACAGGAGGCTCTTTGGCCGTGGTGAAGCTGCTGGCCAAGGAGAACAGAAGACGCAGCAGTGAAGGATGAAAGACGTTTGGGATGCTTCAGCAGTCAAATCAACAACAGATGAGCTTAAGCATGTGCCTTCTCCATAAACATCACTGCGATTAATAAGGAACCAAAAAAAAGAAAACTGTACAAGATCTTCATTTATTGGATATGAGGGAGGAGAAGACACGGAAGTAAGTGCATGTGAGTGTCTCTCTCTCTCTCTCTCTCTCTCTCTCTCTCTCTCTCTCTCTCGGTCTCTGTTCCCACACACCTCTCTTGTACCTCTCAGTTATGCGTGAAGGACAGTTCTGGCGAGCACGTCGGCGGTTAAGTGCTACAGGACAAAAGAATAAAGCATGGCGCTGCGACGGGCACCGCGTTCTACTTGTGCAAGCGCTCCTTTCCAACAGTGATCAAATGTTCAGCAAACTTAAAGGGGCTGCAATGCACTTGACTTGTTTTCACAGGGGTAGCTTTTATGGAAGGAGGCATAGTTCTGCTGAGGCTTCTGTGTGTGTGTGTGTGTGTGTGTGTGCGTGTGTGTGTGTGTGTGTGTGTGTGTGTGTGTGTGTGTGTGTGTGTGTGTGTGTGCGCGCATGAAGAATGACCGAGAGCTAAAGTAGCGGGGCTTAAAAACAGAGGAGGAAAGCAGGGACGCCAATCCTTTGCATGGCATGAAGAGCAAAACTGGCTCTTCTGCGATCAGTGCGTCTTCTGGGTGAGGACATTATGGCATTCAGCAGGTTTTCTTTCTGAAACATAAAGAAAATTAACCGTATCATAACGAAATCAAGAAGAATAAACACTTGTCAAAACAATTGTTGCACACAGATGGAATCAACCGACTGCAATGGTGTCGGGCACGACTGCATGGAGTCACCGAGTGCTGAGTGTGGGTGAAATTTCATATGAAGGCAGATCACTTTTGCTCTTCGTTACAGGCATTTTGAGCCCAACGTTACGTTAATGAGGTTCTGCAACCAGTGGTTCTACCTTTTCTGAACACACACTCCGGTGCTCTAGTCCAACAGGACGACGCTCGTCCACACACTGCTGCCGTCTCAAGATCTTGAATACTACTTGGTCGGTCTCATCTCCAGACCTGTCCCTGATTGAAAATGTGTGGATGCTATTGGACGCTCTATCAACACTCCACCCCTACCACACCATCTGCAGAACTGAGTGAGAACATTCAAGCTGCATGAGATGGATCATCACAGGACACCATTAGGAACCTCTACAACTCCATGCAGAGACGTCTGGCGTGTTGCGTTAAACCCGACGCCGTACTGAGAGACACCACTTCTGTATGAGTAGATCAATAATTATTGATCAGATCAGACTACAGTTATCATCAGTTATTGATCCTGATCACCTTGATCTTCCTTCCCAACAGCACTGCAATCCCACACGTCCTTCTGGGTGCAACTATTTTCTTGATGATGTTTAAAAAAATCATGCATCCAAGCTTGTATGTAATGCATTTTATTTCAACCCCAGCCCTAGAAAGCACATAAGAGTTACCTGTGGCACTACTTCTCCTTGTGAAGAGCTTCTATGAAGGCTTCAAGTTTCTCCTGGATTTCTCTTACTTTTTCTGTAGAAGAACAAGACAGAAAAAAGCACACATGAATTATTGTTGAGCAGTATAGAACCTCCTGTGCTCCTCCAAGAAGATGAACTGTGTAGACTTCAGGGACCTAAAGTTCAGACTCCTTATTAGGCTCATTAAGCATCATGGGGTCGAGCTCATAGGAGCTGAGAAAATACAGAGTCAACACTCTTATGATCCACTGTGGCTTGGTGGCTGCGCTCTCAGTTACCCAAACAGCATATGGTAGCCACTGACTATTCAGAAGATCGTGCTAGATGGAGGTGGTGTTCCATTGCACTTCAGATCCCAACACCACTTCAAAGCCCGTGCCCTGGAGGCTCACGCTGGCATTTACTCAAAATGAGAAATGGAGACAGGAGAGGAAGATTCCTCAGCACAGTAAGATGTATGACACGGTAATCTTTCAAACTTCAGGCTTCAAGGGAGCTGCTCCAACCATTCGGAGCTGAGCCACGTACTTCTGGTGTCCATATTTACAGGTAACAGAAAGCAAATCAATTAAATTTGAGATTCGCAACAACTAGAGGCAATTTGGAATGATTTAGGTACACTATACGGACAAAAGTATACAGACACTAATGGGACGAGATTAAGCGAGATCGGGATGTTGGATGATCACCACCTGGTGGTCATGGCACCAACTTTGTGACTGGAAAGGTTGCTGGTTCAAATCTCTGAACTGGCAGGGCATGAGTGCATCACTGCCTCCCAGCTGCTTCCCAGGCAGCGTGGATACGGCTCCTAAAAGTGAGGACTGTAACTGTATGTATGGCTCCACGCTCGGGGGCTTTATACCCCTGTGGTCCACACTCGGCATTAGGCACCGTGCCAGACACCTTCCAGGTTCATGTTTATCTGCTCCAGACAGTCCGTTTATATTGGCAATACTTCTGTAAACAACTAGACAACCTGTGTGTGCATTTGCACACCTGTGTCAGCAATGGGTGCAATTGAATGTAGACGTATAGCTCAAATGTATGCTTTGGGGTCTCCATAAGGTGTCGGAAGGACTTGGTAAGATCTTGTTCCCGTACGACTGCCACGTGGTTTAGAACAAAGTCCTTCCATTTATCTTCTTCGTTTTTTTTATTTTAGTAAGACCTCGTATGACAGAGTGCGACACGGTTCGACGCAGAAGCATAAACCAGCCTGGTGGGTATTTCTTCCACCCCTTCTCATCTTGGCCTTGTATTTCCAGCGTGAAACGAAAAAAGTGAACTTTAAATCGTGCAATTCCAGTTTATTCCACTGGCAGTGCAAAACACCACCATCAGCCCTGCTTTTGAACCCTTCAAAGAAAACATCAGGTCGACCCACCTTAAAGACGTGCACCTAAAGTGTGAGCATAGTCAAGTGGACTTGCCCCATTGTCCCACATCATTTAAGCACAATGACTTCAATGGGCTTTTCACGTGGACACTGTGCTTCAGGCTTGTGCCTGAAACTGAATCCCGTCATGTGAGGCTGGTGCGGCCGTTTTATGAGTGTTATGGCACTGGGGTTCCCCCCGTACTGCTGAGAGGTGAGGGATGAAAGGAATAAGCCAGGCTTTGTAGACAGACTGACACCTCTGTGGTCTGAAACACAACACTCTGACCCTTCACACAGGAGTGCGCACACACGTACACTCGCATCCACACGTGCACAATCTCTCCCAAATAATTACAGCCCCTGAAACACAACCCTATGGCGCCCTCCGCACACACACACACACACTTCTGGCAGGTAGCAGCAATGGCCCAGTCTTTGATACTCAGTTCGAGCACGGGCATATAAAAGACCGAGATGATGGAGATTAGGCAGGGTAATGGAGGCATTAGAGCTGAGAGTGGGCACGCTGACACGCTGCAGGTGTGGGGCTGAAACTCAAGCTGGACGAAGCTTCTCACGGGATGCTGGCAGAACAACACCGGCGAAAACCTGAGCCTATGAAAACCTGGCTGCTTAACTGTCTAACTGTCAGGACACACTCGTCTGTCCCTGTTAAATCAGCAGCTGGAGGACATGGGAATACTGCTTATAGACCCTAAAAGCAACAAAACGGTGAGGAAACGGAGGCCCGTGCAAACGGCATGACCATGACTCAACACGGCATGACCACGACTCAAAGCAGCCACCCCGATCCAAGGCGACAGGCTTGTCCGACAAAGACAAAACAGGGCTGGTTCTTTCCAATATGCTTACAATATTCAAACCAACAACACGTTTGTAGACTTGCAGCCGGCGGAATAAAGCAGGGCGAAGGACGGCGGGCACATGTGTGTGTGCACACTGGCTTAACGTCTCTGAAAAGACTGTGAGAAACAGGCATTTATTTCTTTCCACCATCTGTTTGTTCCACATGGACGAATGTAGGAAGACTATGAAGAAAAGGCCAAAATAAGGCCTTTCTTTTCACTGTGACGGAAATGTGACGCACGGGAAAAGAAGCGAACGCGCTCGCTCGTTACCCTGCTCCGGCGTCGTCCCAGAAGCTGGATCTAAACTCCATTTAGGCCCCTGTTTACCTAAGAGATGAGCTTCTGGACACATCCATTCATGAGTCCCCGCTCTTTATCTGGTCATGAATATTCCCATAATCCTCTGGCCCCCGTCCCAGCAGCCCCCTCCTTCGTTTTTTTTTTTTTTTTTTTCCTTCCACAAGGGGGAGGTGGGGTGGCTTTCACTCTTTCAGGGGTTCCTTCTCAATCCCTTCTTTCAAAGGGGCTCTTGCTTGATCTCCACATGAAATGATATCTCTTTCACTCCCACTCTTACTGAGCCTAAGCCTCCTGTGCCAGGCACGGCAGAAGGCTGGAGAAAGCCTTTAATTGACCTGTAATTAGACTGCGAAACAGTGTGGCCAAGGAGAACAGGAGAAAGGAGAAAGACGCCATAGTCCAGGCACGGGATACAGCCTTAGATCTGGAGAGAGGAGTACAAGAAAGCCACGGGAAACTCAATCCTGTCCCTCGAATAGGTGGCCTTCAATATTTGCCATCAAGGAGGGTAATCAATAGGGACAAAATTAAAATGTGGCAACAGCTTTTTCACCACCAGTCCCCCCCCGCCTTGCCCAAACGCCTTCGGAGACTTGCTGTGCGAGTCCTTGGAAACTCACCGCGTCATTTCAAAGGTTTTTTATGAAAGTCTGACAAGAGAACTCTTTGAAAGTGGAGACCGGCGGTCTCTGGGAGATGGACCTCCTAATGCAAGGAGCAGAAAAAGGCACTGCTGCCACTTGATTTGTCTGAAAATCCATACAATAACATCGGCTATAAAAGAGAGCAGGAGGGGAACATTGAGGTGGCACATAAAACAGCATGTCAACAGTGCAACACCCCAGCAGTGGCAGGGCTACAAATCAGCACTCAGACTTATCTTTAAAACAGATGGCGACGAGGAGCTGAGGAGCTACAGGCCTGCTCTGCTGGAGAGAGGTGGGAGTTCAACAGAAGGGGAAACGCTGCTCTCGAACATGCTGAACAGAATGACATGCAAACGGGAAAAAAAATCGAACGCAATAAAATCAGACAACATTCCTAAAGAACGAAGTCAGGATGTGTGTTTACTGACATTTGGCTGATTAATAGTGCATCTCAAAATTAGAATATGGTTACAAAGCTCTTGTGATCACAATTTCATTCAGAAAGTTAATCTCATTTTATATTCATGACACTTTAAGTGACCTTTCAAGCCATTTTTCTCCGTTTAATTAAGTATTTAATTAAGTATCAAAAACCTTTTTCACAGTTTAACATTTATACTTTTTTTTAGAACTTTAAAACGTACAGCTGGACCTTTACATACACCAAAAAATATCTGACCGGCTGTAAGTCAGGCTTACGGCCCTTTGACACGCACACAAAAATGTACGTCAAGTTTCGAAAACACACATAATTAATGTCTTTCACTTGGGGTCCGAAACTGATGGTCTACAACCACCATATATTTAAGATAATTAAAATTATGATTATGAATAATTCATAATCAAATAATGAAGGACATTCCGTTTGTTTTGTTTGGACCACAGTCAAGTATTGTAATTAACATATCCTTATCAATCAAATCAATGCAAAAACTCAGGGGTGCACAATTCCAGTCCTCCAGCAAAGTTTGGTTGTTGCCCTACCCAAGCGATGAGTCTGGTAATGGCATCTACTAAACTTTGCACCCAGTGCGATGGTAGCATGCACAGGCGTCTGTTCGCCATTGCATCGGATCCGATACCGGCTTCACACGCATCATGTGCTCGGTATCAACCTCCGAGTGTCAGGAGCATCATATGTGGTAGGTGGAGAGTCCTAACAGGGATGGGGTAATTGGCACCTCCGAATGTGGAAAAGTCGGAATAAAAAACAAAACAAAAATTGCACAAAACTATCCAAACATCCCACAAAAGCGTCTTTGTGTAGATGTTCCTAATACAGTGCTTGGTCAGGGTAAATGAATACGGGTTACAATTCATAAATCTACACTGAACAAAGAGCAAGATCGTAAACAACCGTGATTTCTTTCGGAATAAGTGCAACCACTCTTTTGGTGTTCCTCAACTGAGTGCCAGCAACTTCAGAACCAAAAACTTGGAAAAGTACCTGGAAACAAACTGTCCTGCGCTCCACTCCCAAACACACTCCTCTCAGCACTTTTGACAGAGGCATTCACTCATGAGAACTTTGCGAGACAGCCCTATGCCAGCCCAGGTGTGCAGACCACCTCTCCGCTGAACTCTTTACCTAACCCCCTTTGCCGGCCTTCAATAAGCATTTAATTACAGACTAGAGACGAGTGCCAGGCTAGGGGCAAGTGAGGGCCTGGAACAGCCGAGAAGCAGCCTGAGGGACAATAGAGGGCTGTCTGCCCATGTGCCTCAGCGAGGCCGAGAATGTTTGAGAGAAAGGGAGTGTGTGAGGGATGATCTGTGTGTTGGGAGTCCTCTAATAACCACATGTCAGTCAAAGCCCCACCTCTGACCCTGGACGGCCATCGCTTACACACCCACACACGCAGGCGTGTGCGCACAGGTGGTCGAACAACCACCGCCAAGCACCTCCAAGCACCTCCAGCTCTCCTCAAATGCCTCGAAACATCTCAACATCTCCCACAAACAGGGCCACACCTAGCTGCCGCACTTTAGGAGGTCGATATACAGCAGGTAGTGCTGAAACGGGAAACACCGCCGAATTCCTCGGTGAGTCAACAGGAGTCTGAATGTCGTCTCGAGCCTGCCAAGGATTAGCCTGAGCTGGATGGGGAACCTGATACTCTGCCTGGTAGATGGATCATTTGAGTGGTTAATGTGAGAGCCAAACTCTAAGTCTGGTCATTAATTTCAGATTTGAAGACACAGTACACATGTAGTCCATCGGTAATGTGTTGTCCAAAGTGTGCTTCTTCGGTTTAACATGAAGTTAAACGATGATGGATGCAGCAAACGAGGGCCCAGCAATTTGCGTTAGTCATGCAAATGACACACTGAACATGTGCTTGATCCAAAATGTCTTGACTGGTTAAAATAAAATGAGAGGAATGTCTTAATCCAATTTTTCGTCCCAAAGTCCCAATCTAAGACTCTTTACTTACTAAACTACTTCTTCTTCTTCTTTCGGCTGCTATAAGGTCAGACTATGCTGGTAGTGTGGACTAGTGTCTCTCAGCTACGTGCCAGACGTCTCTGCATGGAGTTGTGGAGGTTCCTAATGCTGTCCTGTGATGATCCATCCCATGCAGCTTGAATGTTCTCACTCAGTTCTGCAGATGGTGTGGTAGGGGTGGAGTGTTGATAGAGCGTCCAATAGCACCCCACACATTTTCAATCAGGGACAGGTCTGGAGATGAGACCGACCACGGCGTAGTATCTGCCTCTTCAAGACGAGATGTTGTGGACGAGTGCTGACCACTGGCTTTCTGGATATGTGGCACTTAACTGTTGCCTGATCAGATCATAAAGCTCTCAAACCTGCGTTGGTTCAGTTTCTCAGATGGACTATGATCTTATTCAGGTTACGATCTGCACGTAAACACACCGAATCTGCTTAAATCACTATTTAGTGATAAAAAGGGGCCAAATGAAGAGCACGAGCAGCACAGAGAGAAAAAGTGACCCAGTCATATAAATGATGTTCAGGCTAAGAAGGTGAGACTCACCAGATCCAGGCCAAGACATGATAAAGGAGGAAGTGTAATCCTCACTGCGTCAGAAAATGAGCCACTGAAACAACTGCTCTATTTTTACCCCGGGAGAGAGGAAACGTATGGTTTTCCTATTACCTCATAGCCTGCTATCTGACATACAGATAATGTGGTGTGCAGAAGTCACTCTGAGAACCGCTCTCTGGGAGTCTGACAGCTGGCTCTGGACAGACAGGCCCCAAAGGCTTCCACAGTGATGGGAGGACAGGGAAGGCCAGAAAACCTGTTACTGCTTCAGTCCCTGGACATGTGAGCTCAGCTTTTCAGCAATGATGAGTGTGTCTGTGTGTGTGTGTGAGAGAAGGAGAGAATGAACAGGGAAAGGAGACAGTATGGGCGAGAGAATAAATGAGAGAATGAGCAGAAAGAGAAAGAAAGAAGAAAGTGGGTGAGGCTGAGAGAAAGAGAAAGATGATGAGAGAGAGAGAGAGAGAGAGGGGGGGGGCAGACACACAGTCGTTCTTTATGGGCTGGATGAACGTTGAGAGTAGCGAGATTTATAAGCGTGGAGTTAAGCTCGGCGCTCCGAGGGAGAGAGAGGTAATGAAGATGACGAGGATGTGTTAGACAGCGAGAGAGACAGAGAGAGATTGAGAGGGCGAGAGCGAGTGGGCGGCTGAATCCCTTCTTTCCCAGCAGCCTGGGAAAGTGAAGCTGGGCGTGCGCCCTGCGGAGGGAGGGGGGGGCTTTTCCTCCAGCTGCTCCGAAGACGGAAGCGCCTTTTTTCCAGCCTGATGGAGTGAAGCATAAACGTCTTTCTGTGAGTGAAAGGGCAGGTCCGACACATGCTTTCCCCATTAGGGCCACAGGGAGTCCAGCGAGCGGCAGGGGGAGTGTGAGAGTGGGAGCGGAAGAGAGCAGGGAGGAAAAGGCCGAAATCTGGCCACGGTTGAAAGACATGCTTACACGGTTCCACATTAAATATGGCTTGACATCTTGGAGTATGCCATTCTGTGTACAGACCCTCGCAGACCAGGATGACTTGGCTTTGTCATGAATGACCTACAGTTACAGCTGCATATAAATCAATAAATACACACACACACACACACACACAGTTCCTGTTTCCATTTATGATACACTGGATACCGGATGTTTCTGCCTGTAGACACGGACACAGTGAGATGATCACAGGCCTGCCAAGGAGAAAGAACGGATTTATAGGGGTCAGCAGCATTAAAAAAGGGTAGCCCATTCATTTTCCCAGACAAATCTACAGTAGTGTTGTAAGTTTGCGAAGAGTAAGCCTAGTAGAACAGGAGAACCAAGAACAGGGATGTGTATCATGGCATGAACAACTGAG
Source organism: Acestrorhynchus altus (assembly GCA_034509495.1). Lineage (NCBI taxonomy): Eukaryota > Metazoa > Chordata > Actinopteri > Characiformes > Acestrorhynchidae > Acestrorhynchus > Acestrorhynchus altus. The sequence goes on along the minus strand of CM067504.1, from coordinate 3,165,795 downwards.
ATCTCTGAGGAGCTCAGAAGAAGAGTTGTTGATGCTCAGATTGTGTACAAATGGAGGAGATTCAGGACCATTATTACCCTCCCCAGGAGTGCTCCACCAACAAAGATCACACCAAGAGCAGGGAGTGTAATAGTCTGCGAGCTCACAAAGGAACCCAAGCGAACTTCTTATCAACTGAAGGTCTTTCTCACATTGGCTAATGTTCATGAGTGCACCATCAGGAGAACACTGCATGGCAGTGCTGCAAGGAGAAGCTGTTGCTCCCTAAAAAGAACATTGCTGCCCATCAGCGAGGCTACTCCAACAATATTTTGAGGACAGATGAGACCAAAATAGATATTCCTGGTTTAAATGTGTTGTTTGCAGAAAGGAAAACTGCATTCCAGCATAAAACCGTATTCCATCTCTGAAACATGGTGGTGGTAGTACCATGGTTTGGGCCCTTTTTGCTGCATCTGGACCAGGTTGACTTGTCATCACTGATGGAACAATGAAGTTCAGGACATCAGTATGTGAGCTGAATCTCAAAAGAATGTGGGTCATGCAGCAGGACAACGATCCTAAGCACACAAGTGGTTCTACAGAAGAATAAATTGAATGTTCTGGAATGGTCTGGTGAAAGTTCTGACCTTAATCTGATCTAATTAGAAGCCAAGGCGCAGGACTGATCAACAGTTACTGGAGATGAGTTAGTTGATCATTTTATGAAAAAATGAGCAAGGATGATATTTTTGTTTCACACATTTGGTTCTCCTCATCTACCTTTAGGACTGTTGGTCAAATATATGGAGAAATCTAAAGGTTCCCAAACGTTCAAGCTCCACTGTACACGGACACGACGCAGCCTCCTCTTCACCAGCTGCTGAAGTTGCCCAATAAAGAATTCCTTCGGCTTTACTGACGACAACCTGGGCTGCATTGTAGTGCAGTGTATCCATCCACCTTGGCAACTTCAGATCCAGAAGATAAGACACACACGGTCAACAGTCCACAAGTGGCTTAATTCAACGCTCCACTCCCCTATCCAGCCCTCAGATAAGCTGGTCAGGGGAGAAGCATACAGGAGGGTCACACGGGGCGATAAGATTAGAGGAAAAAGGAGAGGGCGTAAAGGCAGGGAAGGAGCACGCAGACCAAAGGACGGACCTTCTGCAGTGGCCCAATGCCTCGTGCAAACACACTTAAACCTTGAGCACACACACACAGAGGTCTGGGCTCCATACAGTATATCACTGGTACAAGACCAGGAAGTGATGGAGACATGGAAAGCAAAGAAAGCAATCTTTCCTGTGTCACTCTTTCAGGAAGGACGAAAAAGATGAAAAGCCGAGGCGGGGGAGGCGGCGGTCTCGGTGGAAGGAAAGAGCAGATCCAGACTGCGCTGTGCAGGCCAGACAGGACTGTGGGGGAATGCGGGTCTTCGCACTTGCCCTTTTTGAAGAAAGCAGAGAAACTCTAAACGTTCAAACGAGACGGAGACACTACTCAACTCTACTCACTTCTTGGTCGCTGGTATTTGGGTGGTTCTCCACAACCACGGCTGGGAACAAAGGCTTTCTTTCTCTTTTTCTTGGTGACTTTTATTTTGACAGTGTTTGTGTTACTTCTTCTTTTGACATTTTCTTTGAATCAGTGACTTATTTTGACCAGGTTTGTCCGTTCGTGTGCGTGAATTATGACGCAGCCTGCGTGTGATGCAGTGGCTGTACAGATCGACTGCCTCCACAAATTAAGAGTTAATACAGGAGTCTCATCTCAAGACGAGACCCCGCCCCTCACACGAACAGAACTCGGCTCTCCACTCGCACCGGCGCGTGGCCGTGCCGCCATATGGACGGGAAAACTGCCTTCGCCGCCGTTACCATTAAATCGGGTGATGAACCTGCAGTTTAGGTGTCTCCCGTCCTTTGCTGGTGCGTCCATCGCTCTCACTCCAAATGTTCCTTCGTTATTTCACTCCTTTGCTTCCTCTTGTGTCGGGATGTGAGCTACAGCCAAGGAAAATGTGACTTTTTACACAAACGCGAGAAAAAAAACAACCTGAAATGAATAAACAGGATTACTGCCGGACTGGAATGTTATTAGGAAAAGCCAAGAGGCAACTAAGAAGGAAGTACAGTGCGAAGAGGTGAAAAAACATTGACATTACGAGCACGTCTGACGCAAATTAAAGCCCTATCATAACTCATTACAGGTTTAAATAAAAAGAAAGAAGCACATGACCAAGATTTACTGCTCTAAGCTACCTGGAGGAAAGATAATTATCCTACGGTGGCGGTTTACACAGCAATTTTCCAACATTTAAAAGCCAAATAGGGGGAAACGGCGTGGACAAGCAGCCAAATCCCTGACTGTCACAAGACTCGACACAAGCTAAAAACAGCAATAAAGGAGTGTGTGTAGGCAGCGAGCCTCCGTAATTGAATCGACTCTATTAGGTGAATTAAAAGAGCTTTCATAAAGCCGGCTCCTCCTGACGAGCCTGCAGTTGCATATTAGCAGCACGGGCACAACTCCAAAGGCACAGTGCCATGCAGCTGCTCTGGCGCACGCCTTCCCCCTCTGCTTCGCACACTCCCCCACACACACACACACACTTTCTCACACGCTGCCCGTCACCCCACCCACAGACAGCCTGCAACAGTGACAAGCCTGAACGAAGCCTGCTCGCACAACTACAACCAGTCATTCACACGTGCTTGCTTCATTTATACACAATGTCAGGACGCAGTTCAGTCCTGATCGACTGTGGTCCATCTCTGCATGCTTTATGCTCCTCCTCTCACCCTGATCTTCAATGATCAGGACCCCACAGGACCACCACAGAGCAGCTATGATGTGGGTGGTGGGTCATTCTCAGCACTGCAGTCACACTGACATGGTGGTGGTGTGTTAGTGTGTGTTGCTAGTACGAGATCAGACACAGCAGTGCTGCGGGAGTGTTTAAACACTGTGTCCACTCACTGTCCACTCTACTAGACACTCCTACCGAGTGTCTCCACCTTGTAGATGTAAAGTCAGAGACAGAAGCTCATCTGTTTCTGCACAGTTTGTGTTGGTCATCATCTAGTCCTTCATCAGTGCTCACAGGACGCTGACCACAGGTTAGTGGACTGTTCTCAGTCCAGCACTGACACTGAGGAGTATAAAAACTTTACACGTACAGAAGTGGTGTCTCTCAGTACGGCGTCGGGTTTAACGCAACACGCCAGAAGTCTCTGCGTGGAGGTGTAGAGGTTCCTAATGGTGTCCTGTGATGATCCATCCCATGCAGCTTGAACGTTCTCACTCAGTTCTGCAGCTGGTGTGGTAGGGGTGGAGTGTTGATAGAGCGTCCAATAGCATCCCACACATTTTCAATCAGGGACAGGTCTGGAGATGAGACCGACCACGGCGTAGTATCTGTGTCTTCAAGACGAGATCTTGAGACGGCAGCAGTGTGTGGACGAACGAAAGTGCAGGACCTCATTAACGCAACGCTGGGCTCAAAGTGACTGTAATGAAGACCAAAGGTGATCTGGCATCATTTGTAATTGCACCTACCACATGACTCCAGACCTTCTGGATGTGTGATGCATCAAACTATTGATTTTATTGGTTGTCTCCAGCAAGACAAAAGCTTTATATCTATATTCTGTGATTCTGCTCATATTCTTCACAACATTTTCTAACCTGAAAATGAAAAGAACCTCCCCCTACACACACATACACATACACACACACACACACACACACACACACACACACACACACACACAGGCGCGCGCACATGCATGCATGCACACACACGCACACACACAATCCCCTGGTGTGAAACTAGAGCAACTCTCTACCTGCCTGCGAGTAAGGGCAAATCGCTCTTAACACCAGACTGAGCCGCAGGGGGCAAATTTTTCTCTTTGTTAAGGGAAGTGCCCCCATCCTCCCCCTCTGCTCCTCTTCAAACAGGCAGACAGGTGAGCGTGGGGTCACACACACACACACACACACACACACAGCTCTCTGCACCTGTGGAAAGAGCACTCCATGTTCCTCTGTGTGCGAGTGCTGGTGTGTGTGTGTGTGTGGTTATGTGTGTGTGTGTGTGCTGGGCTTGACCCCCTGGCCCAGCCGCAGGCTACGCTCTCCTGTCCATACATCTTTCACTTTCTGAAGGGGGCATTCACTTTTTCCAGCTCATCTGGAGAGAAAAAAAAAAACCGGGAGCGTGTAAAAACAGCTCACAGGTGATTACTGCAGACAGGCAGATTCAGAGCCCCTCTTTCCCAACCCCACCCCAACGCTGCTGGATTATGGGATGTTCTGTCAGGTCTTGCAGGGTGGGCAACGCGTGGCAGACACCTCCTACAGTAAAACCGACTAAAGAGAAACCCGACTTTCTCACACGCAGACAGACCGCAGAACTTATGAATGAGTTCTCGGTCGGATCGGAAACGAGCTAAGACATGACACGACCCAAACCGCCTGATTTTGTCAGCTCAACGTACTCCCAGACAGGCTCCATCCCGACTTCATCGGTGTCTACTGGAGCAAGACACTCAGTGAGCCTTCGCCACTCGAGTAATGGGCTCCTCCAACTTCTGAACTTCTGAAATCTCTAAAAAGCAGCCCTGGAAAAGTCAGGCATGTGGGAGAAAGCCTGTCTTAATTGCCAGTCACCCAACGACGTGACAGGAGCTGAAAGTGAAATCGTTTGTGGAAAAGAGGGAGCGCCAATTTCATTACAGCTCCAAAAAGTCAGACTTGAGCTGCTCAAAGTCTAGATCCCCACTTAAGAAAACAAAAACACTCTCTAATAAAGAATCAGTATCTTTTTGGGAAAGTACTAAATGCACTACCTGATGGGGCTGGGTACCTCCAGAAAAGAACATGTGGAACGTAAGACTGTCTCCTACAAACATCTATTATTGAAAATTCCTGATCTTCAATGGTCAGGAGGCCACAGGACCACCACAGCACAGTAGTGTGCGTTCCTCTGGAATAAGTGGATCAGATGCAGCAGTGCTGCTGGAATGCTTAAACACGGTCATGTAACTTCCTCTTCAGCGTTCCCTTCTCTGGCTTCCTGAAGCTGAACATCAGATTCAGAACCCTGACGCTGGCCTACAAAGTCCAAACTGGACCAGCATCTCCATAGTTGAAGGTAATGGTCAAAACCCGAGCTGTACCAAGAGCCCTTCGAGCATCAAGTGGAGCTCGGCTCGACCCACCGTCCCTCAAGACGCCTGAAGACAAGCGTCCAGACTCTTTTCAGTCCTGTGTTGGAAGCAAGTTCACCTGGTGCAGACTGAAGAACATCTCTCAAGTGCATTTAACTCTGAATCTTGTTGGTATCAAGGTCTCCAACCGGACATTTGTTTTAAGAAGCATAGGCATCTCCAAATCCTAGTCCTTACTATCTAGAGGACTTCCGAGTGAACAGCAAAGCCCTCTTGTAAGTCACTCTCGACGAGGGCATCTGTCCACTCTATGAGACACTCCTACCGAGTGTCTCCACCTTGTAGATGTAAAGTCAGAGACAGAAGCTCATCTGTTTCTGCACAGTTTGTGTTGGTCGTCCTCTAGTCCTTCATCAGTGCTCAGGTCGGCTGGACATTTCTGCTTGGTGGACTGTCCTCAGTCCAGCAGTGACACTGAGGGGTTTAAACACTTTTTAAGGACCTTAATTGAAAACAAGCACTGGTCCATTTTTATTGTTTGGCTTGTAAATGATGTTCTGCTACATACCAGAGATTAAGGTCAGAGAGCCAGTGTGCATTCAAAATGCTGGCAGAGGAAGACAGATCAGCTAAACTGTAGTACACCACCCCTCATCCCACATCAAAGGCAGCAGAAACCAGAGGAACACGATGCCACCTTATGCAGGAAAGGCAACAAGGCTGGGCAGGTCCAGGAATTCCTCCCTACTTTCCGACGAGCACACCGGAGGAAGGCAGGCAGCTCTCCAAACTTGTTTTCAGCTCTGATGCCCTCAGGATCACAGAGAAGTGAAGTCAGCCAGGAAAAAGAAAAGCCCAAGAGATGCCCTGGCACAGTGAGTGCCATTCAGCCGAGCGACAAAGAAGGGCCTGATAAAAAGACAAACGTGTTTCCTAAGACTTCATTAGCACCACCACTTTATGGCCCAACTGTTTGCTTAAAACCTACATTCAGTAAACCAGATGCCACATTAACTGGCTCTGCTAAAACCCTCTGCAACCATAAACTCAAACTTTCAGCAGGTCCCACACTGAACACATAAACCAGCTCGTTCCGGAACCATTAGCAGCAGTCATTAGAAGCCAGTGATCCACAAACCACTGCTCGTTTTTTTCTAAACACAGACTGCAGAGCATGACCGTGCGCCTACAAGGCCAGCGATGCACAAGCACATGCCGCAGCATGTCTCTATTAACATATCGGCCACTTCTTGGGAGGTCAGCCTGGTGTTTTCTCCTAAGTGTTGACTGTCCACTGGGCAACGTCACGCCCTAAAGCACAGGAATCCACTCTAAGCTTCACCCAGTGTTCCAACAGCGAAGGAGATCGGTACAGCGCCAAGGACGCACAATAACCACTGGACGTGTCCACGGTGCCAGAACAGGCCAACATCCTGTGGTTTTGAATTCAGCTGGGTCCAAGAACCAACGCTCACAGCAGGAGCGTACAGGTTGACCACTGTGTCTGCCAACACATCTTTGTTTGGCCAGAGAATTGCTCCCACTGGGCCGTTTTTTTGCCTCACGGCTTTTGTATCCTTTGGATTTCACGCAAACCCCCAAACCGACGCTGGACTCGCGGAACTAACAATTCTGAATCGCCACTGCAAACAGGTGCTTGTCAACTCAAATAATTATTAGCGTAAATTTAAAAATACTCATAAATCTAGACATTTGTGCAATGAGATCTTTGCATGAGGAAAGTCCACTTCGTCCTCAATATGGTCACGGTCGATCCAGAGCCCACCTGGAGGCAGGAACACCCCTTGGACAGGGCGCCGGTCCATGCAGGGTGATCTTTTCAAAGAACCCACCATCTAACCTGTTATGACCAAACCACACCCACCTTCGTTTGCAGTGGTGTCGTGATGAGAAACCTGGACTGCTACTGACGGGAACTGTATCATCTTTAACGAAGCACCAAGGCTCTACTTGGGATCTGATGCCAGTCAAGTTGAAGTATGGAGGCCTCAAAGTGAGCAGTTCAATCCTGCCTATGCTGTGGAGCATCACACTGCCAGACTGCTGGTGTGATGATCTCATCGCATACGAGCAGCAGTGATATGAGGGACACCGACAGCTCGGTGACATATGCAGGACATGCTGAGGCCACATGCGCTGACACGTGGCAGGGCTTCCGACTGGCATTTTTCAGCAGGATAATGCTCCCACACACGGGATCTCCCAGATTCCAGCCCTACTCGAGCATTTATGGGACCTGATGGGACACCAGTTTTGGAAACCTATGAGTGTGCAGGATCAGTTGCAACATATGAGGGTAAATGTGGAGTAGGATGCCATACAGAACCGGTATGCTTCCATGGCCAATACCTCGTATCTAAGGTTGAGGCCCTACAGGGAACTAGAGCCTCCTTTCAATTCCGTTCTCAGATCTATCCTTTTCTCTAATATCATAATCTGAATTCGGAACTTCATCAATCCATATAGAAATAAGACACCTTTGGACCTTGGAAACCTGGAGCTTGTATTACTGGCAATGTGTGCATTTGCACATCTGTGTCTACTTGGGCTTCAAGTTAAAGTCGCTGAATGCGTTCATGAGAAGTGCTGTCGACCTGCAATAAATCTGACTTTGGATTATTAAAAACACTGATTGCTCATTTTCAAATGTTGATGAATTGCCCATCCAGGTCCAGAAGAGCCCAGCGAGTATTTCAGCGGCCAATCAGAATAGATGGCTGGCTGTGAAACCCGCAGATAAGCAGCAGACGAGCTGCTCCGCTGCAGCCTCGGCTCTAAAGCCCTGACCTGCCTGCTGTAACTTGGCCAACCTGCCTGATAAAGAGAGCACTTCCTCACCGACACACAGAGCTGTCTTTTCCGCCGAGTGCTCAGAGATCTCTTAACAATGGGCCGTTCTCCAGCAGCCAGGCAATTCATCACCGAAGAGAAAGAGTCATTCTGTACCACCCAAACACACGAGAGTGCTGGGAGGCTGCTTTGCCCGCGTCCTTACTGTCGCACCAATTCAGGCGGCGGCATCGTTACCTCCTGCTCTTGTTATCAGAGCTATAACGGTACTCTGCTGGCGAGCACGGTGCATGCGTGTCCTCAAGCCTGGGCACGTCAGCCTTGCCTCTGTAAATTGCCACTCTAATCAACAGGCTGTTTAACAGTAACCAAGGCTATAGACTTGACAGGCAGCAGGCAGCGTGCAGCCAGGATCGCTCTCTCGCGTTCTTGCTCCCTCACACTCTCCGTCGCTCTGAATGGCAATTAAGGACTCAAGCTCCAACAGAGAAGAGAAAATAAAAGAGGGAACGAATGAATCGGAAGGTGGAAAAAAATCAGTGAAAGACAAAACCACCTTAATGATGGAAAGGCAGATGCGTGGGAAAGCAACAGAGAGTTGCTTTGTTGCGCGAGAGCGAAAGGAACCCACAGAATAAAGCTCATTAGTGGGAACGATTTCATTAAATCTACACAAGCGCTGCATCGTCTCCGTCAGGAAAGATGAAAAATAGGGTACGACTGTGTATTAGTGAACACTCGGAAGCTTTATGATGATTGTCACAATGACTAGACGGGAGGAGACGTGAGTTTCTAGTTTTTCAGGACATCACTGCCCTCTAGTGGCAAGTCAAACATCTACATGTTCAGTTGGTGTTAAAAGAAGAGAGGAAAGACCACCAGACTCGTCAGACTAAAACTCCAGATCTAAAATGATAAATGTTCTGAGAATCGGCTTTTGGGCAGAAGAAAGAGGAACTGTGTGAGACACGGTGATGTACTTACTGAGGTCTTCAGCCAGTTGAACTCTCCTGCCCGTGATCAGCTGCACTTTCTTCTCATTATCTTCCCCAAAGTCCTCCAGCACCTCTTTCACATTCTTCTCCAAGCGTCGCACTGCAGAGTGGACAAAATCAAACCAAAGGCTATTAAACGTTTGCGCTACAAAGAAAATATACACACACGGTCAAAGAAATAGTTGCACCCAGAAGGAATCAACTCATTGCAACACATGTTGTTATGGAGGCGCTCAGAAACGTGGAGATGAACAATGAACCTATGTGGAAGCACAATGGTCCAGTGGTTTGTCCTCACACTCCACACGTCCAGAACGTATGGTGTGGGTACAATTTCACCTTCAGTCTTCATTACAGGCACTTTGAAAGTCCAATGTTACATTAATGAGGTTCTGCAACCAGTGGTTCTACCTGTTCTGAACACACACTTCGGTGCTCTATTCCATCAGGACGATGCTCGTCCACACACTGCTGCTGTCTCAAGATCTCATCTTGGAGACACAGATACTATGCTGTGGTCTGTCTCATCTCCAGATCTATCCCTGATTGAAAAAGTGTGGATGCTACTGGACGCTCTATCAACACTCCACCCCTACCACACCATCTGCAGAACTGAGTGAGAACATTCAAGCTGCATGGGATGGATCATCATAGGACACCATTAGGAACCTCTACACCTCCATGCAGAGACAGTCCTGGTAACTAATGGCATTTAAATCAACCACGTCCTTCTGGGTCCAACTCAACAGTCAAAATGTCACTAGGTAATCGTGAAAGACACAGGAAAAAGTGCCAGTGACTCAAACGTACCCTCAGTATTGGTGAGCTGTTGTCGGAGAGTGTTGGCTGTGATGCCCAACATCCTCTGGATCCTCCAGAACAAAACCACGTCATTGCACTCAAGCTGGAACAGACGTACACGTTAGAAATCTGCAGTGTTCCGTTTGTGCTCGTCTGATGACGGCGGTCTCATACTAAAGACGTTTTGGAACACTGCACGTGGACACAAAGAACCAACAGAAGACTTCATCCCTACCTCGGAGTCTACAAAGTGTCTCTGGTAATAATAGAAGCCTCGTCGGCAGAGGTTACAGTGGAACAAGGCCTTCTGCAGAAAGTGACGTCGGTAGAGTTGATGCCAAGTGTCCTTGATCTATAGCAAGAAAGGAAGTGAAGATCATTTTAGATAATTAGATACTATCCAGGCTACGGATACACACGGAGAACTTTATCATCACTGTATTAAAACAAGGTAAGGCCAGTAGCTGGATTCCTCAGAATTCCACAGGAAATCATCAGGATTTATTCTGGACTGTACACTGGCCAGTTTGGGTGCCCACTGCAGCCTACGGACTTGACGTACTTAATGAGCGTATAGATGTTCTAAAACCATGCCTGGTGAGATTATATACAGTATATAACAAAGCATCATCAGGTTTCCTGTGGCTGGATCCCACTGACCAGCACGGGGTCCACGTCCACCCCTCGGGCCTCCAGGTTCTTGCGAACAGTGGTGACCTCGTCGTTGGCCAGATAAGCAGTGTGGTCCTCGTGCAGCTTAAGCAGTCGCTCCAGCTCATTTTTGGTTTCGTTGCGGATGTGCTGCAATAAAAGCACATCCAGATTATTACCGGACTGTCGAACACAGTAACAAGACCATTAGTGCTGAAATGCTGATGGAGGGAGGACTCTTTCCAACCTGCTCCGGTGTGCGATTCGTCCAGCTCATCCATCTCTGCTTCCAGTCTGGCCCCACCATGTCCGCTATTACTGACTCAGCTGAGACAGAGAACATTAGAGGAGGGAAAGGAGAGTTAGGCACAACTGAGGAAAGAGGAGAAAAATGGGCAGTTCCTCAAACGTGTGCGAGTGAACCAGCTGGAAAGTGTGGAACGCACTGTCTTTAAGGCGACACTGCAGCGTCTCTTCCATGAACTGGATTGCAGCGTCCCACTGAGGTTTGTCTGTGATGGAGCGATCCTCGAGAGCATTGTGCTGGATCACTCGCTGCAACAAAAAGAAGAAGCGAAGTTAGAAATGATGTAGGTCTCGGCAACGAGACGTTTTTAAGATAATCCAGGAATGAAGTCGAGCCGACTGTGGAACCGTAAACAAGCATGTCATTAATCAATGATTTAAAGCAGTAGGTCTTTACCAAGCTGTCCATGGCCCTCTCGTTCCACTTATGTCGCTTAATGCTCTCGTCTTTGACGGCTTCCTTCAGCTTGTCAAAGATGTCATCCTGGTCTTTTCCTTTGTACTCTGCCATGAAACGAGCAAACTCTTCCTGCAACGTCTCCCAGGCAACCTGCAGAGAAAGAAGAATAGTTGCACCAAGAAGGAAGTGTAGGATTGCATCAATATTTACTGATCTACACATCTCGGGTTTAACGCAACATGCCAGACGTCTCTGCATGGAGGTGTAGAGGTTCCTGATGGTGTCCTGTGATGATCCATCCCATGCAGCTTGAATGTTCTCACTCAGTTCTGCAGATGGTGTGGTAGGGGTGGAGTGTTGATAGAGCGTCCAATAGCATCCCACACATTTTCAATCAGGGACAGGTCTGGAGATGAGACCGACCACGGCGTAGTATCTGTGTCTTCAAGGCGAGATCTTGAGACGGCAGCAGTGTGTGGACGAGCGTCCTGTTGGAACAGCGTTCCAGAGTGTGCTGTGACACCAGACCTACTGTACAGTTCTACCTCTCCACGGTTCATGTCACTGGTGCATGCCTTGTTCAATCCCACTGTCACCAACAGTGTCTTATAGTAATATCCTGGTACGGAGCAATGCCGATAAGATGTAGGAGACCTGGGGTTGCGGGGTTGAATCTATGTTCATGCTGCTCACCATCGGCAGCCAGGGTCCAGAGGGAGAGAAATTGGCTTGGGGTGGGTAGATGGCGCTCTTCCCACGTCACATAAGTGTGCTGCTGGTCGGCGCAGGCGTCTGCGGACCATTGCGTCAGATCCGGCGTTCTCCTCCAAGCGCGATGGCTGCCCGGCAACGATGCAAATGGAGGCAGTTCGAAAAGAGGCGGTAGGCGATCGTCACAGGACTCAGAGGAAACATGTGGACGACCTCTCCCCCCTGGCGCTGGGAGCAGGGCACCTAATGTTGGAGAAAACTTAGGGGGATGGGTAATTGGCACGTCTCAATTGGTAGGAAAGATTGCATTTGGGAATGCCAAAGACCACGGTGTGAAGGAAGTAGCTGAATTCGCTGGTGCATCACCGCATACCCTCACACACTCTGCTAATTATCATCTAATGACTTGTTTTCTACTCTGGTTTCTACTCATTTCTGAAGACTGCATTGAAACGTGCCCTCAACCTACTACCAACCCACACTTCCACTGAACACTGCCGTCAGTCAAGGCTACGTTACCTCCAGTGCTTTGTGTGGGAGCTGCTTGTCCGTCCACTGCTTGAGTTTAATATCTACTGTGGTGTTGAAGGTGCCCGAGTTCATGGTCTGTGCGGCAGGCAGGTAGATGTTCTCAATGACATGCGTGGACACTCTCTCCCACAGCTTCTTCTGCAAGATGGACTCCCTGCATTATTCACAAGAGAGAGGAAACCCACATGAATGCAACGAGAGGTTAATTGGTTCGAGCGGCTGACTCAGACCAACAGCTGGGAAACATTTCAATAAATCAGGCTGAGCTTTGCTGTAAGCAGTCGCCACATTTCTCAGATCTGCTTTGAATGTGATTGTTTTGACAATGAGACAAAAGGCAGAATATTCTGCAGCTGATGACTCGGCTCGTTTATCATGAAGGACTGCTCATATTTCACAGCTTCCTGTTTGCTTTGTTCGACCACGGTATATCAATACACACATCTCCAATACCTCCAACTAGAGCGGCCCAGAGAAGCCACCCTCTGGCTATTCATCATAGCATTGATCTGAGAGGCTGATGGAGCTCACTGGGGCCCTCAGCAAACATCTGATCTATTCCATTCTGCCTGCTCCTTGGGGCTTTGGGTTCAAACCTCCACACACAGCAAGCAGCTGCAGCCTGGCTTTCGATGGAGTGAATCCCCAGGTAAAGGTATGGATGCCAGGCTCCGTAATTGCTGTACGGTGAAAATATTAGGACACCCCATGAAAACCTGCGACTCGGTTAATGTACACTACATCAAACATTCACGCAAATAGTTGCACCCAGAAGAAGTGTGTAATCACAGTGCTCTAGCGTTGGGTTTAACGCAACATGCCAGACGTCTCTGCATGGAGGTGTAGAGGTTCCTGATGGTGTCCTGTGATGATCCATCTCATGCAGCTTGAATGTTCTCACTCAGTTCTGCAGATGGTGTGGTAGGGGTGGAGTGTTGATAGAGCGTCCAATAGCATCCCACACATTTTCAATCAGGGACAGGTCTGGAGATGAGACCGACCACGGCGTAGTATCTGTGTCTTCAAGACGAGATCTTGAGAAGGCAGCAGTGTGTGGACAAGTTGGGACAGAGCACCGGAGTGTGTGTTCAGAAAAGGTAGAAGCACTGGTTGCAGAACCTCCTTAACGTAACGTTGGTCTGTTAAAGTGTCTGTAATTACACCCACACCATCACACCAGACCTTCTGGACGTGTGACAACCAACCTTTAATCTTGGTACTGACCACAGTCCCTCCACACACGGATTTGTTGGTTGTCTCCATCTGGACCAAAGTGAGACTTTCTGAAGATGACCCGACTGACAGACTGACATCATTACAGTTGTGCACTGCAATCGGTTGATTCCTTTTGGGTGCAGCTACATTTTTGATCTTATAAATCATATGCTTGATGTAATTATTCAGTCTTTTCTGTAGAAACATCTTGTCGAATGTTGAAAACTACATTTTTATTTTAATTTTTAATATTTCTACAACGAGCACCTCATTTCCACGAGTCATCAAAAACATCATTGTGCTAAAATATTTTTTTCATCTACATTCTCGGCCGAAAAACTTCAGCTGCTGAATATCTGGTGCAAAATGTGAGGAACAAACAGACAACCTAATATTTATTCATTCTTAAAACGCTGAAAATTACAATCGGGTGGAGAACATCGGCTGCAGATGTTTAGACCATGGTTTTGGAAGAGCCTGACTTATTTAAAGCTCAGACAGATTTTGCTCGATTTGCTTCTGTTGGAATGAGAATGATCTGAAGAGCTCATTCAACCTTCAATAATTCCAAAATGTCACCACAGGACCTACAGGTAACACCATATTCATCAATGTGCAGCATCTACCATCAGGAGAACATTTTTGGGGTCTAAAAACTCGTTTTTTCACAGCTTTAATGGGAATTAGGACGAGATAAAAGGAAAGAATGAAAAAGCACTCACCAGTGTTTTGGTGTGACCTGGCTCAAGCTGATGACTTCATCCAAGATCTCGTTCTTGGCTTTTTCAAACAGCTCGTTCTGTGGGACAGAAGATCTCCAGTTAAAGTCCTGAACATGTTCTATCACAGCGGTTTACTGTTGAAGAGCAACGATTAAGCAGCAAGTCCGAACCTTGTGGCCGAACCGCGGCTCGGTCACTAATTAGTGCAGGTGTGAAGGTTGCTCTTACCCTGTCCAGCTCTCTTAACCGCGGGTAGTTGTTCTTCCACTCGGTCTCCAAGTTGAAGCGAGATGCTGTTTTGGGAATGGAAGACAGGTTGATGAAGCTCTGGGACATGGGTGTGACAATTACACTGCATGGACAAAAGTTTGTGGACGCATGCTGTTCAAAAATATAGGGCGTTAAATGAAATAACACGCGAGTTTATCCGTCCTATGTTGCGGCAACAACCCTTTACTATTAACGTGAGGCTTTCTGCTACACTGTGGAACATTGCTGTGAGAGTTGAATTGCATCCAGCCACAAAAGCAACACTGAGGTCAGGTACTGGTGCTGATTGATTAGTTCAACCCGAATACTGAATGGTGCTCTGTCACTCCAGAGGATGCAGTTCTACCGCTACACAGCCCAACGCTGGAGGACTACACCCATCCAGTCAACACTTAACATTGGGCACCGCCAGGCTGCCCCAGAGTGCCCGGACAAGTGTGATGGTTTTATGCACCATACTGGTCTTGTAGTGACTGCTCTTAACCACCATCAGACGCACTCAACTCCACCCCTACCACACCATCTGCAGAACTGAGTGAGAACCTCTACACCTCCATACCAGAGATGGCATGTTGCGTTAAACCCGACGCCGTCCTGAGAGACACCACTTCTGTATGAGTAGATCAATAAATATTGACCAGATCAGACGACAGTTATCATCAGTTATTGGATCCTGATCACCTTCATCTTCCTTCCCAACAGCACTGCAGTCCCACACGTCCTTCTGGGTGCAACTAATTTCGATGAGTGATTTTGAGGCTGTTCTTAAGTAAAGAAAAGCTACAGTAACTCTGAATGACCTCGATAACCAGCATGGAAACAGAGCAGGCACCCAAATCCATCACAGCAAGTAGAAACTACATCTAAAACTTTCTCCCTAAGCACACCCTCTACACTACTCTCTCCCTAAGGGCTTCAAGATCTAGCACCATGGCCATGATCAATGCACCTGCAGCTGGGCGTGATCTGTATCAACGTCCCCACAGCCCCCGGGGGACCACCGTCCCCAGAACTCACGGGCCAGCTGTCTTGTCCGCACAATGGAAAAGACGCTAATTGCTCTGGTTATCGGGCCGGCCCCCGGCACAGTGGCTGCAATCGATTGACCACACAAAGGGTCGAGGAGCATCCCACGTCAGGCAATAAATCTAGCGGCAGGCCGTTAACGGGAGTGGCCAGTTAATTGGTGGAAAGGAGCTAGAGCTATGTGCTGGATGGGGCCAGGCCGTTCTATGGGGAATGGAGGTGAGGTGAACTGTGACTGGAATCGCAGTCGATGGGGCTGAGAAGGTCGGGTGTTGAGGTGAGTTTAACAGGTAAGTGGCTGTCATGCTGCTGTTTTGGGTTCTATCACGATCTCACACGCTGGAACCCTAGAGGACGGACGGCTGTGGCGTCTCACCAAAGGCCCGAGAAAACTGGACTCTCGTTAAGCCTCCAAAGTCAGAAATGGGAATAAAAAAAAAAAAACACAAGTACGTCCTAAAACGCAGTGATAATCCAGCTCCCTCTCCCGAGGTGAGCGCACAACGCACCAAACGATTGTTCTGGGAGGGCAGTATTCCCGGTACCTTTGAATGCATCTGCTTGCTGCTCCACTGATTCTCGAACCATTTTCCAGAAACAGTCAGACACTGCCAGGCTCAGGTTCTTCGTAGTTACCTGGTGGGCCTTCAGCATGCCTTCTCTGCACGTAAGAGACGCAGCTTATTTAGTGCTAAACTCAGCAGGACACAGAGATTATATAACAATAATCACAAAATTCCCACCTCAGCAATCTAGAGCCCTGAAAGAACTCCTCTTCATAATCCTTGATGGAATCTATACTTTCACTATTGCTGCCTGGAGAAGAAAGACAACACGAATCATAATTGTTTTTTTTTAAAGTGTAAAAAAAAGGCACATTTTTGAGGTTACAGTCGTTTACCTTTCCCAGTTACTACAGCAAAGTAGCCTAGAGCCTTCATGGGGAACAGCTTGCCCTCAATTATTTGCTGGATCTATAGAAACGAAAGGCAGGGATTATAATAACAATAATCACATAACTGTAGCTCAGACTGCTTCAAAACGAGCATCGAGCACATAAATACAATTTGGAATAGCTGGAGTGACATAAAAATAACATGAGACAATTTATTCAAATGAAGTAAAAATGAAAGAGGAATATAAAAGGTTTGGACTATAAAACCTTAAAATAAATGGCCGGTGTGATTTAAGAAATAAATAAGTGAAATCAGGTAAAAATAGAAATATAAAGCTTAAGGGAAGTAACATGAAAACATAATTGATAGGACTGATTCAGACTGGCTCGGCGGTCTAATGCGCTGCCGCTGTGATCTGAGGATCGCGAGTTCCAATCCCAGGTCAGCTTGCCATTGGCAGCCGGAGTCAGTCCTGCTCTCCCTTTCTGGGGAGGTAGATGGCGCTCTCTACCCACATCACATTCCTTTCCTCCGAGCTGTGGCAGGCTTCCTCCGGGTACTCCGATTTCCCCCACAGTCCAAAGACATTCATGGTAGGTGAATTGGTGACTCTAAAGTGGCCCTTAGTGTGTGTGTGTGTGTGTGTGTGTGTGTGGTTGTGTTTGTCTGATCAGGGAAACTGCTCAACTGTGCTTGGACATCAATTCTTAGGAGCCGATTTGTAAAAGTGTAGTAAACAGCCCCACCTAGTGGAGACAAAAGTGACTTACACGCCTAACAAACCTATACATCACAGGCCACTCACTCTGCTTGGACTAGCAAGGTTCTTCTCTGCCAGGTCCACTTTGGTCAGAACAAAAATGGTCCTTTTGCCCTGAGGGTCCATCTGGCTGACCAGATCAGTGACTATACTGCGCTCTGCATCCACGGAGCCGTCTGAAAGAGACAGAGGAGTGACGTAATGATGATGATTCCACAATACATCGCTCTGTACGTCATCAGGGAGCAGAGAAAGATGTTTTGGGAGCTCACCTTGAATACAGAGGATGATGGCATTCGGGTTCTGCATGTAGGCTTTACTGATGCTGAAGATGGTTTCTTTAGTGTCCGAAGCCATACCGGCAGTGACAGTCTAGAACGCACAGAGAACACGGTATCTAGGACACAGATCTAAACATTTTGAGAAACTCAAATCCCATTGGAACGTAATCTGAGATGGCTTTTTATGACTTATGAAGAAGTAGTGAACATCTACAGACACAACTCCTCTCCTCATCTTCTGTAACGTTGTAGTTTAGTCAGTTTAAAAAAAAAAAAAAGGATAAAAGAAGACTATAAAATAATATATTCAGTGGGATTTATGAGACCATGTGACCATCACTCTTTCGATCGATCTCATCCCTTTTCATTTATTTATTTTTAATTAAAAGTGTTTATTTACGCCACTGCGTTCAGGAAAACATGTTCAGAGCTCTCCTATAATTATTTACAGTCATCATCCACCTGGTGTGGCAAGCGAAGCCAGGTTTGTTCCTCAAATGAACTCACATTCCATGAACTTCTTCAACCAGAAAGAGGAAAATGAAAGAGTTGCACCCAGAAGGAATCGTGACAGACTGTCAGGGAGTCACTCTGAATTGCAGCGGATCATCTTCAGTGATGAGTTCTACTTTTCTCTTGAAGGACACCATCATCAGAATCCATGTGTGGAGGCACCGTGTCACACCTGCAGCAGGTCCGGTGTCGGGTTTGGGTGTAATTTTGTACGATGTCAGATCATCTCTGGTCTTCATTACAGACACTTTAACGGCCCGACGTTACGTTAATGAGCTCCTGCAACCAGCGGTTCTACATTTTCATTTATTTTTATTGCAAATGGCAAACTTTTCATTTCTTCACACAGAACACAAAGTAATCGAATCATCCAAATCACATCTGAAGACATAAAGGCAGGAAAATACTGGCAATTTCTTCCTTCTTCTCAGGATATTTTCTTCACCATTTTCATCACGCAGTCCTTAATAACGTCACCCTCACTAAAGGTCTGCAGTTCTTGGCACCTCGCAGCTCGATTCACACACTCTGGTGAAGAAGCTCTGCTGTATCGTTGAGATACGTGCGTTCTTATTCCCTCTTGAGGTTAAATTCCTTAAAAACAGCCGCAGTCGGCTTGCAAATCTGGCAGACAAGTCGTTTCAGTGCAAAAACACTCCAATTTCCACTCGTGCTGGAAGCACACAAAGGTCATGCAGCCACAGTGCAGCCACAGTGCAGCCACAGTGCAGCCACAGTGCAGCCACAGTGCAGCCACAGTGCAGCCACAGTGCAGACACAGTGCAGACACAGTGCAGACACAGTGCAGACACAGGTCTACTGCCATCTTCTGGTGAAATAGCATAGCTTTTTGTACGCGTGTATTTTATACTGCGGTCAAAAGTGAGAGAGGGCTGCAAATGAGTGATTTTACAGCCCGCGATTGGCCCCCAGGGGCCACATTTTGGACATAACCGGTGTAGATCAATAAACACTGATCATGTCAGTTAAAATTTCTTCTTGCATTGCAATCCCACGCTTCCGTCTGGGTGCAACTCTTCTAGTGATGTTGAATGTATGAACACGAACGCGCGCACGCACACACACACACACACCCACCCACCCACACACCCCCACACACACACACACACACACACACACACACACACACACACACAATGTAATTCTGACTTACACTGATTACTCCTGGCAGATCCACCAGAACCATTCTCTGGATGCCTGGCCCTTTCACGCTTAAAGAGATGGTCTATCGAAAGCAGACAGAAACAAATGAATTTAACACAAATTCAGAAACGGAAAAGAACAGGTGTCCCAGAGCAGGATCTACACTTACCTCTGGACTGACTGTCTGTCCTTCCTTCACACTCTTCCTCATCCTCAGCTCAATCTCACGCCTTAGTGCTGCAAGCTAAACAAGAAACACATTCCCTTGACTGCCTCCGTGTGGAAAATGAGGTAATCAGTGGTCTCCTAACGTTTACTACTAAGTCACTTACATCGTCCTCTTTTCCCAGGTCAAACTCCCGGGTGCTGTCTTTGAACATGGCTACATGATGAGGGCCTTCGCTTAGTGTCACCTAAAGCATCACATCACAAAAACAAGAGAGACACAGCCTTTAAATATGACCGTAACCCTTCTGAAACACAACTGCAACGGTCCAGAGAAAAGAAAGTCCGGTCCTTAAAATCACAGTCACACTGACATGGTGGTGGTGGTGGTGTTAGTGTGTGTTGCGCTGGTTCGAGTGGGTCAGACACAGCAGTGCTGCTGGAGTGTTTAAACCCCTCAGTGTCACTGAAATGTCCAGCCGACAGTGTCCTGTGAGCAGCGTGCTGTGAGCACTGATGAAGGACTAGAGGACGACCAACACAAACTGTGCAGAAACAGATGAGGTTCTGTTTCTGACTTAATATCTACAATTTGGAGACACTAGGTAGGAGTGTCTCATAGAGTGGACAGTGAGTGGACACACCCACATAATAGCTGCTCTGTGGTGGTCCTGTGGGGTCCTGATCATTGAAGATCAGGGTGAAAGGAGGAGAATAAAGTCTGCAGAGAAACAGATGAACTACAGTCTGGAATTATAGATCTACAAAGTGCTCCTGTGTGGTCAGATGAGCTGATAGACTGGACAGTGAATGCAGATCATAAAAGATATTTATCTGTCAGAATCAGATCTTGGTCCTGATAAGCAACACAAATAGAGGACATATTTGTGCTTGGCTTCACTTTGCGAACCTTGACTGGAGACCGAGTCATCATCTCTCCTGAGCCTCGGGGGAAGATCCTTGCCTGAGCGATCATCTCCAACACACTGGTCTTTCCTGCACTCTGGTCTCCTACTACCACCACCTACAAAATATGGTTGACAACATGAGGCTTAAACAGACCATTCCCGTCCCCGTAAACATCAACCCAATAATATCAATGTCCTTTTTTATTTACTCTAAAGGTGTGTTTATATTTGTAGTCTTGGTTCACTTTGCGTTCATACCAGAGGTGCAGCAGGATTGTGTCTTGCTGGACCTAAAATGCCCACCTCAGGTTCACACTGACAACCGCACTCCAATCAAAATTACGAAGTGTGTACAATTCACGCATAACATAAGGCTGTAAGCAGTCCCATTACAACCAGTGGGCCGGTAATATTTCTTACTGGGAGAAGCAGAGCTCAGGCGGATAGATCACCGAAGTGGGCAGAAATAAATACACTGCAGAGAAGAAAATAAAAGCCTTGGATCTGTAATATCAGTATTAAACCATGAACAGGTTCATTTGTTTATTGATAGAGCAACAATGTAAGTGAAAGTTGTCAAATTGTATGTTGCTCCGGCTGCATCCCACTTCACACACGGCCAGTCGCAACAATAACATTACGAACTTCCGTTTTGTGGGTCACATTGACTGCATAACTGCAGGTGGCGCTGTTGTCATCAGCATCTTCACTCTGACACAGCGGGTAAGCTCTCAGTGACGAATGATCTACCTCCACACCGGATCTGACAGCGGCTCCTAAATGTTCTTGTGACACGGCTCCTTTTTCACGGACCAATCACAGGCTTGTAGTGAAGCTTTGTCCACAGTGTTCACCGTCCGCCTCGTGAACGACAGGGTGAGCAAAGCCTCTGCGTGACGTGTGCAGTTATTCGAAGCCAGGCGAAAGTCATCTCCACGAGAAGTACGCTGAGGCCTCGAGTCGACTTTATGTGGGTTTTATTTTTAATTATTTTTTTTAATGTCCGTTTAATTACAGAGAAACGTAACAACAGGCATCGTGATGAGAACTGACCCTCGGGAGGTGGTCCTGGGTATTGTAGTTGGAGTCGTAATCTGAAAGAATGTCCAGGACCTCCGAGTACAGGTCAATCAAAGACTTCTGCACAGGAATCAACAAAAAAAAAAAGATCAGTCATATTCACCACCTGTTACAAAACACTGTATATAACTGTCCAGCAACAGCCAGAAGAGAAACGCTGACACTGACTGACCTTGACTTTCCTCTGGTGAATTCCTTTATCATCCTTCTGCAGCACCACCTTCCTCAGCTCTTTATTCTCCTTCTCCAGACGCTCAAGCATTCGCTGGTACTTGAGCTAAGAACGTAAGATAAGAACTGTCAGAAAATGCTACAGTGCCAATGTTACAGTGGCATGCAAACCTTTGAGCACCCCATGTCTAAATCTACTACTACAGCATTATTTGGGTACAATTTTAGAGTGGAAAATGGAGAGAAGTACCTTGTAAAATGTTGGGAACCCTAGGAGATTTAGGCACTCAGAGACCTTGACCAGGTTCTCAATCATTAGTTAAGGCCAAGTGATGCAAATTTCAAAGATGCAAACCAACAGCCTTGTGGGTTCTTCTAAGCAGCTGCCTAACACTGAGATCAAAATGTAATTAAGGAATGGCAGTTAACAGGAAGAGTGGAAATCCAGATAAGGTCTGGAAGACCAAGAGAAATTTCAGAGACAGCTGCTCTTACAATTGCTAGAAAGACAAATCAGAGCCTCCACTTAACTGCAAAAGACCTTCAAAAGGAGTCCTCACCACAAAATTCAAGGAAATTTGCAAAAGACGCCTTTTGGAAACAAGTCCTGTGGACCAATGAAGTTAAAATAGAACTCTTTGGTCACAATGAGCAAATGAAATTCCAGCAAATTCTGGAAGCAAACATAAGAGCATCTGTAAAAAACTAAGTTAAAAAGAGGATGCTGTCATCAAAAGGCACAGCTGATAGTTTGACCACGGTCCTCACGGTCCATGGACAGACCTCAAAAGATCTTAAACAAGACCTCAAACAAGAACTGACAGACTCTTGACCTAAAACAAGGTGCGATACTTGCCAAAGGGGGCGCTACTAGGTACTAACCTGCAGGGTGCCCAAAGTCTTGCTACGGCCCCTAACAGTCATTTTGATGAGGGGTGCTCAGCCTTTTGCATGACACTGCATGAACAGAGAGACTCAAATAGTAAAGAAAGTAAACATACCTGCGTACGAAGGAGTTCTTCCTGAAGCTGGTCAATTTTTTCTTTATCTGAGGACTACAGACACACAGAAACAGCATTACACAACACGTGATGCTCGTTTTCTCAACAAGCAAGCTTCTGCACTTCCCCTTCCACCCCTGGAAGAATCACTCTATTCCAGAAAGAATGCAGAACCTCATGCAGTAAACACCAAGAGGCACTGGAGCAAGATCACGTTAATGCAAAGGCAAGAAACATTGATTCCATTAAGTCATAATCATATTACAAGAGACAAAGAATAGAAGCCCTGCAAAAGATGGTAGAATTATCAGTACGAGACCACCAGAGAGGAATTGTGGTCAGCTCCACACCTGCAATGGATTTCTAAAGCAGGATGGGACACCACAGACAGCAGAAACACCAAACGATTGGGGATGAGTGGGAGACGGACATAAGACAAATACAACACACGTATACTAAGGAGTGGCAGGTGTTGTTTTGTCTCTTGAATAGATGTTACAGTACCATGTATCCTGTTAGGTGGACTAAACGCACAGGCAGAACGCTCCAACAGCCAGATGCACGGCAACCCATGCAGCAGGGAGACCCAAAACTCCATGCAGTGAAAGGTAATGCAGTGTTAGTGCAACTTTAGGCCAAGTCTCGAAAATAATCTGACTGGACGGGAGTTGGAAAGGGGCTGGTCTTCTTTTTGTGGTTGTTAGAAGTTGGTCAGCTGAGGCCTTCCTTGCTCTATGGATGCTGATATGGGAGAGTAGCAGCAGTCCTAATGGCAGAGGTAGGTCTTTCAGGTCCAGCGAGTCAAAATGCACTGCAGGATTTTGTTCCAGATGCCTGGGTGGCTGTTGTTAGTAAAATGAACTGAAGGTGGAGTAAAGACTGTAATTAATCCACAAATGACCAACATACTCATCATCACGTTACTCATCAGATGTTGCCAATGGCTGATTACATTGTCCCATCACCCACCACAAGCACCCAGGGCCTGAAATGCCCACCTCTGGGTCCTAGGAAGGGTGATAGAACAATGTAACCAGCCGTTGACGACAAAGGAGGAGTAACCTGATGGGGAGGATTTTGACTTGCTGGACCTCAAAACCCCACCCTGCCTAATGGGAACCAGTTACTTATATAGGAGGCTACAGGCAGAAAAGGGCAAACAGTATAGATCAAGGCTTTAGTTTGAGCTACCATTCGAAAGCTTTAAAATACACTGTATGGACAAAAGTACTGAGACACCTTCCCTTCATGGGCCCTTTCAAAATCAGGGGTATTAGAAAGAGTTTATCCTGCTTTTGGAGGATATACTATCCAGGAAGGCTTTTTACTAATGGAGTACAGATGTGTGGATTTGATTGCATTCAGCGACAAGAGAGTTAGTGAGGTCAGGATGTTGGATGATCACCAGCCCACCACATTCCCAATGCATTCCAAAAGTTTCGGATGGAGCACCATCATTCCAGACAACACAGTTCCAGTGCTCACGCACAAACGGTCCTATTCTAATGGCAGTACTTCTCTAGAGGGACTAGACAAGCCGTGTGTGCATTTGCACATCTGTGTCAGCAATGGATGCAACTTTAAGAAGCTGAATGCATTCACTAGAAGGGGCATCCACAAATATTTGGACATACAGTGAAACATGATAACAGTCAAATTAAAACACGTGTTGTGGATGAAAAAGCACTCATCAAAAAATAGTTGCACCCAGAAGGAAGTGTGGCATGGCAGTGCTGTTGAGAAAGTAGGTAAAGGTCAAATTTAGACCGATCTGATCAATATTTCTTGATCTACACATACAGAAGTCGTGTCTCTCAGTACGGCGTTTGGTTAAATGCAACATGCCAGACGTCTCTGCATGGAGTTGTAGAGGTTCCTAATGGTGTCCTGTGATGATCCATCCCATGCAGCTTGAATGTTCTCACTCAGTTCTGCAGATGGTGTGGTTGGGGTGGAGTGTTGATAGAGCATCCAATAGCATCCCACACATTTTCAATCAGGGACAGGTCTGGAGAGGAGACCGACCACGGCGTAGTATCTGTGTCTCCAAGACGAGATCTTGAGACGGCTGCAGTATGTGGACGAGAGTCGTCCTGTTGGAATAGAGCACCGGAGTGTGTGTTGAGAAAAGGTAGAACCACTGGTTGCAGGACCTCCAACATAAGGTTGAGCTGTTAAAGTGTCTGTAATGAAGACCAAAGGTGATCTACCATATAAAAAAAAAAAAACATGGCACAGATTTGCTGGTCGTCGCCACAAAACAAAAACAGGACTGAAGATGACTTCATTGCTGATTCCTTCTGGGTGCAGCTTTTTTTTGACGTTGAGTGCAGCAGTGGGGCCACAGTATTCAAAGGCCTCAATCTGATCTGAAAGAAGGCATTGCAAGGGAAGTGGGTGCGCCCACTTAGTCCTAAGGCTCTACATATCCATATTCACACTGTATAGTGTAAATTCTGTGGTTCTCACACCAGTCTCAAATCCCCTGCTATTCTGTATCAACAATGATATACAAATGAAAATATTTCAATCCTACGAGACGTATCCAGGAATTTTCTTACAGCATTCCCAAAATCCCCATGTAGTGCAACCAAACTGGGCAATCTACTGAACTACACAAAACAGCCTGAGTTGTTTCAGGACTGGCTTGAGAAGTGCAGCTACAAAGGTGATAGGGAGGGGGACTGTCACCTTGCGCGAGGGGCTGGGGTTCGGGGCCTGGGTGGGACGGGGTTGGGACGGTGGGGGAGGCGCGTTTGCGCCCGCCGCCCGCCGAACCTCCTCTTCGTGCTGCTGGATCTGCTGCTGAATGAGAATGAGTTCGGCAAGCAGCCCCTGGTGAGGGACGGCACAGTGAGAGAGAGGGGGAAGACAGCGGTCAGTCAACCTGTTGATCATGGGCAGGACATTCTAGAAGGAGTCCACAGTAAGTATAAACCGCTGTGAGCGGAGAGACATTGAATAGCTAGACAGGGGTAGATCCACAGCTGCTGTAGCGAGGCCAAACCTAACAGAACTTCAGCTTACAAAGAGCAGGAGAAGCAACTGACTCAGCATCTCTACCAGTTAGAAGTGGGGAGCAATTTAATCCTGATATCAACTAAAACAGGACTGAACGGTTGAAGTCGATGCACTCAAGGATAATCCAAGAGCAGCTTACAGGGCGATGGGAATTGTCTTTTTCAAAACTATTCACACATTTCTGTTCATAAAACAGTAGAAGTCAAGCAGCTCATAAGCATGTGGGTGATAAGCAGCTCAAAAGCTTTAAGAGAATGTTCTCGAGGGACAACAAGACCAGATAGGGTGAGTGATTTAGGCAGGGAGGAACACAAAGCTTGCTGAAGCTGAGGAAATAGAGCTCCTTTTCATCAATGCCCAAAAAGACCCTTAAAGTTCTACATCTTACACGGGTTTCCCATTTACAAACTTTACAGTGTGCCCGCAGCCAGGGGGCAAAAGCACTACGGTTACACAGCAAATGACTACCGTAATCAACAGGCACAGAGTGGGATCCAAGGATTGCAGGTGATGCTGCTCGCCATCGGCAGCCGAAGCAGGAGAGAGCGAAGCTTGTCCTGCTTTCTCTGGGTGGGTAAATGGTGCTCTCCTCCCACATCAAATCTAATGTTGCTTCTAATGTAAGCAACGCCTTGTTTGTTACACAATACAGCTGTCGTTACCGTGAGCAGTACGCCTGCAAGCAAGTGAGCCAGGGATTAACTGGCAACGTCTCATCATAAGTGTTCTGCTGAAGTCTTTCACATCATTGATTCGAGCCAAATTTGGACATTTGCATCTATTATTCCAACAAGAAACAGAAACCTTGTTACATCTGCAGTGGTACAAGCACTGCAGAAAGATTCCTGTTGTCGTTGTAGCTCTGACCTCATGCACAGCTGCAGAACCCTGTGGTTCGATAGTACATAGTAGGCGCGTATGTTGTTTCTGTTGCTTTCTGCCCCCTGGTTGCATGTCTATAGTTTGTATTGGTCATTACATGTACTGTACAAAAAGAAAGAGCTTGACCACATGAGCAAATGTCCTGCCCAACTAGACGAGTGTCGTCTTACTCCATGATGTGTAGTGTACATGAAGGAAAAGACAACACAACAGATGGAAATGGCGAGACAATAAGGACATTTAACACGGAAGCTTATGAGGACAAACAAACGCACAGCGAATGAGGTGAAACAGGATGAGAAATGCATGTAAAGCTCCTTGGAAAAAAACAGTAGCCAATTGCAGCACAAGCAGACATGTCAGCTAAGGTCACTTTATGCTTAAACTCCCACAAACAGTGTAAGACATCTCTGTTTTTGATGCATCATATTTCATTTCAGAAAGTTTGATTTCAGCACTGTCTAGTTGCTATTTATCAAACAGAAGCTAAATATTACCTACTAAAGGCTGATTCATACCTAGTGTGGATGCGGACGTGGCACAGTAAACACGAGACTTGGTTTCATTTAAAGGTTTTGCTGAAGTTTTTCAAACGTAGGACATGTCCTTAACGGCAACAGCGTGAATTAAAGGAGTCAAACTGGGGTCTTGAGAAAATAAAACCATCACAAAAATGAGTCTAAACTATAAATAAATGCCGCTCGTCACTCGGCTCACACTACGAGAGAGGAAAGGTCCGTTGGCAACCTTACGCAGTCTACGTAAGTGCTTGTGTCTATGAACAGAAACTGTGAAACAGTGTCCTCAGCGGTCACAGACAAACCTTTTCAACATGGCTACACCCCTACGAAGAAGTTATCACGTGGACTGGCCACTTCAGTTTTCGAGGAGTGCACGCTGGTGGTCGATTAATGCCACTTTGAGATAATCAAACTGCCGATTCCTAGCTTTCAAAGCTCTATTTAATTGGCCACTTTTAATAACGTACAATGTTTACTGTCAGTATAATCAGGACATTTAGTACGTAATGGAGACCCAACGTTATTTAGTCAGTTGCATCTGTAGTGCACTTTGAAATTCATACATTTATAAATGTTTGCTGCTATCATCTTGTAAATCACGTTGTTAAGAGCATTGAGAGTTTTCATTCATAGGCTTTAATACAAATTGTTTTTATTGCCTGTGGATGTTTATTCACTGCAGAGCAAACATCAGAGACAGTGCAGACAATAATAATGATACAGTAAACAGTAAATGCAGCAATTTTGTATGTTTATTATTGCTATTATTATTGTTTATCATCATAAATTGCATTTTATAAGTTGCATAAAAGCAAACAAAGAAAAAAGACCCGATATTGGCATAAACATAATCCATCGCCGCCCTGCTCTTTAAATATCAGCATCAGTCATTCAAGAACCCTTATCGGTCAACCACTATTACACGCCCCAGTGCACGACCCGCCCACAGCCTCCACACCCGGCCGTTTCGGTCACAGTTCCATTACTTTGGAGACAAGTTCTACAGTGCGTTCGCATCCACAGCAGGTATGAACCAGCCTTAAGACGTTTGTGGTGAAAAGCAATGCAGGTGTAGTGTACACATCACACCAGAAAAACCAAACACAGGCCAGAAATGACCAGATGTGTGTCCGTAAAGCCTGAGCCAAAGGCCTATGAGCTGGTTAAAACCACAATGAAGAGATGAGCTTCTTCCAGTGACCACGTTGTACGACTACGTCAAAACTACGTAACTTTAACTAAAACCAAATCAGCACATCATAGAATGAGACCGACGTCTTTCACCATCTCATAAATGTGCCGGCCAGGAGGAAAGATCAGGAAAAACAAGAGAGCAGATGGGACTTGCCTTTTTACCACTCTCAGGGACAGCTGCTGGTTGGATCTCAGGTGTGTTCAGGGTTGCATCACCTGATGTCTCTGAGAAGAGAAGAAAAGAAATATAACACAAACTGGCAATTATGTTACCTAACTTTGAAGACCACATTCAACATCAGCCTAAACTATAAAATCCTTTCACATGCAAGCTGAAGGAACGTTAGACCCCAGGAACCACATTCAGAAGAGACTCAGATGTTTGAAAAGTCCACAGTGAGACTAGTGTCCAGTGTACCAGTTCTACAGTATATAAAGGAGACCTTACTGAAGCTGATGCACAGCAGGAGCTTCAAAATGAGCATAAAAATGTAACATACACTATATGGACAAAAGTATTGGGACACCTGTTCATTCATTGTTTCTTCCAAAACCAAGGGTATTAAAGAGTTTATCCTGCTTCTGTTGGAGTAACTGTCTCTACTGTCCACAGAGGACTTTATACCAGTCTAGAGTCATCAGAAGGGGTGTCTACAAACTTTTGGACTTATAGTATAGCTAGAGAAAAGTGAGCAGCACAAATTTAATCAAGAACTCAAATTACACTCATCATCAAAGAAACTGTTGCACCCAGAAGGAATCAAGCAGCTGAAATGAATGACTGCAATGGTGTCGGGCCAGAATCTCACGGAGTCACTCAGGATGGCAGCAGGTCATCTTCAGTGACGAGTCCCGCTTTTGTCTTGGTGGAGACAACCAACGAATCAGTGTTCACCATCAATCATGGTCAGCATCAAGATCAGGTTGTTGACATGTCACACGTCCAGAAGGTCTGGAGTTATGGAGTGGCTGTAATTTCGTACGATCACCTTTGGTCTTCATTACAGACACACAGACCAACGTTAATGAGGTTCTGCAACCAGTGCTTCTACCTTTTCTGAACACACACTCCGGTGCTATGTTCCAACAGGACGACGTTTGTCCACACACCGCTGCCGTCTCAAGATCTCACCTTGAAGACACAGATACTATGCCGTGGTCGGTCTCATCTCCAGACCTGTCCCTGATTGAAAATGTGTGGATGCTATTGGATGCTATATCAACACTCCACCCCTACCACACCATCTGCAGAACTGAGTGAGAACATTCAAGCTGCATGGGATGGATCGTCACAGGACACCATTAGGAACCTCTACACCTCCAAACCCGACGCCGTACTGAGAGACACGACTTCTGTATGTGTAAATCAATGTTGATCAGATCTTCCTTCCCAACAGTACTGCAATCCCACACGTCCTTCTGGGTGCAACTATTGTTTGATGATGAGTGTACAAGTGATACTGAATGTTTACAGCAGGTAAAGGTAAGGTCGTTAGTCAGTAAAGAGGCAGAAGACATCAGAAGTGACAAAAGGTAGACCTTTCAGAAGGGTTATATCATCCAAGTGAAGAGGAGGAAAAGCAAGGCAGCTGAAATCAAGTCAATGAAGAAAGAGTCAATTTGAGAAAGCTGATAATGGAATGTCTGACTGTTCACATGGGTTGGAAGTGAATATCGTAGATCGTAAACCAAGTCCAGTTCAGCGGACTTTTATTTTAAAAGCCCTGAAAGGCTGCTATTCAGTGAAGTGGTTTGCATGTTACATATCTCAAAACAAATAAAGAGCGCTGAACGTGTGGACAGTATGAAGACAACTGCACCACATGATTCCAGATATTTTAGTGGTTTGCAGGCAAATTTCTCAGTCACATAAACAAAGTCAAGAATATTGAGCTTCCTTAAACAACTGAAGAGGTGTTTTGACCGGTCCTTAGTGGAAAACACCCCATCATGTCCATTTACATCGGGAGGGAGGGCAGAGTGGGGAGTTTTTCAAACAGTGCAGAGGGCACGGCACTGCGTGCTGTTTACACACCTAACAACAGACGCAGACCAGAAGCTCCAATGACTTCACTACCCACACCTGTGAAAACGTGGAGGGAAGGAGGGAATGGGGGGGAACAAGAGGAAAAAAATGAAATGGGGAAAAAAAATAAATAAAAAAAATGGCAGCAAAAAGAAACGAACTCTTATTTTGAAGCCCCGAAAGACGAGCAGTGTTGTAAATGCAGAAAATGTGCTGTTAAATTTTAATTCATTCACTGATCAACCATAAATTTATCCACTGTTGGTGTGTTAGTGTGTGTTGAACTGGTACGAGTGGATCAGACACAGCAGTGCTGCTGGAGTGTTTAAACACTGTGTCCACTCACTGTCCACTCTATGAGACACTCCTACTGTCTCCACCTTGTAGATGTAAAGTCAGAGACAGAAGCTCATCTGTTTCTGCACAGTTTGTGTTGGTCGTCCTCTAGTCCTTCATCAGTGACGCTGTCGGCTGGATATTTCTGGTTGGTGGACTGTTCTCGGTCCAGCAGTGAAACTGAGAGGTTTAAACACTCCAGCAGCACTGCTGTCTCATCCACTCCTACCAGTGCAACACACCAAACCAGGTGGTCCTGTGGGGTTCTGATCATTGAAGATCAGGGTGAAAGGAGGAGAATGAAGTCTGCAGAGAAACAGATGAACTCTCTACCGCTCTACCTTTTTTCGAGTTAATGATGACCCTCAGGCTCTTCTGCCCCTTTTGAGAAGGAGCCCGAGCTCCCAGGCTACTACTTTATATTGGCTGCCCACCGTCCGGCTACTGGACCTGGACTAGTTGCCCACCCGCCATCAGCAACTACATTAGACCCTAATTAACTACTACTGTCCACCATCAAACTATCTTTACTTCAGGTCACATATGGGGGTCCAGTGTCCCCGAACTAACTATGTATAAATAAGTAGTATGACCAGAGGAGGAGGAGGGGTCCCACCTTGTGAGCCTGGTTCCTCCCGAGGTTTCTTCCTCCAGCTCTGGGGGACTTTTTCCTGCACTGTCCCCTTTTGCTCAGCGGGGGTTTTATGTCTTTATCGTTTGTTCGTGTGTTTTTCACCTTTTTACTTTGTTGATTTCTGTAAAGCTGCTCTGTGACATCAGTAGTAAAAAGTGCTCTATAATTACAGACTGTAAATGTAGAACTACAAAGTGCTCCTGTACAGTATGTAAAGTTATGGTTGATCAGTTCACGTACAATCGTGCTTGAAAATTTGTGAACCCTTTAGAAACATTTCTGCAAACATTTGAGGCAGAACGTCCTCAGCTGCTGTCGGAGAACCAAATCACACAGACTAAAATATTACACCTGCTCAGTTATTTATTGAGGAACATGAGCCAATATTACACAGCTGTGAGGGCAAAAGTAGGATCTAGGATCAGCAGATGATTTTTAGATAATCAGCTGAACGACTTGTGCTTAGGGTCGTTGTCCTGCTGCATATCCTACAGTCTCTTGAGATTTACTGGATCCCACCAGATACTGAAAGCAAAGACTCACATTTGTCACTCAGTAAATAAATCAGCAGGTGTAATGTTTCCCTCATTTTTTTAATTTGGTTCATCATGAAAATCGGATGAAGATCTAGATTCAAATTCATTCTCTAGGGTTCACAAAAGTTCAAGCACCACTGTACATGCTGGGTGTACTGGCAGTGTGGCTCGCTCTCAATAGTAAGATGGACATTAACTGATGGACTAAACTGTAGCAGACTGAGGTTTAAATGTGATAGTACAAAACGGGTATGTTGCTCACCACTGGAGAGAAGACTTTTCAGGAAGGTGAAGTTCTCTCCAATCTTCTCCATGTCTGGCAGCAGCTTTGCAATCTCCTCGATTTCAGGCAAAGCACTGGCCAGCTTGTCTTGATGAAGATATAAGGGACATGTTACTATTTGTTTAATCACTGCGTGTGTGTGTGCACGTATGTGTGTGTGTGTGTGTGTGTGTGTACAGGGGTTGGACAATGAAACTTAAACACCTGGTTTTAGACCACAACAATTGATTAGTTTTATGAACTAGGGCCTCCTTTTGCAGACAATACAGCGTCAATTCGTCTTGGGAAGGACATTGTTTGGATACAATCCGGGTTAGCACCCCAACATCCCTTTCAGACAGCTTCCTTTTGCGTCCACAGTTAAACCTGTTGGATGTGGTTGGTCCTTCTTGGTGGTGCTGATGTTACCCTGGATACCGTGGCTCTTGATACATCACAAAGACTTGCTGTCTTGGTCACAGATGCGCCAGCAAGACGTGCAACAACAATGTGTCCTCTTTTGAACTCTGGTATGTCCCCCATAATGTTGTGTTCATTGCAATATTTTGAGCAAAACTGTGCTCTTACCTGCTAATTGAACCTTCACACTCTGCTCTTACTGGTGCAATTAATGAAGATTGGACACCAGGCTGCTCCAATTAAGCCATGAAACCTCCCACACTAACATGACAGGTGTTTCAGTTTCATTGTCCAACCCCTGTATATTTATTGTAATGGAAATTTGCTATTTGTATGAATTCTATACTCAGGAACAAATAGAATGATCCAGAACGATCAACTCCAGGCATGTGAAGTAAAGCTTAATGGGTACAAATTGTCCTGTCAGGGTCAGAGAATAGCATTGTTTCCCTGACCCTGACAGGACAATTTGTACCCATTAAGCTTTACTTCACATGCCTGGAGTTGATCGTTCTGGATCATTCTATTTGTTCCTGAGTATAGAATTCATACAAATAGCAAATTTCCATTACAATAAATATACAGGAATATATTTAATATGTAAATATACAATGAAACTGAAACACCTGTCATGTTAGTGTGGGAGGTTTCATGGCTTAATTGGAGCAGCCTGGTGTCCAATCTTCATTAATTGCACCAGTAAGAGCAGAGTGTGAAGGTTCAATTAGCAGGTAAGAGCACAGTTTTTACAAGTAAGGTCAAAAGACGCCAGAGTGGTTCCTCCCTTTGTCAGTTTCACGAGTTTGATTACTTAACGATACTCTGTAAACTCCAAATAGGGGAACAGAGGATGTGTCACCCTGCCTGTGAGCAGAAGAAGTGTTGCTCGAATAGAACTCAGAACTGCTCACAGCGCTGGCTGTTGTATGCACTTCTCATTCATAAACTCTTGTTTACTCAAGGAGACCAGAGAGTTGTAGTATCTTTGATTGACATTCCATAACAAACTTGGTGTAGTCGGCAGGATGGGAGGTATTCGTGGTTGCTGAGGGAAAACACTGTCTGGGAGGACGCTCTTCAGGGAAAAGTCCCTGTACAGAGAAGCCGAATCTAAAAGGCACTGGACAGAGGAGTTTTCCCTTATGCACCAGGAAACCTACCCATCAACTAATCACGTAGGTGAGTGGAATCTACTTAAATTCCCTTCAGAATCACCCAGAGTGAGCGATCTGTGAGTAGAATATGTCTATTCTACTGTGTGTAAAAGACACTGTGGTAGTATCGACAGGACATCGGTACTTTGAATATAAGATCTGGTCCCTTTAAAGTACGACCCCATTTGTCTAGACGTAGCAAATGAGTGATGATCCGGATCGGCCGATCACACTCCAGGAGAGGGATTGGATTCTGATTGATTTATCACTCCTAAAGGGACTAAATTCAGCCTCTATATATCTCCTGGAGAGAAACAACCATAGGATCCCAAGAAAGTAAGTATGGGCACAAGCTAGAAACCTGGACATCGTGTCCATGTTTAAATATGAGAGAGACATGGAGAGAAGAATCGCTGAAGTATATCGAAGTATGGAAGTAGGGGTAGTGTAGAATGGATTCCCAGAAGGGGGAAGTTTGAGTGTTAAAAGATTACAAATGTTTGAGAGAAAGTTGCAAGAAAGTCCTGAGAAAGGACAAAAAAGCGGACAAGCATCTCAAGCACACAAGTGAGAGGACATGCTCCATCAGACCATTTGACAATGGTCCAAACTGCCCAACAAGGGCCATCCACCTCAGGCAGAGGAAGAGGTTGAGGCAGAGAAGGACATAATGATACCTCAAGTAGATGAGTTAGAAGACTGGACTGGAATATCTGATGCTATGAATGTGGAAAAGGAGGACATTTCTCAAGGGATTGTCCGACCAAGCTGGTATTTCAGCACTTTTGATCTCTGCACCATCAATCTCCTGGCCAGAGATTTGATGTTCAAATTACAATGTACGTTAGAAAGTACACCAAAGGGCTTAACCCTTCAGTTGCCCGACTCCTCCAACCCCTTCACTTAACTGGTGCACCTAGACTGCACCACACCACTGTATGTACATGAATGGCAACTTCAACCTGATGTGGGACGGACAGTCGTCCACCTCATTAATCTAGCTAGAACACATGATCCTGACTCAGTGTGTGAGTTGTTTAGTATATCAGACAGCCATCCACACATCTCGCTGGGGTGAGCAGATGACAGGGATAGGTGGGGGAATGTGGGCCCATGGATGGAAAGGGCCACCCATCCAACCTATTGGCAATGCGTACCCTCAATTTATGGCACACCCCTATGAAGTGTGGACTTAATACAGCGTACTGTTCAGTTGATAAGTGACACTGAACGTATGGTAGCTGTAACACAGACACCTGACTTGTTGATACACACCAAATTAAGAGACATACCTGAAATACTGTGAGGGGAAAAGTGAAATATGATGTAGAATTGATTTAAGATTGTGCTCCAGTAGAAATCACTCTAAAGAGTGAAATAAGAGGCATTGGAAGGCATTACCCCAGTGTTCACTCCTTTATTGGACGAAGGGGTAATAGTACCATGCCCTGATTCACTAGTACATACCTGGAAGGAATGGATGGTTAATGCTCTTCAGCCTCGTGCCCCAGAAGTTCCAAACCCATACACAATTCTATCACAGATGACTCTTGATGAAATTCCAATACTATCAGGAGGAATTCATATTCTTGGGACACAATTAGCCACAAGAGTAGAAGACTGGCATCAGACAGAGCAGCTGCAATTGCACAAATCCCCAAACCAGTGACAAATATTAATAAAACAATAATAATCGCTGTTCTTATTGCTGTAATTTCCTTCTAAATTACGCTGAAACGGAATGGCCATCGAGGGCCTACTAAAATGGGTTCACAGACAGAGGACAGAGGAAGCATCCTCTGCATTTGAAGAGCTTAAAACCAATCTCCAACAGACACCTGCATTAGGCATTCCTGACCCAAGAAAACCATATCCTCAAATGGTTTATGAGAAAGGAGGATATATGATGTCTGCTTTGTGTCAGAATCCTGGAGATCGACTCTGGTCGGTGGCTTGATACAGTAGCACAGGGCCTTCCATGGTGTCTCAGAGCAGTGGCAGCAGCAGAAAAGGCAGTGCTAGCGAATCCTCCACTGACACCGTTGGTGCCTTACGCAGTATACAGCATTCTCTTAGATCAGAGAATGTCCCATCTCCCTGCACAGAGATGGTTGAAATATCTTGACCCTGCAAGAATTACCCAACGTCACGGTTCAAAGGTGGAAAACCTTGAACCCGTCCACCCTCCTACCCACACCAGAGGATGGAGAGTCACATGATTGCATGGCTCTGCTTGAACTAACATGCACCACTAGACTGGATCTATTAGATGAACCATTTGAAAATCCAGACATAATAATGTATGTGGATGGTTCAGCGTCTAGGGACGCACAAGGATCCATCTAGGTTGGATATGGAGTGGCTCTGATCATGATATTCTACAGAGTGGTCCATTATCTAGATCATACTCGGCTCCAGCAGCACAGACCTAAAACCGATCCTGTCAGCAGAGGCAATGCAAAAGCAGATGCAGCTGCCAAAACAGTATATATAAAATAATGTTTCTGTGCTGTCTTTCATCAGTCACAAAACGTTATTTTTATGATATTGTCCGATTTTAAACAATTATACAAACAACTTCTTTGGCTGCTCCCTTTAGGGGTCACCACAGCGGATCATCATATTTATGATCCTCATTATAGTTTTGGCACAAGTTTAACCTGAAGCCCTTCCTGATCAGAAGTGTTGAGTGTAAAAACATTCGACTCAAACTATGCAGAAAGAAAACAGAAACACGGGCCCCGAGTGGCGTAGCGGGCTAAGGTGCTACCACTATGATCCTGGGATCGAATCCAGGTTCATGCTGCTCACCATCGGCAGCCGGGGTCCAGAGGGAGAGAAATTGGCTTGCTCTCCCTCGGGGGGTGGGTAGACTGTGCTCTTCCCACATCTCATAAGTGTGCTGCAGGTCGACACAGGCGTCTGTCGACCATTGCGTCAGATCCGGGGATCCGGCGTTCTCCTCCAAGTGTAATGGCTGCCCGGCAAAGACACAAATGGCGGCAGTTCGAAAAGAGGCAGTAGACTATCGTCACATGACTCGGAGGAAACATGTGGACGATATACCCCCCCCCCCCCCCCCCAGGGCGTAATGTGGAGACTGCATTATGGGGGTGGCTAATTGGCACGTCTAAATTAGTGAAAAATTAGAAAATGGCAAAAATTCTAAAAATAAAAAAACACAAATACAAGGTTTTTCTGTGACAGCCACGTCATTTTCACCTACCCTAGTCAATATTTTCCACCCAGGTCCCAAACAAGAGTCAGGCACTATCCATGTGTACTCGCTCAGATCAGGAATCATGTCCTTCCATTCATCGTACGTCTGAAAGGTTATAACAGTTTATAAACGGAAAAAGGGAAAATAATAAATAAATGATCATTAAATACTGATGTACTAAATCATAACAGTATTTAACACAGAAATATCATCCAAGTATACCATAAAGAATATGATAAGTCAGGTATGATATGCCGAATTTGCCACAAGAGGCGCTGTTGTACAGCGTGTCAAGTTTGACTCCTGGTGCTGTTATGTTTACTTTTACAAAGTCGAACCACAAGCTTGTAATAAAAACAAAACTTGCATACTGTTTGTATTTCATGGATTAAATTAAATACTGGTAACTTAGTGTAATGTAGGTTGTTGATTACAATAGGTTCACCTTTTGGCAGTGTAACCTCCGCGACAGCTGAGCCCAGCAGAGTGTAGCGGGCTTCGGCAGCCTAGCGGCCAGGCAGACCACCCAAAGAAAGGGCGCTGCTGCTGGTAACCCTTGGCTTCTGATCAGAACAGGAGGACGAATGAGAAGCCTGGAAAGGAAGCGTGAAGTGCCGCGCAGATGAACAGTGAGGAGGCCTCTGGGGATTGTTGTTTAACGAGTATCGGTGGTGGATAGCGCAGAGATAGAGGGTGTAGTTTCTGCAGAGGCAGGCAGAACCTCATCCCCATCCTGGAAGAGAGGAGACTCCTGCATGCAATGCTGATGGAAAAAGAGAAACAAGGATTTAGATTGAACACAAATACTGCAGTAAGTATCATGATACTCAAAAGGTCCGTGATCAAGTCCGTGTGTCAGTCGTCGATCCAGTCAGTCCGATGTGTTGGTTGGTCAGTCCGTATGTGGGCCAGGTCAGTCTGTGTGTCAGGCAGTCAGTAAGTCAGTCCACGTGGCAGTCAATCAGTCAGTCTGTGTGTGTGTCGTCAGTCAGTCACTCAGTCCGTCTGTGTCGGACAGTAAGTCAGTCACTTTGTGTGGCTGTCAGTCAGTCAGTTTGTGTGTCGGTCAGTCAGTAAGTCCGTCAACGTGCCAGTGGGTCAGTCAGTCTGTGTATGTGTTGGTCAGTCAGTCAGTCTGTGTGTGTGTCGGTCAGTCAGACAATCAGTCTGCCCATGTCAGACGGTCAGTCAGTCAGTCGCAACATGTCGGGCAGTCGGCAGTCTAGTGTTGGTCAGTCAATGGGGTCTATCCCAACGAACAAGCTGACCCCGTCGATATCTGAGGACTGCTTGACTGACGGGCGGTAAACTGACTGAATGGACCCGTCCTGATAGCGGACGAACTGATTGAATGATAACACACACAGACTGACTGAGCATGACCGGCTACAAACTGACAATGTCTGACTACGCGATGGATAGACTTACTGACGGCCAACACTCAGACTGACCTGCCCGACGCCGAACGACACACAGACTGACGACTGTTCGTCTGTTTGTCGACCAGACGGTGTCTGACTGACCGACACACACACAGACGACTGCCAGATTGGTCAGTCAGTCGAATCTGTGTGCGTGAGCATGTATACTATGTGTGTGTGTGTGTGTGGGTGGTGTGTGTACTGTGTATGGAGTGTAGGTGGTCTGCGTGTATGTCTGTAGGTGGTTTCACGTACAGGCACACACCTACAGACTCAGTGTGTATAGTTTGTATGTGCGTGTGTGTGTGTGTATAGAGTCTCACCGGTCAGTGAGTCTGAACACGTAGGATTACAGATCAGACTCTGTGTGTGTGTGTATGTATGAGTGTGTGAGTCTCACCGTTGGTGGTCTCCAACATGTCGGATTACAGATCAGACTCAGACTGAAAGCAGACCCTCTCTCCCTCTCAGTGGTGATTCATGTTCCCGGGTGACGGCGTCGCTCCGCCCGATAACAAGGACAAACGCCCGCGCCCCGCGCCCTGCAGCCCCACACCAGGACACACACAGTGCTTCCTCCTCACAACACTTCCGGCTCACTAAGGTGATAAGCAAAATAAAAGTCCTGGCTTAAAAAAAACACAATATTCTATTATAATTACAGAAAACACCAAACTCCACTCCAGTACTTATAATATTGATGAATTACATGTTTACACACACACACATATATATATATATATATATATATGTCTCAAGTTTCATGCACTATGTTTTGATAAGTGCAAGTAAAACGTGTGCAAATGAAAAGTGGATCTTCCTTAGGAATGCATTAAAAAATGGTCTGGAAACGTTTGTCCAAAATTTCAAAACATACTTTATGAGCTATAAACACCCAATTAGAATAGAATAGAATAGAATAGAATAGAATAGAGATAGAATAGAATAGAACTTTATTCATCCCTTGGGAGGGTTCCTTCAGGGAAATTAAGGTTCCAGTAGCAGCATAAATACAGTAAGCAGAAGATAGGCAGAAAAAAAAATAATTTAGTATAAGTAAGCAGCACTATATAAATATATGGAATATATAATATACAGACTATATTACAATATAAAATATAGATAATAGTGCAGAGAAAAAAAAAAAAGAAAGAGTCTTTAGGAGGTGTATTGCACATTGTGCACATTATTGCACATTATTGCACTTGGCTTATTTATTACAGAGAGTCAGTGTTGTGGTGAAGTTTTGCAGGTTGCTGTTAGCTGTTGACTGTTGGTTCAGTTGGTTCAGTTCCTATATTCCATCCTTAATCCTCCTGTTACCTCCTCCCCAGAGAGGAGTTGTATAGTCTGATGGCGTGCGGGACAAAAGAGTTTTTACGTCTATTGGTCCTGCACTTGGGAAGGAACAGTCTCTCACTGAACAGGCTCCTCTAGTGGCTGATGACAGTGTGTAGAGGATGACTGGCGTGTCCATAATGTCCAACAGTTTTCAAGTCCTCTTCTCTGCCACCGACACCAAAGAGTCCAGCTTTGTGCCAACCACAGAGCTGGCCCGCCTGATCAGTTTACAATTAGACAGAGCTGGAGATCTTGCAGAGCAGCTTCATGCAATATGTTGTCCTGAACTGACTTTTTTTTCATAGAATCAACACACAAACCTTTACCATTCACAATCAATTACAATTTGGAAGGTTTGTGTCATGGTTCTAAAAAAAACACAAACCACAAGCTACATACAGTGGGGAAAATAAGTATTTAGTCAGTCACCAATTGTGCAAATTCTCCCACTTAAAAAGATGATAGAGGCCGTTAATTGACATCATAGGTAGACCTCAGCATGAAGACAAAATGTGAAAAAAATTGAAAATCATTTTTGTCTGACTTTTAAAAATTTATTGCAAATAATGGTGGAAAATAAGTGTTGGTCAATAACAAAGTTCATCTCAATACTTTTGTTGTATATCCTCTGTTAGCAATGACAGAGTCGCTTCGTTTCCTGTAAATCTTCACAAGGTTGGCACACACTGTTGCTGGTATGTTGGCCCATTCACTCCATGCAGATCTCCTCTAGAGCAGTGATGTTTGGGGCTGTCGTGAGGCAGCACGGACTGCTCCCTCCAAGGTTTTTGATGGGGTTGAGATCGAGAGCTGGCTGAGCCACTCCAGGACTTTGAAATGTTTCTTACAAGCCACTCCTTTTTGTTGCCTGGCAGTGTGTAGGATCATTGTCATGCCCGAGCCAGCCACGTTTCATCTTCATTGCCCTTGCTGATGGAAGGGTTTGCACCCAAATCTCTGTACATGGCCCCCATTCATTTCTTTCATGTACGGACCAGTGGGTCTGGTCCTTTGCAGAGAAACAGCCCCAAAGCATGATGTTGCCACCCCCATGCTTCACAGTTGGTGTGGTGTTCTTTGGATGCAACTCCGCATTCACTGTCCTCCAAACACGACGAGTTGTGTTTTTACCAAATAGTTCTACTTTAGTTTCATCTGACCATATGACATTCTCCCAATACTCTTCTGGAACATCCAAATGCTCTCTAGCAAACCAGGCGATGCCTGGATATGGACTGGCTTAAAGCAGGGGGGACCGTCTGCACTGCAAGATCTGGAAGTCAGCGTCATGAGTGTGTTGCTGATGGTAGCTGTAGCGTTGGTCACAGCTTTCTGCAGGTCATTCACTAGATCCCCCTTGTGGTTTGGGATTTTTTTCCTCCACCCGTTCTTGTGATCATTTGACCCACGGGCTGAGATCTTGCGTGGGAGCCCCAGATCGAGGGTGTGAAATGGTCTTGTAGGTCTTCCATTTTCTGTGTACTCCTGATGAATTTCTTCACACCAAGCTGCTTGCCTATAGCAGATTCAGTCTTCCTAGCCTGGTGCAGGTCTACGATTCGGTTTCTGGTGTCCTCCGACAGCTCTTTCGTCTTCACCATAGTGGAGTTTGGAGTGTGACTGTTTGAGGTTGTGGGCAGGTGTC
The DNA here is from genome assembly GCA_034509495.1 of Acestrorhynchus altus. Classification (NCBI taxonomy): domain Eukaryota; kingdom Metazoa; phylum Chordata; class Actinopteri; order Characiformes; family Acestrorhynchidae; genus Acestrorhynchus; species Acestrorhynchus altus. The sequence continues at coordinate 3,124,645 of CM067504.1, read as the reverse complement.
TTTTATACTGTTAACAACTTCAAACAGGTGCCATAACTCTGCAGGTAATGAGTGGGAGAAAGAGGAGCCTCTTAAAAAAGAAGTTACAGGTCTGTGACAGCCAGAAATCTTGCTTGTTTGTAGGTGATCAAATACTTATTTTCCACCATTATTTGCAAATAAATTCTTAAAGTCAGACAAAAAATGTTCTCAATTTTTTTTTTTTTCACATTTGTCTCTCATAGTTGATCTACCTATGATGTCAATTACAGGCCTCTCTCATCTTTTTAAGTGGGAGAACTTGCACAATTGGTGACTGACTAAATACTTATTTTCCCCACTGTACAAGCAAACCATTCAGGTTCAGGACAGACATTTTAAAGTTTGAACAGAGTCAGTATTTCAAAAATTGTGCATGGAATAATGGAGACAAAAACAGGTGGAATAATAAGAAGAAGAAGTTGAAGAAAAAATAAAAAAAATGATTGTCTACTGCAATCCCACTCACTAGACAGTGCCAGTTCCTGGTATGTATTGCTCAAAAGATGGTGTTGCACAGTCTCTGGTGTGCAATCACACTAATAAATGGTGTTTAACTGGTCTCTTACCAACACAATCAGAGAACAACTTGAGACAGAAACAATCTAGTTATAAACAATCTATTTAACAATCTATTTATTTATATGTCCATTCTCCACCACAGTGGAGCAGTGTCATGAGCAGGCCAACTAATCATAACTCAGCAGCAGTAATGCCAACCAATCAGCACTAGACAGCAGTAACACCAGAGTCAATGAACGGAGCCAATATTTCAAAATTGTGCATTAAATTATGGAACTTAAAAGCAGGTGTAATAATAATATAATAATAATATGTAAGAAGAAGAAGAAGAAGAAGAGAGAAAGAAAAATATATATATATATACAAATATATATACAGTACTAATTAATATTATATATGACATATAAATAAACAATAATACTATTAATTTATACTAATACATATAATAAATATATATATATATATATATATATATATATATATATATATATATATATATATATATATATATATATATACATTTCAGCTACTCTAATCAGCTCTGATGATTTTTATTAATTTCTCACATCTTAAATGTATTCACTGAAAATGTTGAACTTATGACGCTATAGTGTCTAGTTTCAGCATCCCATGAGTTGAGTTCCTGTGTGTGTTTGATGGAGATGTCAGTGTGAACAGTCAGGCTCAGTCATTCAATCCCTCTGCCCCGAGGCCTTCTGTCCTCCACCCTAATGAGCTGCAGCAGCCTGCTGGCATCTAAAAGCTACAAGCGCAGTGTTCGATGTTATTCTGTATACTTTACGCTGAAGCTCGTAATTCTTTATACTGGAAGGTTGATCTCTGTGTGTCTGTTTGGCGACACTGCATTAAACATCATCATTTATTAAAGAGCATTTCCTACTCTTTAAATAAAAAGCAACAGCCAAAGCTTCTAACATCTATCACCACATCCCTCCCAATTTCAGTCCTACAGGAGAATTTACATGTGATTAGATTAGTTTAACATTAATCATGTTTATCATTTAAATGCATAAAGAAATATGTGGTCCTCAAATGTATTCCATTATATTAATTGTTGGACTCTCCCTTAGAGACTTCGGTCAATTGGAAGGGGCTCGCAGTAGAACCAGTGCTCCTCCACGCCGAGAGGAGCCAGATGAGGTGGTTTGGGCATCCGGTTCAGATGTCTCCTGGTCACCTCCCTTGTGAGGAGGCCCTGTGGAAGACCCAGGGCATGTTGGAGAGATTATATTTATCAGCTGGTCTGAGAATGGTATGGAGTCCCCTCAGAAGAGCTGGAAAAGTTGGCTGGGGAGAAAGAGGTCTGGGCCTCTTTGCGCCAGCAACCACAGATAAGCAGCAGATAATGGATGGATTAATTTCCTCAAAATATTCCCTTCATCATGTCAGAAGTTTGGGATTGCAGTGATGTGGGAAGGAGGATAAAGGTGATCAGGATCAATAAATGATGATAAATGTAGACTGATCTGGTATACCAGGCGATCTCTGCATTGGAGGGTGTAGAGGTTCCTAATGGTGTCCTGTGATGATCCATCCCATGCAGCTTGAATGTTCTCACTCAGTTCTGCAGATGGTGTGGTAGGGGTGGAGTGTTGATAGAGCGTCCAATAGCGTCCCACACATTTTCAATCAGGGACAGGTCTGGAGATGCAGAGACGATTTATTGGTCATCTCCAAGAAACAAAAGTGGCACCACTGAAGATGACCTGCTGCTATTCTGAATGACTCGGTAGTCGTTGTAATGGCCTATGTGTATGTAGTCCTGCATCGTACAGCCATGTGCCATGGCACTTGCACTAACAGGATCACTACCATCGGTTCTCCCTCTCCATGTAGATCTCCCAGGAGATCTACTCCTTTACGTCACTGGTGCATGGCTTCTACTATCAACTGCCACCAACAGCATGCAATTGCAATATCTGCATGACCAGTATGGCGCATAACACATTGATAAGGTATCCCACTTCCCAGAGCCCTGTGATGATACCCCTCTCAAACTCTTCCAACTGCTCAAACTGCTTTCGAAAATTTCTCCAAGGAATATTTGCAAAGAAAGCTACCAACACAAAAGCATGAGTCAGAATGGAAAGCACACACAACAGGACGACCTTATATAGTCAATCAGGTACAGTGAGAAGGCCCGTCCTTGCTTACATTAAATGCACAACCAAACATGAAACCTACCCACCAAGTGTCATTGCTGTCGGCTGATTGCTTATGGATGCAACTATTTTACTACGTCCTTATATCATTTCTTTTTTGTAATAATTATTGCGATAGAATGTCGTGAATGGAAATCATGAGCACGTTAAATCAAACTTCAGCGCATCACTTCTGGAGCGCAGTCGTCTAACGTACAGGAAGTTCACTCGGTAGTTCAGAGAGTGTCCTCCATACTGTATCATAGCCTCCAGCTGAAACATGCAAATATCAATCCAATACACCACGCACTCAGGCATGGACATCTGTGGTCAATCGTAGCTATCAGCTAGAACACGAGACACAATCAATATATGTTTGCACTTAATAACAAGCTGCTGTTTGACAGGGTCAGGGCTGATGTCTTGTTCCTGCACATGTCAGAGACACTACGTCAGTCCTGACCGTCTGGTCCTGTTTCGGTCTGTTATGTTTCCCAGACTGAGGCCAGACATACCGGCCAATTTGATCTCTACGGACGTATGTGGGTCCAAATGTAATTTCTAAGGACACACAAGGGTATTTCTATCTTGGCAGGTTTCTGTTTGTTGTGCCAGGTCATTACAGGCCTACACACTCCAACTTAGGCACGACTGCTTGTGTGACCGGTCATCGCTCGGACAGAGTCTATTTTCAGATGCACTTTCTTCTTCTCGGACTCTAATTCCATTATCAAATACAGAGAAAGCTACAGTCCTCTGCCCTCTGTCCTGTGTGCAGGATTAAAAATGAGGGTACTTTAATGGTTCTTCAGTAAAGAATCTGGTTCTGTGTGGAGCCAAAGAACCCTTTGCATGAATAAAAGGGAATCCTTCCATCGTGAAAGTGTTCTTCGTATTGATGGAGAATGTGTTTTAGGGGGTTGCACACATAAAGGTTCTTCGCAGGTTCTTCAGTAGAGAAAATGCTTCTACATAGACCTCAGAGAACCCTTTGCATGATTAAAGAGTTCTTTGCATCTCAGAAGATTCTTCAGAGCATAGGGGGTTCTATATACTGCATTATATTCTTATAGGGTTCTTTTTTCCATTTATCCATGCAAATGATTCTTATCTGAAGAAGCCTTGAAGAACCCACATTTTTAAGTACATATATAGCACATTTTTGAAAGGGTTTTATATGGCACCAAAATGGGTTCTACTATTGTTACAGTGTCAAACCTGGAATAACAGTAGAACCATGGACTCATATAGAACCCTTGTCAAAACAATTCTCTAAAGATCCCTCTACAGTGCATTCTCCATGAACCTTTTCACCATGCCAAGAACCCTTTTTCATGTAAATGGTTATTTACTAAAGAACACTCGTTTTTAAGTTTATTTATAGCACCTTTTTAATGGATTATTCTACTCTTTTATGTTTGACATTGTAACAATAACAGAAGCCTTATAGAACCCCTGTATTTAAAGGGTTTTTTGAGTGTTCATGGTTCTATATAGGCACATTTTCTGTACTGAAGAACCCTCCAAACAGACGGCTCTGCCATTCTGTGAATTGCATTATTACAGAGGACAATGGCCTTAAGCCTATACACTTAAATCTGAGGTTATACACACCTGTGATTGTGTCTTTATAAGACGACTGGCTGAGAATAGCAGGGTTTCTGTTCTGAGATGAACTGGATGGGACAGTCTAAGCTCTGCCTGAGTGGGTCAAGCCAGGTGAAGAAACCCAAAGTGGTACACCTTATACATGGCATCACAGAGGCTGTGCCCTTCCACGTCTCTTCCAAGAGGTTTTAGAACTGACTGACTCACAGTGTTTCTATACTAGCACTTCATTGCCGAAGACAGACAGAGGTCAGCATGTTCTGTCTTAGACAGATATATAAATGATTACAGGTGTGGTGTGATTAGACATGGGGTCTTCACAGATCCACTGAAGGAATCAACTGATTGCCATGCAGGACTTCCATGGTGTCATACCAGACTGTCATGGAGTCACTCGTCCAGAAGGTCATGCATCACACATCCAGAAGGCCTGGTGTTATGGTGTGGGTGCAATTTTGGTCTTCATTACAGACACTTTAACAGTCTAACATAGCATTATTAAGGTCCTGCAACCAGTGTCTCTGTTGTTTCGGAACAGCGCACTGTTCCAACAGGTCCACGCTCGTCCCCATACTGCTGCCACCCGCATGGTTACCCAACCCTACCCTATTCCAGGTCATTTTAGACCATCTCTACCAGTCCATTCATTGTAAAATGGTCTCATTGTTACAAGACATACTTGTATCGAAGAGCGAAAGGAAAACAAGGGCATCCTTCGTTTGTAGACGCCATGGCGATATTCTCTCAGATAGGTAATGAACGAAAGCTCGCTCCTTTCCTCTGACGAGTGCATGACTAGACTGAACGACACATTTATGTGACCCAGAGTTCATATAGTCTACCACCCCAGCATCCTACACAGCAGGTGCTCCATATCACACACGTCTCCCCGGCCTCCTCTACTGTAGACTGCCGCCTCGGGAGGGTGGTACGAACAACTGGAGCAGGACAGTAGACAGAGCTGCAGGGAGGATGCTGTGTGTCCCAGATTGCTCTTTTATGAAGGGAGGTTTGTCATATTCTAGAAACAGGGTCAGCCCAAAATACACCAGCTACAAAGAAAAGAAGGCTTTTGAGCTGGTATCTTTACTTCACCGAGAGCTGGACCACTTCAGTGGAGCCTGCATGCAATATATTGAATGCACAGTTGGCGAGTAATCTGTAATCTAGTACACCGTGCGTATTCGTTATTTACACCGCTTATTTAATATGTACTGTATGGCCCAGTTTGCGTGACTGTCTGTACAGTAAAAGGCCTCAGCTGAGGGTATCGCGTGTGTGCAGCAGTGGCAGAGCGAACCATGCCGTAGGACACCCTACACGATCTGGTCTTCACCGCTGCAGTCCATAATTATTGGCAGGTTTCATGTGCTCAGCCAGTGGAAAGTATGGGGAAATTAGTGTGTATGTGTGTGTAGGGGGGGTGTGTATGTGTGTGTTGTATGTGTGGGTGTGACTGGGCCCTCTAGGCCTGAGCTCTGTAATGGAAAGATTTTAAAAGCGACCAGACACCCCCCCATCACCCCCCACCCCCCATTGCCTACATACACACAAAACAAACACAAACACATACCCCACCCATTCAGATTCTTGCATCCACACATCAGTACCCCCCCCCCCACTGCCCCCATCACTCTCTCTCTCTCTCCCACCCTCCTTTCTAGTCCTGCATCTCTCGCCCTCTCTCATAACCCCCTCCCTCCTGCCCTGATGTTAAACAGATTACACGGGATTCGCTTATTTAAAGACTTGGACAAGAGCTGTGTGAGAGTGGGAGTGTATTTTCAGGCCGGCTTACACACCGAGCTCACCTAAACAACCCAGGGGATCTAATTACAACCTCTTGTCCTGCCGTGGCAAGTCCAGCCCAGGCATTTCTTAGTGCCCAAAGAGAGTTGCACGGCTCATCCAGCCAGGGAGTGGTCATTCCAGCCTCAGACCAGATCTGCCATCCCATTTGGATTATCCTGGTCCAGCCGGGGAGCAGTTTTCACTCTCGCAGGTCAGGAGCACCTTCGGGAGCTCCACACACACCAACCTCCAAGCTGTCTTTGCGGCTGCTGCCTGCCATCATCATGGACAATGATGAGGATGATGATGGGAATTTCACAAAGTGGATGAGCAGCTACTGGGGACACGGGGCCGGGGAGGACTCCAAAGAGAGGAAGAGAAGCTTCCGCAGGCCTGCTCGCCACGCTGCTGACCGGCGTGCTTCTTTGCCCTGCATGGGAAGCCAGAGGCACCAAGTGGAGGAGGTTAGAGGGTTGGGATGGGGAGGGGTGGAAACTGGGATTGGTGGGGAACAGAGGTTAGTGCACTATAGGATGAGATGCAAAGTTTAGAGCAGCTGTTGATAAAATAGGTCAAATATCTTCTGAACTCATACTTTATCCATCAAAGTTAGAGTAGAAATTGTTAAACACTCATCGGCCACATACGAGTTGCACCCAGAAGTTGTGGGAGTGCAGTGATATTGGGAAGGAAGATAAAGTTCCATTTCAGACGTCTCTGCATGGTGTCCCTAATGGTGTCCTGTGATGATCCATCCCATGCAGCTTGAATGTTCTCACTCAGTTCTGCAGATGGTGTGGTAGGGGTGGAGTGTTGATAGGGCGTCCAATAGCATCCACACATTTTCAATCAGGGACAGATCTGGAGATGAGACCGACCACGGCGTAGTATCTGTGTCTTCAAGACGAGATCTTGAGACAGCAGCAGTGTGTGGACGAGCATCATCCTGTTGGAATAGAGCACCGGAGTGTGTGTTCAGAAAAGGTAGAACCACTGGTTGCAGAACCTCATTAACGTAACATTGGTCAGTTAAAGTGTTTGTAATGAAGACCAAAGGTGATCGTGATGTGACAGGCCTTCTGGAAGTGTGATGCTGACTATGGTACCTCCACACATGGATTTGTTGACTGTCTACAGCAAGACAAAAGTGGGAATCTGAAGAAGACCACTTGTCTTGTTCTCTTATTTGTTCTGTATGAGAACATAGCTAATTTTAGCACTGGGAAATGGGGGCGAGAAAAAGAGGGGGAGAGAAGGTAGGAGTAAGAGAGTTATTTTAATCTAATCCATATTACAGCACAAATAAAACGTAATCTACCTTCTGAACTCTGCAGTAGCGTCGTCTTGCCCTTAAACGATGCTCTTTTAAGAATTTTGGAAGGAAGTTCACCAAATTTGGTAAAATGCATTAATGTTTAAAGTTAAAGTTTCCAGATTAATTGCTTGCATTAACATCTAACATTGATAGAACTAATAAAACTGCCAAAAATTAATAATTACAAAATATTTGAAAAATAAAATATTTTATAAGCCTCAGCCAATTGCGTGCAATGAACTCTCTGCCTATAACTAAAAACAACAACAACAACAACAACAATAGTAATAATAATAATAATGATAATAATAATAATAATAATAATAATAATAATAATAATAATAATAATAAATTTCCTACACTGTATGAACAAAAGTATTGGGACACCTGCTCATTCATTATTTCTTCTAAAGTAAAAGGTAATGGCTGTTGGCCGGTGTGTGTTGGTTGAGTGCTGAGTGTGTTTATGAAGACTGTTGATTGCTGTTTGGGTATCTTGAAAGTTGTACATTTTTTAGCACAATTAATTCAATATTAATTCATATATTTTATATTAAAACCTAATGCGTCCAGCCAATAAATAGATTTATTCAAACCCACCAGTGAATGATGGGAGGAAATTGGGGCATAATTTGCTGAAATGCATTAATGCAATGTTCTCTCAACACACCTGACTCAACTAATCAGCTCATTAAGAAGCCCTTTTAGAGATGCAGATGGTCAGTTAAGCAGGGAATCCAGTTAAATGTGCAGGACAGGGGGGCATCAGGACTGGGTCTGAGATACAATGTGCATTAAAAAACATCAGAGAGTTAAACAAAGAGTTAAAAATGGATTAATAATTGGAAAACAAATAGTGAAATAGTGTTGGTAATATTTTGATATTGTGGATTTGGGCTGCACGAAATATATAGTTTGAGCATCATTATAATATGGGTATACAAAATATTCATATCACAAAACATGCAATTTCATGTAATCAAATTTTATTTTTTTTTTTGCAGCTTGATAAAAAATTTATTTTCCATGAGAGATCAACCTAAAGAAAATTCTATCTGCTGAGTATCATTTGTTCTACTCCAATCTTTGATACACAGTGGAGTTTTTTATGTCATGACTCATTGGATCACTGAATTCTGGTGAATTTTGGTGATTTGGTGTCAGCCCCGCCCCCTCTCTCTGATCAGTCAAAGTCTGTATGCAGGTTGAGCATCAGCCCCGCCCCCTCTCTCTGATCAGTCAGAGTCTGTATGCAGGTTGATCTTGTACACGTGAACAGAGCAGTAAACGTGCACTGGAAGCTCCTTTGGCATTTAAACTGGGATTTAATTCAGCTGGAAACGAACATCATTCAATGATAAAACCAGGGTTAGAGAGAGTAAGTCAACTGTAGTAAACCATAATCCATTACCGTTCAGCATCTGCATAGCTGGACATTGCATTTCAGTTGTTGGAATGGCCCAAACTGACCACTAAGATGAGCTTCAGGCACCTGTCATTCCTCAGGCCTCCATTAGAGGGACACACAACATCAGCCTTTAAATCTGACAATCCGAAAGCCTGACCTCGGCAGGTTAAATGGATCAGTTTGGCATCAGATTGACTTTTAATCCTATTTCTAATTTTTAACTTGAAGAAACAGATTACGTATCTGTTAATAACGGGCTGGATCTGATTAGGACCAGGTTATAATTATACATTCACCAGCTATAATCACTGCTTTAATACGAGTAGATGCTTAGTCTTAACAGTAAATGACAAAATGACATTTCTAGCTCTTTAGGAACATATTTTTGGTGCTGTAAGCAGGCTGTGAAAACGAGCTGAATGTACTGTAATCAGCACTGAGTCAACAGGTTAAGCACCAGTAACGAGCTCTAAGAGAAAGACCTCTCACTCAGGTCACACGGGGCCTTTCAACTATACTTATATAAGCCAATGCAATGTAGTCTCTGTTATATGGACATCATTTTAACTATGTTAAACTATATTTAATGATTCAAAATGCAATTTTCTTTAGCAAAGTTTGGACCCCCTCTGCTGTATCTCCTGCTTTGGCTGAAATAACATCAGTTAGATGTTTCTATAACCATCTACTGTCTCTGACATCGATCAGAAGAAAGATGTTCCCACTCCTCCATGCGGAATTCTTTCAGCTCTGTGATGTTTCAGCGTCAGTCTTTGTACAGATGCTCTTACATTCTCCTCAAACCCCCTCTGATACAATAAAGATTTCATAGTGGTTTCTATGATGGAATGATCTCCAGACCTGCTGCAGCAAAGCAGCTCCAAACCATCCCACTCCCACCACCATGCTTCACATTTGGTATGAGGTTCTTGTGCTCAAATGCTGAGTTAAATTTGTGCCAGACATGTCTTCTGTGCCCAAATATTTCAATTTTGGATTCATCTGTCCAAAGCACATTGTTCCCGAAGTCCTGCTCTTTGTCTAGATGTTCTCTAGATGTTGTCTAGATGAGGGGGTGGGGGTTGTTTGACAGTCAGGGTTTCCAAGTTTGACAGAAAACTTGTTTGGTCTCTTTCTGATGGTAGAAGCTGCACTTTGGCATCAGCTGTGGTGAGAGCTACCTGTAGGTACGGTGATGACATTTTACGATTGTTGGAGACTTCTTTAGGCATCCTGTGTTCTGCTGTTGAGTTGAAGTTGCTGTAACAGCCTGACCATCTGATTTTTATCTGTTTTGAGATCTTTTTAAATCCCTTCCCAGACTCATCTGCATCTACAACATTCCTTTATGAAGGTTTCAGAGAGCTCTATGGATCCCATGGTGATCCCACTCTAAAAATCAAGTGCAAACCAATGTCTGAATTTCGTCCAACGTCCTCTCTAACAATGGTCTAATCATTTGCAGCTGATGTGCTGCTCCCGATTTTAATTTTAGTTTTTTTTTTAGTAGTAATAAATGTGGGCGTGTCCCAATTACATTTACAGAAGGTTATCTCACCTCTGCATAGTTAGAATGAGGATCAAATGTCCAAATGTTGGAATAGGTTAAACAAAGGTATTCATGGGGTGTCCTAACTTTCTCACATGCAAATGGTTTTATGTCTCTCACAGCTGGACGCCATTAAGGTGAAGCATGCCGCCACCATGCCCCCAGCCCCCGTCCTCCTAAAGAAAAGTGAGGAGAAAGAGGTGCGGCCTCACCCTCACGCCCACCGGGTCTCCTCAGATGAAAGCAGTCGGTCAAAAGCAGGCCCAGAGAGCCGCATCTGTACCATCCCCGAGCTGGCCGAGTCATTTGAGAGGAGGCTGCGCATCCGCAACCAGAAGATCATGTCTCTGGTGAGTGAGGGAGCAGGTCAGATCGGAGTTCTCAGTGTCCAGTGTCCCTCGTATGTCTACGTTATCACTCTCCGGTGAAAACCATGACAACTTAGCAGGAGAAGGCAAAAATGCTCTTAAGTTTGAATGGAAGTGAATGTAAAATGAGGGATTCTTTTATTAATTTTAGAGCATTTCTATTGGTCTATTCTCCCATAACTATTTACACAGTGTACAGAACAGCTACTGGTTTCAAAATATGGACAAAAATGGAGATACATGTTTTTCATTGGACAGCAGCAATATGTGTTCTTTGTCTCAGTTATACTACTATAGACTATCACATTTTATATTCATTCTAAATAATGTAAATGTCTATTTTTATTTTAGCTTTTATATAATTTTATAGATTATAGCTCATTAAATACGCAAATACAGAATCTAAAATTATTCAAGATATTATAACCTGCACCCACTTTTAGAAAACTGGGCAGCAGGGGTCTGATTCCAACCTCGAATCTGTTCCAACCAAAGCTGCATACGAAACATAAATCAGATCACAACTATGGTGAGTAAAATAGTTGCACCCAGAAGGAAGTGTGGGTTTGCAGTGCTGTTGGGAAGAAAGATCTGATCGGTATTTATTGAGCTCCACATACAGAAGTCGTGTCTCTCAGATGTCTCGGTATGGAGTTGTAGAGGTTCCTAATGGAGTCCTGTGATGATCCATCTCATGCAGCTTGAATGTTCTCACTCAGTTCTGCAGATGGTGTGGTAGGGCTGGAGTGTTGATAGAGCGCCCAATAGCATCCCACACATTTTCAATCAGGGACAGATCTGATATGACAACATTGCAGTCTTTGGTGACGCAGTCATCGCAATGGTCTGCCTGCATGTAGTCCTGCACCGTGCAGCCAACTGTCAATGGCCCATGGAGGGCTTTTCTGCTCGGTGAATGGCTGTTGGAACACTTGCATATCTGACACTCTGCTGGCCCTCCCGCTTCATGGTTCATGTAGGTCTCTCAGATCCTTCATGTCGCTGGTGTGTGTCTTCTTCTATCCACTATGGTAATGTCCACACAACCAATATGGCAAACAACACGATGATAAGACTGTCTCGTTTCCCAGAGCTGTTTGATGTGGCCAGTTATGATCCTGGAATGCTTTGGTCAACTGTTGGATCTTCAGGGTTGCCAACCTTAGTACCTGGTCCAGTGTATGAGAACCTTCTATCTATGTCTTTCTACCGATTGTTGATTTCCCCAATATTAGTCTGCGGTTCTGTTTTGTTTCAGAGTGATGCGGACAGTGTGTGCTTGATCTGCCATGAAGAAGTGTGTAATGGAGGAGGTGGAGTAGGAGGAGCATATGAACTTCACTGCTCCCATCGTTTCCACAAAGAGGTAAGAGCCATGCAAGTACCTTTCACTGCTATTCTTTGCTACTGCATGCACAAAGTACCAAACACTCCAATCCGTAATTCATCAACATGAAATAAACACCATCCCTTCTTTCTGCTGGACTGGTAGCACCGGACTTCTTTCCTCTGCTTGCTGCATGCTGGTTTCAGACAGTTTTTTCATCTCACCAGTGAGACGTGGCATGATGAATCAGTCCCGGATATTGGATGCACATCGTATCGTAGAGCTGCATGGTACCAATCCTGTCTTTGCTCCTGAATATATACACTATATGTCCAAATGTTTGTGGACACCTCCTTTAAGGAATGCATTCAGGTGTGCATCACGCAGCTTGTCTAGTCCCTGTAGAGAAGAACAATAGAACAGGACTCTGTTGAGCAGATATACCTGAGTAAATGAACCTATTGGCATCATGCCTAATGCCAGGCAAGGCTAGAGGGGTATAAAGCCCCCCTGTGTTGAGCTGTGGAGCACTCTTGTCACTGAATGCAATCAAAAGCTCACAGCAATGCTAGTAGAAAAAGGATGACATGTGTCCCAATACTTTTGTCCATATAGTGAATTTACATACACTACAGGCTAAACAAATGGAAGCAAATGCAGTTCAGTAAACCTGCCAAGAGTTAACGCAACATGACATCTAGTTTAAGCAAAGGTGCTTTTCCAAAATATGGGAAAATATTATTATTTTTATTTGTTTATTTATTTGTTTATTTATTTATTATTATCCTGATTCAAGTAAACAAGGTCTCAGGAGCACCTGAATGTGGGCTACAAGAAATCATGGATAGGTCTGGCGATGTGACTGGATTCATCGGTCATCTCCACCAAGACAAAAGTGGGATAATAACCCGTTGCCATCCAGTGTGACTCCATGAGAGTCCTTGGCGAGGTTGACGTGGTGTTAAGGGCAGTCATCGTAACGATCTGTGTCCTGCATCTTGGAGCCGTCTGCCACTAACAGGACGACTCACGGAGTGCACCGCTGCTTGCAGAATGTCTGCAGTCATGGCTATTCGCTCGGTCGATTTTCCTTCTCCATGCTTTGTCTAAGTCTTCTAGATCTTCATGCTGCTGGAGCGTGCATTCCTCTATCCACCCAGCGTGCAATGTGCTGATAAGACCATTCCTGCTTCCCAGACAACTATGATGCAACCTCTTTCAAACTCCAACTGCTTGAACTGCTTTCTATTTCAGAATGCAAAGCAAGCACAACGGGACAGCCTTACACAGTCAGTCAGGTACAGCGATAAGGCCCGTCCTTGCTTACGTCAAGCATGAAACGTGAAATTTCAATCATTTGCATGTCTCACAATGTCAAACCTGCCCACCAGGTTTCAATCCTGTCGGGCTGATTCCTTCTGGATGCAGGTGTTGCTATGGTTCATAAGCCTAGTTTGAGTCCGCTTCTCCAACTTATTTCATCTGTCAGGGCATTCAATGGTCAAGCCCCAGTCCGTTGATGAGATCAGAACTGGGACGGTCAGTTTTATACTTTACTGAACTCTACTCGTCACTGCTCAATATCTCTTCAATATACAACTTTGGGGTTTATTTAGTACAAATGTAGCCCTGCTTCCAAATGTTTGGCCTGTGGTGTAGTTTCCCTGGGTGGTTACAGTCCTGCTGTGTCACTGCATCTCTTATCTCTGATTGGTGGGTTGAAAAGGCCAGGAGGTCAGAGCCGGGTGGTCGTCCACGCAGCGGGAGTTCCACTGGTGTGTGCGAGCGCAGGAAGGAGGTGCCATTCTGCGTTGGGCAAGAAGAATACCGCATGCCCCGGCGCCAACTCTCCCTACGCAGACAGCGCTGATGCGCCTCCATCTGAAGACTGTGAACACACAGAACATGTACATACCACATTTCAATGACTAATTCTGAGGGATTAGTGTCTTACGTTTGATTGATTCGTTTCTACATTAAGACAATATGTTGCATCAACACTTTCTTTTTTAATTGTGTTTTATGTAATATACAGTGGTGTTTAAAAGTTCAGGAAACCTTTAGAATTTTCTACATTTCTGCCTAAAACCCCTAAAAGTAGATCAAAAGAACCAAATCAAACAAATGAGACAAAATCACATTGCATCGTATGTGAAGCTTTGCTTCCAGGCAAGCCATCCTGACCCAAAAACAGCCTCACACCATGATACTACCACCACCATGTTTCACATATGGGATGAGGTTTTATGTTGGAATGCAGATCCATTTTGGTCTCGTCCATCCACATTTTATTCCATGACTCTTCAGGCTTGTCCATGTGATCTTTATGAAACTGGAGATGGGCAGCAATGTTCTTTATGAAGAGCAGCAGCTTCCTCCTTGCAATCCTACCATGCCCACCGTTGCTGTTCAGTGTTCTTCTGATGGTGGACTCATGAACATTAACATTAGCCAATGTGAGAAGACCTTGACTTGTTTAGAACTTCCCTTGGGCTCCTCTGTGAGCTGGTCGACAATCACACACCTTGCTCTTGGTGTGATTACTCCTGGAGCACTCCTGGTGAGGGTAATAATGGTCTTGGATTTCCTCCATTTGTACACAATCTGTCTGACTGTGGATTGTTGGAGTCCAAACCCTTAAGAGATGGATTTGAACCTTTTTCGGCCTGATGAGCATCAACAGGTCTTCTTCGGAGCTCCTCAGAAATCTTATTTGTTCCACAAAAGTGTTATTAAGATCAGACTTTGATAGATCCCTGTTCTTTAATTAAAACAGGACACGCCCCTTCACACCTGATTGTCTGCCATTGATTGAAAACACCTGACTCTAATTTCACCTTCAAATGAGCTGTTGATCCTGAAGGTTCACATACGTTTACCCTCACAAATCTGGAATATTGTATGTTTTTTCTCAATAAATAAATGAGACAACGTGATATTTTTGTCTCAATTGTTTGAACAGGTTGTCCTCATCTACGTTTAGGACATTTAACTCAAGTTTATGCAGGAAAATAGAAAATTCAAACACGTTCACTGACTTTCAAGCACCACTGCATTTTATTCATGTGGAAATGAATCAGGTATCAATATGTTACTTTTTCTCAATTTTACATGATGTTAACAAACCAATCTCTTTAACAGGTTTTTAGTGTGAAGCCCTTGTACGTCTCCAACCTTGGACATATTTTGCTTCCCTCTGACCTCTTTCTTTAAGGGGTTAAATCATCTAAATCGTTTTGGATGATTACAATATATATAACTGTGTGAACGATAGTGATCAAGATAAATCTTGATGTTGGTCAAACTACAAATAAGGAAACACTGTTACAGTTTGTTTCTGGAATCTTTATGTTTAACTGTTGAATTTTTGTGAGGGCAAGAAAAATATCTTTCTGTTCGAGGGTTAGATGGATCAACATGCCATTCTGTCGGTGTCTGAGGTGTGACGTTGTGGTAACTGTGACGTTGATCATATCCTGAGTTTACTGGTCAGACATAAGGGGGTCAAGGCTGGTGACTTCTGGGCACAAAATCAATGTCTGTCCAAGTTTTAGCTACAATGAGAAACAGAACAACAGAAGCGGAATCTGAAATTGAATGTGACACATGGTTTTGGCTGTTAGTGATATGGGCTGCAGAGGTGAGAGAACTTTCATTGGGCTGTGAAAAAGACTCTGAACAAATAGTAAACACAAACGCAATCCTCACCCAGGTGAGAGGTCGTTGAGGTCAGAATGCTGGAAAACAGGAAACCAGAACAGGACAAGCACTGCTGAGGAACACATGCAAGGCTTGGAAACAAAAGGAAACTGTAATATTTCCTCACCTTCCACTTATTGGCCTTCTTAAGATCTAACACTGCTCCAGAAAACACAGTATAAACAGTCAGAAATGTCAGTTAAATGATGACATCCTCAGAGCCTCCATCAGAACAAGGCTGTTGCAATGGGCTCTTGGTTCCTCCTGGTGCAGGACATTGCCCGGTCACATGTGACCAGAGTTTGTAGGCAGCTCCTGGGCAATAAAGGCATTGATACCATTGATTGGTCCTCACATTCCCCTCTGAGGCTTTATGTATCTGTGTTTCTGACAATCAGGAGACCTTTTCTGATTGGCGAGAAAAGCAAAGCAGCCTCAAAATGATCCCAATAAGGAACAGAAATCACAGCTTCATAGTGGCACAACTGTCTAACTGCCCAGTCAATGGGACAGTCAAATCCTGCCTATGCAGGATCCTGCCTATGCAGGATAAGTGGAGGATGAACAGTTGACCATTACATTGGGGACTATCCAGAACAATCTGGAACTTTCGGAGGTTCCAGAACTGAAGGGTTCCTCACAGCCGTTGGATGACTGTTTACCTTAATATGGCTCTCATGTCTCATTAAGATCTCACACCTCAGTCTATTCCAAGTACAGTACTTCAGAGCCAGGGCAACCTGCTTTAAGTGGCCTTCCATAACTCAACTTCCTCTTTTTCAGTGCATTGAAGAGTGGCTGTGGAACCAACGGTCATGTCCCTCCTGTAGCATCTATGTGGTCCTGCCTGAACCTCTCTACTGGTCCTCTGCACGACTCCAGTTCCCCTGATGGCCCCTGCTTCCTACCTGCATGATCTCACGGTTCCTGAATGGCTCTTCCCACCTCATCCAGGTCAAAAGGAGAATCTTTCATGTCCAATAAAGTGTCCATTTGTACCATAATATTGTGGTTTGGTGGATGAAGGACTTTAGTGTCTATTGTCCAATCTGAAAGTGTGAACGCTGAGCTGGGCATGAATGATGAGATTTCACTGGTGCCCACAAAGAACTCTTATTTTTATTTTCTTGGTCCCCCAATTATATTTGTCCTCTTCCGTCTTCCTGCCTCTAAGCCTCCAAAGGCAAGTTCTGAACAAAACTGTGACATTGTTTTCCCCCTCTGAATGCAGTGCTTTCGTTCTGTTGTTTGATCTCAGGTCTTCCTTCAATCATACTATGTCTCGCTGAAATTTGTGATGCCAAATGACTGGTCAGTTTGCTCACAGCAGAGTATTGTGTCTTCATCACTGATGACTGTAAATGTTTTAAAATGATGGTGTGTGAATTTGTTTTTATTGAAATCACATTCAAAATATATTAAAGTCCATTTTCATCACTTTTTGTTTCCCACTTATATACGTGTTTGGAGAAGTAAGCTCTGCACGCATAATTCAGTGCTACGAAGTTATTATCTGCCAGTATTCAAGAAAAGAAATGTGCATTGATTGTGTATAATTGTGTATAAAGAGACCCAAACCCCAAAAGATGCAATCTCTCCAGCTTGTCCTGGGTCTTCACCAGGCCTCCTCCCAGTTGGACATACTCGGAATACCTCACAAGGCGACCAGGAGACATCTGAACCAGATGCTCGAACCTCAGCTCACATTTTACTCTTACAACCCGAGATCCACACTTTGGCTACCAGTGAAAACAAGGGAGGGGCTGTTTGCTCTCTTTCTTTGCTCATAGAGTGTTCACATTTCAAAATAAAAGTCCTCAGATAATACTGATACAAACATAATTCACAAAAAATAATAAAGAACATTCAGGGTTAATTTTTATTTAATTTGGACTGCTTTCAAGTATTATTAAGAACATATTGTTATAAATACCGTGGGGTGACCTGGGAAGTTTCTGTGTAGAGTTTGCATGTTCTCCCCGTGTTCGCGTGGGTTTCCTCCGGGTACTCCGGTTTCCCCCACAGTCCAAAGACATGCATGATAGGTGAATTGGTGACTCTAAAGTGGCCCTTTGTGTGTGGATGTGTGTGTGCGTGTGTGAGCCCTACGATGGATTAGCGCCCTGTCTAGGGTTGTTTCCCGCCCTTGCGCTCAGAGTTGCCGGCTGGGCACCGGCTCACCCGTGACCCTATTCAGGAATAAGCGGTTTGGAAAATGAATGAATGAATGAATGTTATAAATACCTTTGTCAATCTAATCATAACAAATCTAATTACTCATTGCATTTTCAGCTCAGAAACACTGGATGAGCAAGTGTTTTTTAGATCTTATAATAAAACAGTGCATTTATGACCAAAACATGGTCAAATTCACACAAATATTTTAATTCAGTAAAAAATTATATCTCAAATGATATCAATGTGATTCTTTGGAGGAACTGGTATCTTACTGGTGAACGTCTGACTGGCTCCACTTTAAAGCTGGGTTTAAGTGGATCTCAGTGCCAGTCAGTGTCAGATGGGGAATATAAGGGACTGATGAAGGTCTACTGAACACACCACGGTCCTGCAGTGGCCATGTCCAGTCCTACTGGCCTCCTAACGCCCCTCGTGTGTTTGTGCACGTAGACAAAGCTCACTTCTCTGGCCCCGCCCACTCATCACCAGCAAGAGCAAAACAAGTTTTCACTTTTCTCATCAGAAGCAGCCTCTGATCAGCCTGGAATCTGGTTAAATGAAACACATGAACAGAATCATAAACATCTATAAAATGAAGGGGAAAAAATACAGATATGTGAGATATGAAAATTAAAAAATAGGGAAAAAATTAATGTAATAATTTTGATAATAAACAGGATGAAACCAAGACAGCATATAGGCTCAGTTTGACTTTATGTAAAATAAAAAGCTCACATTTCCAGCTTTCCATATTTATATTGATGGCATTATTAAAATATTATTAATTATTATCTTTAATTACTTCATTAAAAAGTGATCTAACCTAATGTACACTCTTCACTGTGCTGTAATGATGTCTCCTTTTTTATTTCTCTTCTATAAATGTTTTTATTTTGATTGATTGAATGAATTGTTCTTTAAAGCAAAGAAAAAAATCAGTTATTTTCCCACCTGTTTTCCACAAAGCCCCGCCCCCTGCACTCCCATTGGGTATCATTCCATAAGAACAAAACTCCAACCAGGAGGTTGCATCTCGTCAGCCAATCACAGCAGAGCAGTCTGGATTCTCCACCAATCCTGAGGCAGGAGGGCGGGACATGTCTCAGTACAGGCGCAGTGAAAATGCACACGTGGAATTCAGACCAGCTGTTTGATTGAAGGGAAGCTCAGCCAATCACGGTGAAGAGGAGGGATTGGCGCGCGCGGATGTGAGCCAATCAGTGAGCTTCGGCGGAGGCTCCGTTAAAACGCTCTTCAGAAGAAGCGGATTCGTGGAAGCGGAGCTTTAAGGGCCGCAGTGGATACAATGATTCAGCCTCTGATTTACTGACTGAAAATGAGGAGGAAGGAGAGCAGCTGCTGAGAGAAAAGGTAAAGATCACTGTTTCACTCTGTGTGGAGGAAAAAGAGCCTTTCTAACTGTCCTCAAAACCCAGCATGATTTAGACCTGATTTCAAATCTGTTTAGTCCTGTTGTAGTTCAGTTTAAGACCTGTTTTAGACCTGATTTAGATCTGCTTTAGACCTGTTTTGATCCTGTTTTAAACCTGCTTTCCCATCTGTTTTAGTCCTGCTTTAGACCTGGTTTTAATCCTGTTTTAGTCGTGCTTTAGACCTGTTTTAGTCGTGCTTTAGACCTGTTTTAGATCTGCTTTAGAACTGTTTTAAACCTGCTTTCCCATCTGGTTTAGTCTTACTTTAGACCTGGTTTTAATCCTGTTTTAGACCTGATGTAGGCCTGTTTTAGTCTTGCTTTAGACCTGGTTTTAATCCTGTTTTAGATCTGCTTTAGACCTGTTTTAATCTTGTTTTAAACCTGCTGTCCCATCTGTTTTAGTTCTGCTTTAGACCTGGTTTTAATCCTGTTTTAGACCTGATTTAGAACTGCTTTAAGCCTGTTTTAATCTTGTTTTAAACCTGCTTTCCCATCTGTTTTAGTCTTGCTTTAGACCTGGTTTTAATCCTGTTTTAGACCTGATTTAGAACTGCTTTAGGCCTGGTTTTAATCCTGTTTTAGACCTGATTTAGAACTGCTTTAGACCTGATTTTAATCCTGTTTTAGACCTGATTTAGAACTGCTTTAGACCTGGTTTTAATCCTGTTTTAGACCTGATTTAGAACTGCTTTAGGCCTGTTTTAGTCGTGCTTTAGACCTGGTTTTAGTCGTGCTTTAGACCTGTTTTTAATCCTGTTTTAGCCCTGATTTAAATCTACTTTACAACTGCTTTAGACCTGTTTTATTTGTGCTTTAGTCCTGCTTTAGACCTGCTTTAGTCCTGCTTTAGACCTGCTTTAGACCGGCTTTCACATCTATTTTAATCCTGCTTTAGACTTGCTATCACATGTTTTAGACCTTATTTAATCCCATGTTAAACCCTTTTTAATCCCGGTCTGGTTTAAATAAAAAATAAAAATCTGTTTTATACCTGGTTTTATTCCTGGTTTAGGCCTATTTTAGACCCTTTTAAGACTCATTTCATGTCTGTTTTAGACCCGTTTAATCCTGTTTTGATGTTTTGAACTGGTTTTAGCCCTTGTTTTAGGACTTTGTTTAGTGGACTAGAGTTAAATGATTGTTTGGTTGCTGATGTTTGGGTTCTAATGTTTTGGAGCCTGTTTTCTTACCTGTCATTATCTGTCTCTGAGGTTTTTGAGGAAACAAATGCTTGTGATCCTTTGTTTGTAAGTATTTTAGCTTTTTTTCACCGAATCAGATCATTCAGGTCAGGAAATCACAGTCCTGCTCAAAAAAATCCAATGTTGTGAAAAAGTTCATATTTTGTTAAGTGACGTATTTTATACTTTTCTTAACTGTTGATCAGGATGGATTATACTGAAATTCACAACCTCACATTATTACCCTGTTAACATTCAGGTTTTACTACCTTATAAATCACTGTCTCAAAACGAAACTCCGTTCTCTTACTACAGTATGAACTTTACTGCTGTAATGCATGACGTTCGCTGTAGGATTAGTGATGTTTGATCTTTGTTCAAGCTTTGTTTAGAATCAGCATAATGGCTTGAACCAATCAGAAAGCTGCTTCGCTCTCCATTGAAGAGCCACTCACAGGTCATCTTGTCTCCATGGTGATGCCACTGCATCCTGGAGGAACAGGATTAAACCTGGTGTCCCCCAGCTGTAACAGCCTGTCCTTACGGCATTATTTTGTGTATTTGAGAGCTCCAGTAGCAACCTGAGAAGGCGTCCAACGTCAAATATTGTGCTCCTTACTGAATACCCTGTTTACACTTTGTTTATTGTTCTTTAGAACAATCAGAAATTCACCTTTTTCCTGATCTTTGCTTTGTTTATATTTTGTAATTTAAGTTGTTTTTAATTTAGGTTTAGTTTACTGCTGTTTAAGTTCACACACACTGATTAGGGCAGTGAGAACAGATGCCCAGACTGGTGGTAGCCACTTCAGCCCCTGGGGGCAGTTGTGAGTGAGTTGCTCCAGCTGTGAATGTTGGTGTCTTTTCTATAAAAGCTAACTGTTCACCACAGTGTTGAAATGCACCATAGACGGCATTACCACCCACAGTGGACAGTGCGGTGGCTGCCCATTGATACTTAATGAGTGTGACCTTGAGGGTCTACAGAAGTTCCAGCAGTGTGTCGCTGTTAACACTACAACACCAGCCTCATCTGGGGTTGTGAGGATGCTTTCTGGACCCTACAGGACTGGCAGTATGTGGTGTGGTCCGGTGAATCATGGTACCAATTATTTTGGGCTGATGGTAGGGTTTGACCCCCACTATCATGCCCTGCATGCCATGCATCATTCACATTGCCCTGCTGTGAGCACTGACCAGAGAACACCTTGCAACCGAAACGTGTGTATGTGCTCGCTGGTCATCCTCTTGAGGTAGCACCACTTCCTAATCCTGACCCATGACGTTCAGCATGTTCTGTGCAAATCGTATGGCTACAAATAACTGACCAGTGTCTCTAGCCTCGTGTTTTCATTTTAGCTGCCATCTCAGCTTGATGATAGGTCTTTCTGGTCCTCCAGCGGTTGGTGTGTGGGAGATATTGGTGGTTGGTTCCATGGTGCCATTGGCTTGCATCTTGCTCAAATCTAGACCCCCGTTTTTTGCATTCGGACTCGTGGAGCACAATCACAGACAGATTTGGTAAAGATTGTTGTCTCTTCATGTTTGTGGTCTGATGTTTGAAGGTGTGGAGTCAGTGAGTCAGTGCAGACTGCAGATCCCACTCTGAAAGAATTCATGAAGTCATGTTTTCCTTCGTCCGAAGCTCCGCCGGACTTGGGCAGTTTGTATGTCAGTTTCTGTGATTGCCTTTGTCTTCTTGAACACGTTTAAAACTCCCAGCACACTTTACGGCTCTCTGCGGGACCCTCATTATGTCTGACGGGGTTCTTTCTCTGTAATTTAACACACCCTTCTATTTTCCACTGCCTCTGATTGCAGCACTGACTGTCTATTGTTTCTGTGCGTAACACAGACGGACAGATCTGTTCTACCTTCTCAAAAAGATGAAAACGATGATATAACAATTTGTTTTAGAAGGTAAAACTCATTTCTGTAACGATTAAAGTCCCTCTCTCTCTGTCCCTCTCTCTCTGTCCCTCTCTCTCTGTCCCTCTCTCTCTGTCCCTCTCTCTCTGTCTCTGTCTGTCTCTCTCTCTGTCTGTCTCTCTCTCTCTGTCTGTCTCTCTCTCTCTGTCTGTCTCTCTGTTTGTTTCTCTTTCTGTCTCTCTGTTTGTTTCTCTTTCTGTCTCTCTGTTTGTCTGTCTGTCTCTCTCTCTTTCTGTCTCTCTCTCTCTCTCTCTGTCTGTCTCTCTCTCTTTCTCTGTCTGTCTGTCTGTCTCTCTCTCTCTCTCTCTCTGTCTCTCTCTCTCTCTGACTCTCTCTGTCTCTCTCTGTCTCTCTCTCCCCCCCGATCTGAGTCTCTTAATTCTGAATTTCATTCTGGACTCAATAATTTAGTTTAGAAGCGACTTTTCTTAAAACAACTGTGTTTGGTATATGGGTTTAAACACTCCAGCAGCACTGCTGTGTGTCATCTACTCGTATCAGCCTCAACACACACTAACACACCACCACCACGTCAGTGTGACTGCAGTGCTGAGAATGACCCACCACCCACATAATAGCTGCTCTGTGGTGGTCCTGTGGGGTCCTGATCATTGAAGATCAGGGTGGAAGGAGGAGAATAAAGTCTGCAGAGAAACAGATGAACTACAGTCTGGAATTATAGAACCACAAAGTGCTCCTGTATGGTCAGAGGCGCTGATAGGATGGACAGAGAGTGTAGAAGGAGGTGCTTCATTCTTGTTTTCTTCAGCAGAGGTTAACTGACTGGGAGCACTGTGTGGAACATCACTCATATCTCAATTTCTCCATTTGTGTTACAGGACCTGCTAACCATCATGGGAAATTTTAAAGGCCATGCCCTGCCTGGGAGTTTCTTTCTGATTGCTGGTTTGTGGTGGGCAGTGAAGTACTCCCTGTGGTATGCCACCCGCAGAAACAAAAGTGCAGGAGCTGGGAGAATCGCCACAAGAGCCTTGCAGAACCGCCTAGAAATCACGGAGGGAGCTGTAACCCTGTGCTTCTCTCTGATTGGTAAGCTGATGTACTACACCTGTCATTTACAGTGAGAGGAGGACATTTCTGACCTTATTATCCTGTAGATGTTTCAGCTTTGGGTTTAGAAAGTTAAGTACTTTGCTCAAGGGCACGTCAGTCATGTCCTGCCAGTTCAGGGAATCAAACCGTTGACCTTTCAGTCACAAGCCTGTCCCTCATCACCAGGCCCACGACTGCCCCCGTGGACACCATCTCTGAATGACTACTGTTGAAATCCCACCTTCACAGTCTCGCAGTATGGTGTTGATTTGTCCACTTGTTTACTAAAAGGAGGACTGATGGAGGGCATCACTGCTCACTGAATGTTCTCTGTGGTTCGTGTAGGTCTCCCAGATCCTTCATGTTGCTGGTGTCTGCTGCCTTCTATCGCAATCATAAAGAGACTTTCCCTCCCCGTTTTAAACCAGTCCTGTCCATACAGGGCTTTAGACACACTGATGGAACTTTGCCTCCGCATTGAACCCATCCATGAGCCGACGCACCACAGTGACACAGTGCACATGGTCAGCATCTGCTGCAACACCATAGAAGTGCTTTAGGTACTTTGCTCCAGGGAGCTTCAGTTGCAATCTATCAGATCAGGGGCTCAAACCATCAACCTTCTGCTCACACAATAGCTCCTCTTACCTCCTGGTCACAACTGCCCCTAGAACCTTTAAAGCAAGAACTCAGAACTGACTCACAAAGTGATTATAAAACATTTAAATAAGCTCACGTTGCCGGTTCTCAGCGCACGACTGCAGATCAGAATTCGATTTTGTGTAAATGGGTTAATCAGTTGAGTGTGAGGATCAGTATTAAGCCCTCGAGAGCTGCATGTTTGTAATCTTATAGAAAAGAAAATGAAATCTGTTTAACCTTCTCACTGTGACATTTACATGCAGGTTTGTCCATGACGGCTGTTTTGCATTCGTTTATGATTCTCTAATGGTTCTTGCAAATGGAGGAGAGCAGATTTAATGGAAACAGTAAAAGCCCTTCTGAAACTGCCAGTAACCCTCATTTATTAATGAGGAAAAGTGTATCCGGACCAGAACACTTATTGCTGCTCGTCTCACAATTTGCTGATGCACTTTATGAGTCTGGTCCAAGTTTTTAAGTGTCATAGAAGCCTTTGAGGAATCTCCGTGAACAGCACTTTGAAGGCTTTGTTTGTGAAATGCTTCACGCTGCATTGATCATTTGACTCCACTGGTGGAGGCATCACTTAAGACACGGTCTGTAAAGTAACAATGCACAACTAAACCCCAGTCAGTCTGCATGGAGGTGTAGAGGTTCCTAATGGTGTCCTGTGATGATCCATCCCATGCAGCTTGAATGTTCTCACTCAGTTCTGCAGATGGTGTGGTAGGGGTGGAGTGTTGATAGAGCGTCCAATAGCATCCCACACATTTTCAATCAGGGACAGGTCTGGAGATGAGACCGACCACGGCGTAGTATCTGTGTCTTCAAGACGAGATCTTGAGACGACAGCAGTGTGTGGATGAGCGTCGTCCTGTTGGAATAGAGCACCGGAGTGTGTGTTCAGAAAAGGGAGAACCACTGGTTGCAGAACGTCATTAACGTAACGTTGTTCTGTTAGTGTCTGTAATGAAGATCAAAGGTGACATAGGATGAAATTGCACCCACACCATCACACCAGACCTTCTGGACGTGTGACGCATAACAGTTCATTGATTTTGGTGCTGATCACGGTTCCTCCACACACTGATTTCTGTCGTCTCCATTCGTTTCTGCAGTTTGAGGATGAGCGTTCTGAATCTTCTGAAAGATTGTTGAAACACAAGGTCAGTGTGTCCGCTACGTGAAATGATGTCGAATATTGTGCCTCCTACTCTCACAGGTATACTAGGAGAACAGCTTGCAGCAGGAGGACCTAAGTTTCATTTGTATGACTCCTCCACTCAGCACTGGTACCAGCTGATGAACTGGCAGCACACGACCATGTACCTGTTCTTCGCCTTGGCAGGGGCTACCTCGCTTGCCGTCCACAGCACAGATGGTGCACCTCTGGCCTTGGATCGCTTACTGCTGGGCCTTGCTTTTTTTAATGAAGGTGAGTTTGACTTCGTAACGTGATTGTTCAGAGTATCTGTGACCAGATTTACTCTGCCTATCATATCTGCTTCCCACATTCTGCCTCCAGGCAATTAATCCGTACCTTTGGGGCAGATTTTCAGTGTGTTTTAACAATATCCTAGAATAGAAAACTGTCAAATCACAGCTCAGAAAACTCTCTGTTTTACAGAAAAGGTATTTCCACGTTCAAATAAAATGTTTGTTACTGTAATCATGCCCTTTAGGACCCTTGACCAATTTTGTGGGATGTTTTGTAGTTAGACATACTTTTATTTTCCAAGAAAGGAGAAAAGTATAGCAGACAGTCACTCATACCAGATTTCTTCTTCAGGAGAACCTAGGCTTCAAAATACTTGACAGTGATTCAAATAAAGTATCAAACCAACTTGAATCAGTATTATCCTTTGTCAGGACTTTTATTGTGAAATTTGAACACTGTGAGCAAAAAAATAGGAGAGCAAACAGCCCCTCCCTTCTCATTTTCCTCTATAACCCAATACCTAGGTTAGTGGTGTCATCAGCCCCGCCCCTTCTCTCTGATCACTCGGAGTCTGTATGCAGGTTGAGCATCAGCCCCGCCCCCTCTCTCTTCTGACCCAAAATAGCAGGTATGAAAGGTGGTGACTTTACACCCTGGAAGGTTGCCAGTTCGATTCCTTGACCTGGTAGACCTTGACTTACGTGGATAGGGCTGCCCACCGCTCTGGGCATGTTTGTTCACTGCTCCCTAGAGTGTGAATTCACGAGTGCGTATGAGTGCATTTCACTGCATGGGTGGGTGAACTGCACGGTGGGTCTATGTGTATGTTTACGTTTACGTCTTTGATGGGCGTGTATACAGATGATATGAAAGTCTGTAAAATGTCTCTGTCCTTACAGGATTCCTGTTCCTGTATCACCTCCACGGCAGAGACATGCTGGATGTCCATGTCCACATGCTTCTTCTGTATGCA
Organism: Acestrorhynchus altus; assembly: GCA_034509495.1. Taxonomy (NCBI): domain Eukaryota; kingdom Metazoa; phylum Chordata; class Actinopteri; order Characiformes; family Acestrorhynchidae; genus Acestrorhynchus; species Acestrorhynchus altus. Next base: position 3,098,049 of record CM067504.1, on the reverse strand, counting down.
GTGTTTGGAGGGGCTGTGATCTGCCTGCTGGAGGTCTTCCACAGAGGAAACATCCTGCTGGAGTTGCTGCGGGCGGCTCTCTGCCTGCTGCAGGGCAGCTGGTTCTGGCAGGTTAGATTTGTGTACACAGGTCTGAGTGCTGGTCAGTAACGATGAATATTAGTGTGTTTTAAAGGCTGTTTTGTAACTTGTGTTGTGTTTTGCCATCTGTTCCTTTCCCCAGATTGCCTTTGTGCTGTACCCCCCTAGTGAGGTGAAGTGGGATTTGTCAGACCACAACAACATGATGTTCATTACCATGTGTTACAGCTGGCACCTAGCCTTCGCCCTGCTCACAGTAGCTGCAGCACACACCACTGTTGTTTGGTGAGCACCGTCAGACCCACACAGCACGCTGTCGTGTTTGTATATTGAGATATTATATTGTATATAATGCAAAATCACTAAAGGCTCTACATTTCCCATAATTTACAGGGTCTCTTGCTTTAGGACAACACTTCAGACCCTGTTTCTTTTGTTGTTCTGCACCAGTGTACCACTTAAATGCCATTAAGACAAAGACATTAATTAAAACAGCATTATTTATGTTACTATAGGCTTTATTTATGATGGCTTATAGGGATAAAATATGAATTGCAATTAAGAGGCACTGATTTGCAAAATGAGCTTTGATAGCCAGCGTTTAAGCTGAACTACTCTTCTTTATATATCATTTTATCTCAATTTTCTGTTCCAGTTTGAAGTACCCCACCCCTTTAGGACCCTCCTCTTATCACATGCAATGCACCCAGCACTGGCAGGGGGCGGACTTTTCGAACTGCATCATTGCTGGGCAGCTGTGTTCAAAGAAAGCGCCGGGTTCCTCCAATACAATGGCTTAAAGCAATGCACTGGGTGTGTGTTGGAGACAGAATGCCATCTACCCACCCGTGACAAGCGCGTTAGACCGCTGAGCGTCTCTCCTTTTAAAGAATTTGTTTCAAAATATTGAATATACTCTGATTACTGCTATTCTCTGTTCATCGGCGACACTGAGGGGTTTAAACACTCCAGCAGCACTGCTGTGTCTCATTCACTCGTACCAGCGCGACACACTACATTTAAATAAATTCAATGAATGCAGGTAATAAAGTCTTTTCATGAACCATTAATCATTCATGCCAGAGTTAGGCCAACTTTTGATGATGATCAATCCCATTTTGGTGTTTAACAGCATTTTACTAGATGCCCAGTTGTGCCCCACAACTGATTGGCAAGCAGAGGGGCCGCCAGCTGTGCCCCTTGGCATTCTGTGTGCACCCCTGTAGAGCAAGTGGTCTAGAAATGTCCCTGGTGTGTTGTATGAGTCTAGACCACAGCCTTATAAATGTCTTTATAAATGGCTTATTCTGTACCGAGTTCCTGACTGCTATATAAACTGTCCTCCACAGTGTGGTACGTTCCAAACTCAGAAGAATGCCTCCGATGGAGATGGGTCTACTGAAACCACGGGAACGAGAAGGAGATTCCGAGGATGAGGTTTTATAAGTCTTTGTCAGACATATCTTCAGAGTTTTCAGTGCTTGTGAGCTGACCCTGCGGACCAACATGAACACTGACTATCTGAAATCTCGGGGCTCCTTTAGGCCCTGCAGCGAGTAGCTGGGGCCGATTCCAGCTGCCATCATCATTCATCTCCAGCTACGGTTCTAATGATGGTTTATTTTCAACCAAAGCTTTTGTCTCTTTAGCTGTTGCGTCCTTTCTTCTACTAGTGCAACGAGTGCGAAAAGAAAGTTATTCATTTCATAATTTAATTCAGAAAGGTAAACGGTCATATTCAACACAGCCAAACTCATGGAAAGGTGCTCGTAGACCCACTGGGCTGCACGCTGGGGACACTAGACACTAGCGGTGGGCAGCCCTATCCACGGTGCCCGAAGAGCTGCTGGGGGAGTTAAGTGCTCATTGGCATTTCATTCATGTCCTGCCAGTTCAGGGATTCAAACCGGTAACCTTCCAGTCACAAGGCTGGTTCCCTAACCACCAGACCACAGCCCAGCAAGAAGAATGCTGACCTAACAGTTGTCCAGAACACAATCATCGACCCCCATCCACAAAGAGGGTCAGCCACAGAAGGTCAATGCTGGCTGTTCTCAGAGTGCTGTATCAAAGTATATTAATGGAAAGTTGACTGGAATGGAAAAATGAAGTGGGACAACCAGGGACAACAGGGACGACCACAGCCCAGTGTCTCCACAGATGACTCCAGAAAGGTGCTGAGGAGAAAAAAAAACTGGACTGTTGCTCAGAGTTCCAAAGTCCTCTTTTCAGATGAAAGGAAATTCTGCATTCGGTCCAAGCGTCTCACATCAAACCCATAGGGTCTGGAGAACCACAGGAACCAGGGTGTCTGGTGTCCAGTGTGAGGTTTCCACAGTCTGTGGTTTATTGCACCACATCATCTACTGGTGTTGGTCTGTTTTTTTAAGCCCACAATTAATGCTGTGTCTACCAGGAGATTTTAGAGAACTTCATGCTTCCGTCTAAGCCTTAAGAAGAGATTCCGATTTCCTTTTCCAGCAGGACACACCTCCTGTCCATGTGCCAAAACATCTTATATATCTTATGAAATGTTCTAATAATGAGTCAAACATTATTGAGTTTGATCCACTCGTACCAGCACAACACACACTAACACACCACCACCATGTCAGTGTGACTGCAGTGCTGAGAATGACCCACCACCCACATAATAGCTGCGCTGTGGTGGTCCTGTGGGGTCCTGATCACTGAAGATCAGGGTGAAAGGAGAACAAAGTCTCCAGAGAAACAGATGAACTACAGTCTGGAATTATAGAACCACAAAGAGCTCCTGTATGATCAGAGGAGCTGATAGAGTGGACAGTGAGTGTAGGAACAAGGAGGTGGTCCTGATGTCATGGGTCATGGCTGTGTAACAGTTTACCTTTTAGAATTAAATGAAAGTATGAACTTTTTGATCTGCAGTCGTATGAACAGACAGATTTCTCTGGCTTAGGTGAACAGATGATGTATCTTTTCTAAGGAAATTCTTTTTTTATATATATATTTTATAAGCCATTCATTTCTTCAGTTTATTTAAGGGAACTTTATTGTTATTCTTTGTATGTTTTTACATTATTCTACCTGAATTTGTAATGAGGACACATCACGAGTGCCTTTCCACGGAAAGCCAAGCGAAAGAAGAGATTTAAAGAAAGAGGTCATTGGACCTTCACTGGACTTTGTGGCGTTTGTGGCCTTTGCTGACCTGCACAGCTGTGGAGGGCTTTTGTGATCTGTGTTTTCAGGGTTGCAGATTGCTGAGGTGAATTCTGATTATACTCATTTTCAGAGGTAATAAGACACATTTGTGTGTGCAGGTGCTGCTGATGTGACTTTTAAAGCTCAGTTCACCTTGAAAAAGGACTTTATTTCTCTAGGAATTTCTGAAGATACGTGTCAAGTGAGTGACCGTAATGGTTCAGAATGGTCTGGTTTTCTCTGCAGGACTGATTGGTTCTGAGGATGGAGGTTAAGGTGCCAGTGGCTTTTCCACAACTACACTGTTCAGAATGGAATGCTTCCAATTCCGGGCTGAGTCTGATTTTTGTCACATGGTTAGGGACTTGGGCTTTCAGATGAGTGTGCTTTGAGTTCTGGCTTTCTGAGCCTAGTAGTTGCTGTATTTGAGTAACGAACAAAACCATTTGGAATGATGAGGATTTTGCTACGTTGACTATTAATATGCCACCAGAATTGTTCCCGGATCTCTCGATGGCCATATGTCACTGTTTTATTGTCAGAATGACCACACCCCCTTTTTTGGTTCATATCACTGTCACCATGCTTTAAACCAGCAATAAAACAAACCCTAGTTTACAGTGTTCTTTACTTCCCCAAAGAGTGAAGGACAGCAAAAGGACAGATTTACGGTTGGTTCAAAAGCTGCCCAGGCAGTTGAAACAAAGTCCTAGGGTGTATTTTGACCTCTGGTAACTCTGGGACCTGGTCAGTCAATACGTGAATATCTGTGGCAAGCATTTCATCACAGGTCAGCAGTTACGATGTACTGAATGGTGAAAATAGGGTAAAGCCAAGGAAATCCTGCGCTGAAGATGGTCTGTATTAAAAGCTGTAGTTTATTAGGGTTTTCCCTGATTTACTAAAACATCAGCCTTACAAAAGCTCTACCTGTCTGTCCCCTGAAGTGATTTTATATCACTGTTATCGTCAAAATAGTGCAAATTCAAAGTGCACTCGACATATGACACCTTTAGCCACTAGGTGGGGTCCCCTTTGATGGAGGCACGCTGAAAGGACACTTACCAGCCCCTATTTCCAGAATTCTTTCTACAAAACAGTGCTGATCATTGACCAGCAATGACCAGTAATTGTTGGCCTGGCCAGGTTTTGGACTCCTGATAACTATAAATCAGCAGTTTATACATGAAAGGCTTGGAAATTTCAGTCGCTTTCACCTAATTCTAGACTCGTCAGTGGGTCCACACCAACGTGGAATGGTACAACTGGACCTTGGACACCATTTGGTCCTGCAGTGGAAAAGAGACCTGTAGGTTATTAATCTTTGTGAGGAGAAACTGTGCAATATAGGGAAAACCTTGAATTACAGCATATTTATATGTAATATATATTTAGTGCCTTAGTGTCTGTATTAAATTCACATTTTAAATGCGCTTTGAAATGGCTTGTTTATTTATCACAGATATTATGTATTTGTTCTTTTTTATCATGCATGTGACCGTATTATTAAACATTCTCTTTTATATCTTGAAAATGAAATTGGCTGGATTGTGTGAACTGTCCAATACATGCAACACGTAGATGATCCTGGCTGCAAACCAGTATCAGAAGAACCCAACACATACCATTGATCAGTTTCCAGCACTGTGTCCAAAACTAATGAAATCCCTGCGATTGAAGGTGGGCTGTTTGACACCCCTGCGTTCCTGATCTCTCATTGGACGCTGTGTCGTCTTAGTTTCACTTGCTTCCTCTTTGGCTGCAGCTCACATTCACTTACTGCCAGCTTCAGTGCTTTGTGATGTAGATTCCACAGGATGTTGGGAACTCATTTGAGGTTCATATGAGAAACATCAAACTTACTGTCCTCAAACCAGTTTGCGATGACTTTTGCTTTCACTTATCATGATGGACAAGACAAGGGGCTTCATCTAGCCCATAAGAGCAGCTCCATGTGGCCAATTACGTGGTAAAATTCAAGTTCAGATTCAGTAAGATGAGCGATTCCAGTGCAGGACAGCAATGGTGTCGTACCACATGGTCGGTTGCGGAGTCCCTCAGAATGGCAGCGGGTCATCTTCAGTGATGGGTCCTGCTTATAACGTGCCGTGGTCAGCACAGAGATAAAGGGATTGTTGTGATGCATCACACATCCAGAAGGTGTGGGTGCAGTTTGGTCTTCTGTTGCTCTTCATTACAGGCACTTTAACAGACCAGCGTTACATTAATGAGGTCCTGCAACCAAAGAGGAACATGATGTGAGATCCATGTAAAATTCTGGACCCAAAAAGATATAAGAAGATATAAGGTCATCCTATGTTCCTGAACACATAATTACCACTTTAGGAAGGGTGCTGGAGCAGGAAACTCTCAACTCCAGAGGTCACAGAGACAATGGTGTGTCTGCAGAGCTGCAGTTCATAGCAGCTGTTAGGAGATGGATGTTTATTGACTGTAATTGTCACCATCCATGTCTGAAGCAGCTTTATTGAACCATGTGTGTAAATCTACACACAAAGTTCATGTTATTGAAGCCTGTTTTCAAGGTTGAGCTTAATTTCAGTGGATATTATTACACACAGGCTCACTCAACCTTCTAGCTTGAACAGTATTCATATCTTTTGCACTTCTCCTGGACGTGTACACAACCGGACATTATGTACTGCATATTTCATGCTTTCATCTGTGTTTATTTATCCATCTGTCTGTCTGTCTCTATACGCCTATATACAGGGGTTGGACAATGAAAATGAAACACCTGTCATTATATTGAGGGAGGTTTCATGGCAAAATTGGAGCAGCCTGGTGGTCAATCTTCATTAACTGCACCAGTAAGAGCAGAGTGTGAAGGTTCAATCAGCAGGTAAGAGCACAGTTTTGCTCAATATATTGCAATGAACACAACATTATGGGGGACATACCAGAGTTCAAAAGAGGACACATTGTTGGTGCACGTCTTGCTGGCGCATCTGTGACCAAGACAGCAAGTCTTTGTGATGTATCAAGAGCCACGGTATCCAGGGTAACGTCAGCACCACCAAGAAGGACCAACCACATCCAACAGGATTAACTGTGGACGCAAGAGGAAGCTGTCTGAAAGGGATGTTGGGGTGATAACCCAGATGGTATCCAAAAAATGTCCTTCCCAAGACGAATTGACGCTGTATTGGCCACAGAAGGAGGCCCTAGTTCACCATAATAATACATTATTGTCTAAAACCAGGTGTTTCAGTTTCATTGTCCAACAGTTTAATAACCTTAGACTACTGAGGTTTAATTCAAGCTTTCTCTGTTATAACCTTTACAGAACTGTCTGAAATGTTTAGACGTCTGTTATTTCTAATAAAAAGTCTATTAGAACCCATATTGGGGGTTCTAAAACTTTTGACCTGTATGGTATAGAGTTATATATCCTTTAGATATACAGTATATTGTAATAATAATAATAATAATAATAATAATAATAATAATATACTGTATATCTACAGGATATATAGCTCTATACCATACAGGTCAAAAGTTTTAGAACCCCCAATATGGGTTCTGTCCATATATTATGCAGATGTTAATCAAGAGATCAAATCTCAGGACGATGACTCACAATCAGCCTCATTTCACCCTGATCTTCAACGGTCAGGAGTCCACAGGACCACCACAGAGCAGCCATTATGTGGGTGGTGGGTCATTCTCAGCTCTGTGGTGGTCCTGGGGTGGTCCTGACTATTGAAGATCAACACAAAGTGCTCCTGTGTGGTTGAAACAAGGTCGTCATAATGTTGTGGCAGATTGTGTGTAATCTCCGGATGCTGTCTGTGAGAAACTGACAATTAATAAGCTGTAAAGCAGACAGTCACCACTGAGCGGCGCTGTGTGCGCAGTAGGAGGGGCCCCAGGTGAGATCCCAGGTGAGATCCCAGGTGAGCTGCAGTGTCCTGTGACGTCACACAGGTGAGCTCTGGCAGACAGTCTTGAGCTCAGGGTTGAAGTATGGAGAAACTGAGGGCTTTTCTTGGCGGTCGAGAGCGAAACTCTGACGGCTCCAATATTTTACAGGTAAAGTGATTTTACCTCATTAAACACCTGAGACTCTGATCACCTGAGCAGCTTCCTGCTGCTTTAAGGATAACTATCACTAAACTTCCTCCTGTGTTTCAGTGTGTGTGTGTGTGTGTGTGAGTGGTTATAAGGGGGTGGGGGTCTCTGAATATGTGTATTATGTTTGTTTTTTTATGGGGGGTGTGTCTGAATGTATATGATGGTTTTTATTTGGGGGAGGGGTCTTTGGTTGTGTGTATGATGGGTTTGGGGAGGGTCTGTGATCTGAATGTGTGTATGTTATTTATTGGGGAGGGTCTCTGAATGTGTATAATGTTTCTTATTGGGGTGGGGGTCTCTGGATGTGTGTATGATTTTTTATGGGGGGTCTCTGAATTTGTGTATGATGATATTTATTGGGGGGAGCTCTCTGAACGTGTATGATGTTTGGTATTGGGGTGGGGGGTCTCTGAATGTGTATGATGATTTTTGGGGGATCAGGTCTCGCAATGTGTGTATGATGTTTGAGGTTGTCTCCCTCCCTCTCGTGTCCTGAGCTGCCCCTGGTCCATTGGTGGTTGGGTGCTACTACCTACCTCCCCCCTCCTCCCTAACATTAACCCTTCCTAACCCTTTGTTTTTTCCTCTCCTCTTTTTCTCTTTCTATCTCTTTTTCATGTGTCGAGATGCCCTGTGCCGACTGATCTACCCTGATGTCACTGGCCCCGGTCTCTCACTGCCCTGCTGTCCTCTGTGATGCTGTCCTCGTCCTCACTAACACCGCATTAGAGACTGTATTACCAGCTTTATCCCGCATGGACTTTCATATTAACACTAATCCTGTATCATTAACTCTTATCTCAAACGCTCTCATAACTCAATACTCGTCCAAACGCAGCTCACACTTTTAGCTCTTATTATTTTGTTTGTTTATTATGATTATTTTGTCTCGTTCTCTTTGTTCTGTTCGTTCTCTATGTCTATGGGTTCCCCTTTTGAGCTTTAGTTCCTTCCAAGGTTTCTTGCTCTTCGTCTGAGGGAGTGTTTCCTGCCACTGTCACCTGCTGATTGCTCTTAAGAGTCTTGGACCTGAATTTCTGTAAAGCTGCTTTGTGACAAACCTTCATTGTAAAAATACATTCATATATAAATAAAATTTGATTGAATTGATGGGTGGTGTGATTTGTTTTGTGGGGGTCTGTGGTCTCTGAATGTGTGTGTGATGTTCTTTGGGGGTCTGTGGTCACTGTGTGTGTGATGTTCTGTGGGGGTCTGTGGTCACTGAATGTGTGTGTGATGTGTTGGGGTCTGTGGTCACTGAATGTGTGTATGATGTTTTGTGGGGGCTGGGATCTCTCTGGATGTGTGGGATGTTCTGTGGGGGTCTGTGGTCACTGAATGTGTGTATGATGTTCTGTGGGGGTCTGTGGTCTCTCCGGACATGTGCATGATTTTTTGGGGGTCTGTGATCTCTCCATCAGGCAGCCAATGAAGCCTCCACACTAGGATGGGGGACTCGGGTGAAAGGCTTTGTCGCTTGCTTGGTCATCGGAGTGGTCAGTAGCATCCTGGTCAGTTTTCAAACTTTCAGTATTTGTACTTTCAGTATTATATTCAAAATGGGTTTGAGGTGATTTCCAGTTCCCTGTTAGAGAGCCGTGGGGAGTGGAAGCTCAGCGGACCCGTGGCTCTGGTCTGACCAGCTTTGAGGAATGCAGCCGAACCTGAGTCTGGAAGTGAATTGGTTTACGCCTCTTGTTCTGTATGTGGGTTCTGATTTGTTCTGCTCTCTTTCTTCATTAGGGAGTGTGCTGTCTGTTCATCCCTAAAATAGGAATTATTCTCTTCATTGTGTTTTACACCTTTGGGAACATTTGCTCCTTGTTCAGGTGAATCTCTTCCACACTCACTTCCACACATTTATTGCTTTGTTTGTTGATTAATGGAGATGAATGAGCTGTTGGGCCTAAAAGCTCATCTAAAGGTAGACGAGGAGAACGAAATCAAACAAACGAGACGGCAATATTATGCTTGCTCATTAATTTATTGAGGAAAATGATGTAATATTACATATGAGTGGCAAAAGTAGGTGAACCCTATTTGGGGTGACGCCCCTGGGTTTCCTGTTGATTAGTTCACATTGGCTTGTATAAACATTGTCTTCAGGTCCTTCCACAACATTTCTATTGGATTAAGGTTGACTTGGTCCATTCCAAAACATCAACTTTCTTCTTCTTTAACTCAGTAGAATGACTTGTGTGACTTAAGGTCATTGTCTTGTTGCATGACCCACATTCTCTTGAGATTCATGCTCCCAGATGTACTGACGTGTTCTTTTAGAATGTGCTGGTATAATTCAGAATTCATTCATGGGTTAAGGTTTGTAGGCTGTAATGCAATGTTTCCCTTCATCCAATCATCACACGTCCATGTGATCTTCTGGAAAGTGCAGATGGGAAGCATCTGTTAATAATGGACCTGATTTTCCTCCATTTGTACACAATCTGTCTGACTGTGGATCGTTGGAGTCCAAACTCTTTAGAGATGGTTTTGTAACCTTTTCCAGCCTGATGAGCATCAACAGCTCTTCTTCTGAGCTCCTCAGAAACCTCCTTTGTTCTCCATGATACACTTCCAGAAAAGTGCTGTGAAGATCAGGTTTTGATAGATCGCGTCCACTCACATCTTATTGTCTCCTATTGCTTGTAATCTCTAATTCCACTTTCAAATGATCTGCTGATCCTAAAGGTCTACATACTTTTGCCCTCATAGATCTGGAATGTTGGAGACAATAAAAATCTACTAAACTTACTGATGAAGTGTGACTTTGCCCACAGCACCATGTTTCTGATGGGACCAGTGAAGCAGCTCAAGAGGATGTGTGATAAAACCAGAGCCTTTGCAACAGTTGTCATGATTGTAAGTAGATGATCATCATAAATCCAAACTGTATTATGGCCGCAGTGCTGGACATGTTTGTGAGGGATAAACTACACTGTGGTTGTAATCCGGAGTAGGCATTCCTGGTCCTGGAATTCCAGGATCAGTCACAGTTTGTGCCTTTCTGGCTTAAGCACATCTGATTCAACTCACCTGTTAGAGGCCTTTTCCACCCAAAGATCTCTTGTTCTTCAAATGGTTCCGTTCTGGCTTATAAGAACCTTGGAAGTGAGATGGACACAGCAGTGCTGCTGGGGTGTTTAAACCCCTCAGTGTCACTGCTGGACTGAGAACAGTCCACCAACCAGAAATGTCCAGCCGACAGCGTCCTGTGGGCAGCGTCCTGTGAGCACTGATGAAGGACTAGAGGACGACCAACACAAACTGTGCAGAAACAGATGAGCTTCTGTCTCTGACTTTACATCTACAAGGTGGAGACACTCGGTAGGAGTGTCTGATAGAGTGGACAGTGAGTGGACACAGTGTTTAAACACTCCAGCAGCACTGCTGTGTCTGATTCTCTCATACCAGCGAATTGACATATTGATTACCTCAAACGTCTCTGCATGGAGTTGTAGAGGTTCCTAACGGTGTCCTGTGATGATCCATCCCATGCAGCTTGAATGTTCTCACTCAGTTCTGCAGATGGTGTGGTAGGGGTGGAGTGTTGATAGAGCGTCCAATAGCATCCACACATTTTAACCGTGTACTATTGTAATATCTGTATAACTAGTTTGGCGCAATACATCGATAAGACAATCCCACTTCGTGGAGCTCTATGAACTCTTCTGCCAGACACTCTTTTGCTTTCAAAGGTTGTGTGAAAATGAAGAATCGTTTGTCTAATTTAGATTTATTTTCATGCAGACGTGTCTGGTTCTCACACTGTGTGCTGCTTTTTGGGTGAGTAAACTGATTGAGCCTCACTGGCTTACCTGTGTGTGTGTGTGTGTGTGTGTGTGTGTGTGTGTGTGTGTGTGTGTTAAATTACTTACATTTGACTTTCATGCTCTCTCTTACAGTGGAAGATCTTTGCCTTGTCGTTGCTCTTTGTTATTTTGCAAGTGCTTGCCTTTGCTTGGTAAGTCCTTTGTGAAAACAGGTTCAGACATTAAGATCATTATTAGTATCAGTGATTGCTGCACTTTGTCGTTATTGATTTTATTAGGATTGTTTACAGTTATATTTTCTTCTTTATTGCAGGTATGGACTTTCATACATCCCATTTGCAAGGTGTGTTAAACGAAAATTCAAACTAGTGGTCGGCCGATAAGGTTTTTTGATGGCTGATGCCGATTCAATTATTTTGAAAGCAGGGCATCCGATGATCAATATTTAATGCTTATTTTCTTTCATTATTTTCATGTAATATGAAATTTTATCATTTAGTTATTAAATTATTTATTTAATATTTAAATTAACGATTTATTTATTTAATAATTCATTGCTGAACTTAAATTGTCTCTGCTGTTTGCTCTGCGGTGACTAAATATCAACTAAATGAACAGGCAATTAAAACACAGCTTTGAATAAAAACTAATGAAAAATACAACAGCAATAAGCAGAGAACAACGTCTGATTCTTGAGAACAAAATATCCAGGAACGTTTTGTATCCGTCCACTTGACGGCATGTAGAATGGTGAAATGAACACAAGGGGGAGCTCTAACATCGCTCCACAGCAGCCCGACTGACGGGGCTTCCTGCTGCTGTGTCTGTAGGCATTTTTAGATCATCGGTGTCGTGAGCGGACGGTGCTGGCTGATCTGCCCGATTAATCGGCCAACCAATTAATTGATCGACCACTAATTCAAACCTTATTTACTTTATTGATTTTTTGTTTGTTTGTTTGTTTAAATTCCTTGGTCAGAAATTGATGTATAAAGACAATATTCAGATGTTTTCTGCTGCACAAATGTAAAATGCCTACAGCACTCATTCATTCTTTCTTCTCTTGCATCATCCAGAGATGCCGTATTGAAGTTCTTCTCTATGATGTGCACCATGTGCATTAAATGAAGGGTCTTCAGCGCAGTCTGCCTTTCCTCAGGTCTACTTCGGTCTCGGGTCGATGTTGTAAAATACTTTGACCACAACAGCTGCTTACATCTGGACCCCTTGCACAGAAATTGGGCCTTAAAAAAGATTGTAAAGTGTAAACCATGTATCTCCATTTTAGTTTTCTCCGTGGTTTGAACCCTGTAGCTGCTCTGTGCACTGTGTAAATAAATACAAATAAAATTACTTTTAATGATGTATATGTTTTTCACTGGACAGTTTAAAGTAATTTTACAAAAATAGCCTCCTCATAACAGGCACATGTTCACTCTGTTCATCTGAGGTCTCAAGCTGTGACCACCAGTGGGACGTGAAGCACTTAGTAGGGGTCTGCAGGTCCATCGTCAGGCAGAAAATAGTCTATAATGAACCAGTAATGATAAGCATTAATAACTAACAACAAAAAACAAGTAACAAATAAAAATAATTTTACTTCAATGAGATTTCCTTTCTTGCAAAAGATTGAGAACCTCAGTGTTCGACCATCGTTCACTCTGTTACTTTACTTGTCTGTCATTTCTTCATCTGATTCATTATTCAGATTTGAGAAGAATTTGCCTGAAATGACCTAAAGAAGACTCTCAGACTACAGTCTATATTTACTTGTGCATCTAAAAAAATGGTTTAAAAGCTCAATCATGATAATAATTGCATTCAAAATGATAAACGTCATATTTTGCACGTACACATAATACATGCAAAATGAAATTTCAAGCCTTTATTTGGCTTTAAGCTCAAGAAAAGCAGGAAACCAGAATCTCAAAATATTAGAATAATTTTTTTCTCAGTGTAATTTTTGTAAAGTTATAAAAGTCTACATGGAATAAAGAGTTCAAATTTTGAGCATTATGCTATGTTTGACAGAATCTCAAAATATTTCAATATTTAAGATGAATTTTAAAACTTTGAGTATTAAATATGGATTAATAGAGGTCTAACTAAGTGTTTAAGAGTTTATTATTACTTTAGTCTTCTGTCTTTACCTATTTTACACTGATCCATTACCTGTGTGTGTGTGTATATATATATATATATATATATATATATATATATGAGTGTGTGTGTGTTGAATTAGACAAAACTATATATATAATATAATATATATATATATATAATATATATATATATATATATATATATATATATATATATATATATATAATAAATATAAATTTGACTTTTAATTTTTTTTTTAAATAAATGATCATAAACGGGCTTTATTTTTAAAGAGCTTTAGCCAACGGAGCGTTCAACGGCTGACTGATGCGGCGTGCTGATTGGACGGTCATCGTTTGAACACGCCCAATCCGGGAAGTCCGAGGAGCGCGAAGTGGACAAACAACGACAGAAGAAAAGTTTTGAATTAAATTTTATCTACTGATGAAAAATTAACGCAGCTGCCTGGATTGTAGAGAGTGAAGAGGTGGAGCAGAAATGTCACGGTTCCTTCTGGTGCCCAAGAATAAGACAGAAGACAGTGAACTGTCAGAGGAGGATCTGAAAGCATGGGGACTGAAAGGTGTGTTTATTAGATCAGACCAGCACTGACCAGTCAGTCCATATCGGACTTCAGATCAGACTACAGACTTATGTACCACCCACACCTCCTCGCTTCTGCCCTAAAACCTTCTAAAAGGATGCTCTGTCCACTAATCATGTTGGGATTTGTCTGATTTTTCATTAAAACCCAATATTTAATATTATTGGACATAAACACCATATTAACGTTTCCTACAAAAACCTCAGGATCTTCAGCCCAGATCCCCACAGTATTGACAATTGACATTATTTATTATTATTATTATTATTATTATTATTATTATAGATGACGTAACTCAGCTACTTTTTTAATATTGATATTAAAATATTTTGGGTGACACATTGACCAAAATATTGGGGCACCTCATTGTTATTAAGGGTATTAAAAAGTCTTGTTTTTGTTTGAGTAACTGTCTCTACTGTCCAGGGAAGGGTTGATTGTATCATTTGTATGAATCATTTTTTTCTTAATTATGAAAAACACTGAATCCCTCATGACCATGCTGATGATAGTAAGTCTATAGCTGCAAGGTTTAAAAACACACAAAACGTTCCTATTCGTTTTTTAAAGGTCTGGACAGAAACGTTGTTTTGAAGGTTTTCCTTTAAGAGTCAAAGAGTGTAGTTGGGTTCATACTTTTGACTGGTACTGTATATATGGTCAGTTATTCCACACTATAAGGTCTGACCATGGCGTTATTTACCATTGATTTACAGTGGTGTTAGGAGTGAATTTAGGAGGGTTTATTTAAATATATTTATTTATTGATTGATTGATTGATTGATCGGTTGAAGTCGGTTGGTTGTGGCCCACCCCAGCTGGTTGGTTGCCGGGTTCAATTCCCTGAACTGGCAGGACATGACTAAAGTGCCCTGAGATGCTCCTGCATGTGACATGTGTGCTCACTGCCCCCTAGTGTATGAACTGACGAGTGTGTGTGTGTGTGTGTGTGTGTGTGTGTGTGTGTGTGTGTGTACTGTGTGATGGATTAAATGTGGAGGGACACATTCTTCTGCAGCACAGTCGATCTATATGCATCGCGAGGAAAACAGGGCTCAGACAGCCATCTAGAAGAGTTGACTCCACCAATCCACAGTCAGATGGACTGCATACGAATGGAGAAGTTCAAGACCATCATTACCCTCCCCAGGAGTGCTCCACCCACAAAGATCACACCAAGAGCAAGAGTGAAATAGTCCACCAGCTCACAAAGGAACCCAACGTGAACTCGAACGTGGCTAAAGTCCTTCTCCTTAGCTTGTACCGAGAAGGCATCCTGTTTGGAGAAAGGAAAACACTACATTACTGCATAAAACCTTATCCCACTTGTGAAACATGGTGGTGGAGTTTCAATGACGGGGACCCATTTGCTGAATCTCAGCCAAGACAGCTTCCTGAATTCTGAATCATGCCAGACATTGGTCTGTGAGCTGAATCTCAAGAGAATGTGGGTCATGCAACAAAACGACGACCCTAAACACACAAGTCGCTTTTGAATGTGCCAAGTCAAAAAGGTTGTTTCATGGGGACTACAAGCTTAGTTTTAACGAAGATGAGTGAGCGGACGATACTGAGCCCGTGATCTTGCCTTCAGAGAACAGGAATAGAGGCGCATCTTAACATCTGTGATATCACAAGTCTCGATGCTGAGCAGCCTTTCCATTCATTCGTGAAACAGAGGTTTGGTCTTATCACTGTACCTACAGGAATGCCCATACATACTGGTTCTGCTTCTCCAGCGTTTTATTGGCGGAAATTTAAGATGAAATGTGGGGTATCTTTGGCTTGTATTTTGTGTCAGAAATCAATCTGTGGGTCGCATCAACTGCACGGAGTTCAGTGGCTGTCGGAGGCTCGAAGAGTCTGGAAGGATGCATCCTCAGTGATGAAATGGGTTTAGGCAAGACCTGTCAGGTAGGAGAATCTTTTCAACATCAGATTGTGGTAATTTGAGCACTGTTGACCCCCCCAGCTGTAGACGGTGTAAAGGCTGGGGTCTATCCTGCGTAATTCAACGTTCCGAAGGTTTTAATTTATAATCCTCAGATCTTAGAGAAGTGAGAGTAGTGAACTGTTTTGGGATTATATGGTGACATCCATCCCAACGTTCAAAGGAAACATTAGGGAACGCTTAACATTATGTTGGGGAATTTATGGTTGAATGTATATCAAAATAAATACAAGATTTAGATAGCTTCAGCTAACAGCAGCAGTGATGCACAAACAGTCTGGCTGGTTGTGTGTCTTCTGATGGTCTATGGAGGTTAGGTTTATTTCACATGACCTTAAAAACTGCACTAACGAGGCCTGTAGGCTGTGCGACTACGCGGCGGTAGCGATGTTGGAGGAGGCCAGTAGCTGTAGTGGTAATAATCGCTGCGTAACGATGTTCTTCTGTCGGCTACAATCAGAGATGGCTATTGTAATGCAGTTTGTTTAGTGTCGACCAGTGGCCAGTCCTCCTGACCCCAGAAGGCCGGAGAAAAGGGGCGGGCCTTTAAAGATGGCGGTTTGTGAAATCAGGTGTCAGATTTCTTCTGCACAGACCATCTGCCTGCTGTCGCCAGAGAAGCGGCACCAACATGAAGGGCCCATTTTGGTGCTCTGTCCGCTGTCAGTTCTGAGAACTTCAAAACGAACTGGCACGGTAAGTCAAAATAATTGATCTGTGACAATACAATACATCATTTTTCCTAATTTTAGGATACAAGGCTTATTTTTAAACATTCAATATCTAATTTCTCCAGCAGTCACTCTCAATATGCAAATTTTCTACAAAAGGAAAACAACATATTTACATTTCCACTTGAAATTGCCAGCTCATGTCCATTTCTCTTGATCAACTTAGAGATCGCTTTCTTGTGATTGGACTCCGAACTTTAGCCGGCGTCATTTGGTCAGATTTATTTTTGTTTTATTCTGTTAATTGTCATGTACTGTCCCCTAAACATACGGTGTAGTCACGCGGACTCCTCTGCTCCCCTGTCCAAAGTCTGCAGAAATGGAAGAAATAAGATAAATACTCAAAAGCCAGAGACAGGACTGTGTGGAGGCAAAGATCTGGGACCAAGTCCAGTACTTCATGCATAGCTGCCCAAAGAGCACATAGTGGCTCCATAAATTCTAACTGAAGAAGTTTGGGACAATCAGGATTTTTCCTGCTGACATCCCACTAAGCGTAATCCAGGGAGAAGGTTCTAGGGAAGATTTGACCAAAAACCCAGTGTAGCGTTTCCTCCAGATCTGCTGTGCCTACACACAGTTCGGCCTTTAAGCTCTCTACAGGAGTCTTGGCCCCTCCTCATGGTTTGGGTTTTGCTCTGATCTGCATTGTTAGCTGTGAGACCTTATAGGAGGTGTGTTCAAAAATTTGTAAAGATTACCCGTATTCAGATTCAACAATCGTGAACTAATGTCTTCAAGAGTAACCCTTGAGCGCTATTGAATCAGAGCTGGGGACCCATGCTTTCTCCGAAAGTGCGCAAGCGGATTATGGTGAATCAGAGAAACCATGCTTGTCCTCACCCTCCTGGAGTCATTATATGCTAGAATTGGCCACCGCCCAAGAAATCCCAAATTTTCCCCATCAGTGCCAATTCCCCAACCCCATAATCACTCTACCTCATCACATGACTCCTGACTCTAGGAGGGTGAGGACGAGCAAGTGCTTCCCTAATCCATATAACGCCAACACTTGCCTGAGGAGCTCCAGCCTCATCCGACAGCAGTGTCGGGTCAAAGACACCGAGGTGATGTGGGAGAGTCCCGTTTACCTCCCAGAGAGCACGGACAATTTTGTTTCTCTCAGACTCCGCCGTTGATGGCAAAACCGCATGACCCGGATTCAACTCATGATTCTCAGGCCATAGTCAGAGGCATTGAAATATATATCACTTTTAAATGTAATGAATATGTAAAATATAACCTATAATAATATATGATATAATATCAATTTTAATAGTTTGAATTTGTTTAGATGCACTGGGGTGTCCATAAAAATAAGTTTATATATTAAAAATGGCTGAGTTAAAGATTGATGGGGAAACAATTGTTTTATTCTAAAGTAGTGGTGCAAATATAAAAATGAAAAAGATGTTCTAAAATGCATTTAGTTGCAAATAATCTCATTTTTATCGTAAGATACATCTGTATTATGGCCACAGCATAATAATAATAATAATCAGTTAAATGTCAGGAAACTGCACGTTTCAGAGCTGTCACTAGATGTCAGTAGTGTTTGATAATTTTCTACACCTGTCTTTAATGCACCTGCTCTGCTTCAGCTTCAGCCCCAGTCTGTCTGTGGTCAGTTATTTTGGATATAAAAATAGAAGGGCGGAGCTACAGAACGAAATGAAGAAGAGACAGTTCCATGTCTTGTTAACTTCCTATGAGGTGGGGGGCCGTTTGAAAGGGGGAGGGACTTCTTATCTTTAGTAGATGATTAAAATCCTGTTATTTAATGCTTTCCTTCTTTCCACAGATATTCCTGAAAGATGCAAAGATATTGAGAAGGTGACGATCTGTGTTCTGGATGGAGAACCAAACCGAACTTTACATTTACGCTGTAATTCACTGACCTTCGCCTCTGCTCCCCCAGTAGGTGGAAGTGGAATATCTTGGTCGTGGACGAAGCTCACAGGCTGAAGAACTAGAAATCATTGCTCCACGAGACCCTTTCAGAGGTCAGCTGTGGTGCTATAAATATATGCATACACACATATATATATATATATATATATATATATATATATATATATATATATATATATATATATATATATATACAGGGGTTGGACAATGATCATTGTATCGTGGGAGGTTTCATGGCTAAATTGGAGCAGCCTGGTGTCCAATCTTCACTAATTGCACCAGTAAGAGCAGAGTGCAGAAGGTTCAATTAGCAGGTATATACAGTTTGCTCCAAATATTGCAAATGAACACAAATACGGTGGGGGACATACCAGAGTTCAAAGAGGACAAATTGTTGGTACCGCCTTCTGAGCATTCAGACCAAGACAGCAAGTCTTTTGTGATGTATCAAGAGTCACGTAGATCCAGGCAACGCCAGCACCACCAAGAATGACCAACCACATCCAACAGGATTAACTGTGGACGCAAGAGGAAGCTGTCTGAAAGGGATGTTGGGGTTCTAACCCGGATTGTATCCAAAAAATGTCATTAACAAGACGAAATGACGCTGTATTGACCACAAAAGGAGGCCCTAGTTCACCATACTGATCAATTGTTGTGGTCTTAAACCAGGTGTTTGAGTTTCGTTGTCCAACCTAAAATCTGAAAATTAAAGAGTACAATACTGCTGTCTAGTGGTCAGAACATAAAAAGAAAATCACCACCAATCTTTACACTTTACAATTAATTCAGTATCAGTACAGTATTCTCTGTCTCTCTCTCTCTACAGTTGTCTGTGGGATTCAAAGTTCTTGTTAACAGGAATCTCCATCCAGAACACCTGCAGTGGTTCTACTCCCTCCTTAACTTCATTCAGCCCCTACTAAGTCTAACTTGACGCCATAGATGACTTTGTCCAAACCTACGCAGATGTAAACACTGACCAAACTCTAGGTATTTTGAACAGCACTCCCATGTACACGTCTGACGTTATCAGAGATCCGTTACGTAGGATTTGGAGGAGAGTCATTTACGAGTCGTTTAGACAGTATATCGTAAATATTTGTACACAGAGATATATTCGTACATCATATTGTAAAACTGCATGTTACTCAGGTTCCCCTCTGTGTGCAAAGTTTAATCCAGGCGGGTGGTTTAGTGGACGTTGGTTTTGGAGGGACAAGGCTCTAGATAGTGTGGTATTTAAGTATACAGCATGCTGTGCTTATCGCTACACGCTTCCCCAGCCCTACTTTTTATGTACTTTCATAACTTATATGTTCTGGATTCATCCACTATTTGTAAAACACACACAGCTTCTCTAGTCCAGTGATGAACTTATGGGCACCACATCTAATGCCAGCATGGCTTAGAGGGGTATGAAGCCCCCTAGCATTGAGCTGTGGAGCAGTGGAACCAGTTCTCTGCAGTGATGGGAGTTGGGTGGTGATCGCTCCAACTCATGACCTCACTGAATGCAATCAACCGCTATAGCAGTTATCCAAAACCCATTAAAAAGCCTTCCCTGACAGCAGACACAGTGACTCAACAAAAAGCAGGAGAAGCTCTTTAATCTCCGATTTCAGACAGTGTCCCAATACTTTTGTCCACATCCTTTTCTTTGGAAGTATATCGGACTGGTGTAAATATGCACGATATTCCTCCATTAGTGACCGTTCAGTGCTGACCACACGGTTTAGTGTTAATGTGCACTCAGAACAGTTCTCTGTGTAACATGGTTTGACATTCTGAGCTCAGTGTTACGTGTCAGTAAACGCCAGTGATCTGGAAGATGAGATGAAACGATGGCCTGATGCCAGCGATACACCGTCAGTCGCCGAACACTGTGAAGCCATAATCGCACCAGTCGAACAGTACATGGGATTGCACGCTGTGTAACAATTACCGTTTTTCTGTAAGGACCCACCGGTGGAGCTGACATGTTCATTGGACTTGTGTGTGTGTGTGTGTGTGTGTGTGTGTGTGTGTGTGTGTGTGTGTGTGTGTGTGTGCAGCCAATGAGCTCCACAAGGTGCTGCAACCCTTCCTGCTGCGCAGGGTCAAGGCTCAGGTGGCGATTGAGCTGCCCAAGAAGACTGAACTGGTGGTGTATCATGGAATGTCAGCCTTGCAGAAGCAATGCTACAAAGCCATTCTGATGAAAGACTTCGGTAAGAAGTGCTTTACACGTCCATTAAAGGGAGACGTCCATTAAATACTAAAGCTGTCATTCAAAATTCATACTGTAGGTATTAGAATCTGCTGGCCAAAAGAGAGCGTTAGGGTACTGTCCACCCTAAGGCTGGGCGAGATGGATTTTTTTGCCCATATTGCCCAGCCCGAAGGTGGGTGGAACCCTGATGCCCGTATCCCGCTCCCGATATATCGCTCAGCCCGTATCCTGCTCTGTTTATATCCCGATATAGATATAAATATTGATATATCGCTCAGCCCGTATCCCGCTCTGTTTATACCCCGATATAGATATAAATATCCATATATCGCTCAGCCCGTATCCCGCTCTGTTTATATCCCGATACAGATATAAATATCCATATATCGCTCAGCCCGTATCCCGCTCTGTTTATACCCCGATATAGATATAAATATCGATATATCGCTCAGCCCGTATCCCGCTATGTTTATATCTGATATAGATATAAATAATGATACATCGCTCAGCCCGTATCCCACTCTGTTTATATCCCGATATAGATATAAATAATGATACATCGCTCAGCCCGTATCCCGCTCTGTTTATATCCCGATATAGATATAAATATCGATACATCTGGACATATATGGACATAAGGTTTAAATATAACAGCAGTGATCTAAGATACACACTTTTTCTGTTGCACACACCGTTGACTTGAATGTCTTTCTGATTTCAGATGCCATTGGGAGAGTTAAAGGCAAAAAGGCCAGGCTTCATAATGTTTTGATGCAGCTGAGGAAGTGTGTGAACCACCCTTACCTGTTTGATGGTAATGACAGACGAGTGTGTGCTGCTTCCTTTTTGTGAGTTTCTTTAAAACCTCTTCCTGCTCAGAAACACGCAGGTGTCTACTGCAGGAGTGTACTGCTACACAGAAGTCACAGTTCACTCCACGCTGCAGTTCGGACCTTCGCGGTTCAGTATGAGTTTGGTACGGAGGGGGGAAGCAACAGTAGTGTATTGAAAATAGTGTATTTTCATTTATTAAGCACTCGTGTAAGTTACCGTTGTTGTTTCCATCGGGTGTCACATACAGTGGTGCTTGAACGTTGTTTTTTATTTATTTATTTATTTATTTATTCATTTAGACGGGCCAATAACCCATCCCCCTAAGTAGCCTCCCACATTACACGCCCTGCTCTCGACGCTAGAGAGATCGTCCACATGTTTCCTCCGAGTCATGTGACGATAGCCTACCGCCTCTTTTCGAACTGCCGACCGTTTGTATGGCCATTGCGCTTGGAGGAGAACACCGGATCCCCGGATATGACACAATGCATTGACCAGCAGCGCACTTGTGAGATGTGGGAAGAGCGCCATCTACCCTCCCCCCCAACGAGGGAGAGCAAGCCAATTTCTCTCTCTCTGGACCCCGGTTGCCGTTGGCGAGCAGCATGAACCTGGATTCGAAACCAGCGACCCCAGGATCATAGTGGTAGCACCTTAGCCCGCTACGCCACTCTGGGAAATTTAGATATTTCTGAATTTCAGAAATTCAAGACCATTATTACCCTCCCCAGCAGTGCTCCACCACCAAAGATCACTCCAAAAGCAAGCCGTGCAATAGTCTGCGAACTCACAATGGAACCCTAAGGGAACTTCTCAGCAACTAAAGGCCTTCCTCACATTGGCTAATGATAATGTTGACGGGTCCACCATCAGGAGAACACTGGAGAACAATGGTGAGCATGGCAGGGTTGCAAGGAAGAAGCCGCTGCTCTCCAAAAAGAACATTGCTGACCATCTGCAGTTTGATAAAGCTCACATGTACACACCAGAAGGCCACTTGAAAAAATGTGGATGGATAAGACCAAAACGGATCTGCATTCCAACACAAACCCTTATCCCATCTGTGAAACACGGTGGCGGTAGCATCATGGTGTGAGGCTGTTTTGCTGCATTTGGATCAGGATGGCTTGCCGTCATTGATGGAACAATGAATTCTGATCAGCAAATTCTAAAGGAAAATATCAGGACATCTGTCTGTGAGCTGATACTCAAGAGAGTGGGGGTCATGCGACAAGACAACGACCCTAAGTTCAAAAGTCGTTCTGCCAAAGAAGGGTTAAAGAAGAAGAAAGTTAACGGCCCAGATGTTAATTCAGTAGAAATGCTATAGAAGTACCTGAAGCAGCGGTTCATTGGAGAAAACCCACCAACACGGCACCAACAAACGTTCAAGCACTACATTACGTGCCCCTGAGGTAGTTGTCACACTCTGTACTGTGTGTTCCCTGTACGACTGCATGCACTGAACTGTGGCATCCGTTCTATGCCAGTTCGGTATGAATTCATGCATCGTTACACACCAATCTATTGCCTTAACGACGGTGTCACTACACAGAAAAATGCACACAGTGCTAATTGATCAATAAACTTCAAGGGCGTCTAGAACAGCAGCGGCTCCAGTGATGTGAACAGCTTTTTCTGTCAGTCAGCTAAGACCCTTCCACAAATAGTTGTTTGAGATCCCACAGCTTTCAGTGTCACAGAAAAGGTCCTGGTCACATCGAGGGCAGAGTAGTGTAGAGATCAAGGCTAGTCTCCAACTAATGAGGTGCCTTGGGCCGGCTGTGTCTGCTGTACCTGAGCACCTTTTCAATTCACGCATCGTTTTCTCTCCCTGTCTCTCTTTCTCTCTCACACTCCCTCGTCCTCACACTCTCTAAGATGTGGAGCCAGTACCGTTTGAGATTGGGGATCACTTGGTGCGGGAGAGTGGGAAGCTTTCTCTGCTGTTTAAGATGCTGGCATATCTGTTCGAGGGGTAGGTCCCACTCTGTCCGATCATTCTCTCAAACCTAGTATGTAAAAATGTGCATTATTACCAGGATAAGCCATGTGACACGTACGAATGCACGATATATCAACACCTAATGTTCAATGCAATCGGAAAGCACACGCAAAAACCTGCACTCAGTACCTCATAATGAAGCAGGAACCTGTTTTAAAAAGGGAACACATGTATCGCTCAGCCCGTATACCGCTCCCTTTATATCCCGATATTGATATAAATATCCATATATATCACTCAGCCCGTATCCCGCTCCATTTATATCCCGATATAGATATAAATATTGATATATCGCTCAGCCCGTATATCCCGCTCCCTTTATATCCAAATATTGATATAAATATCGATATATCGCTCAGAGCCAGTATTATTCACACATTTTGTTTTAGGAACATTTCAGTTGTTATGGTTTTACTACCTGAAATCAGAGACACAGTTTCTTGATGCTCCATTTTTGCTCTTCAGTGCCCTAATTTTCATGCTCTGATTCTGCTGAATAAAAATCTCAGCAGTGAGGAAGTGGTTTCATGATTTCAGCAGCAACTTGTGTTGCAACTAATGTTCAGGTGCAGCGAGCTGAAAACATCCTAACCACTAATCTGTTTTGTCATTTGAAAACTCACGATTGCAGTGATCTGTGTAGCCTGTATAGAGGTCATATTTAGAGTTTTAATCTGCAACAATATCTTTACTGTGAGATTTTCATTTTTGGATAAAGTTATCAGGCAGGAAATTCCACATCAGTACATCACCAGTATCAGGTTTTACGCATAAGCATGTTTAACTTGTGAGCAAATGCAGAGACTGTTGGAGCATGAAGGTAAAGCCTGTTTGTATGTTTCTTTCCAGGGGTCACAAGGTTCTAGTGTTCTCCCAAATGACCGAAATGTTGAACATTATTCAAGACTATCTGGAATATAAAGGTGACCCACATTGTAATATATTCACTCTTGTATTGTCCAAACACAGCTTTTGATTTTCTACACTCATTGTTAAAAAATAGTTGCGCCCAGAAGGACGTATGGGATTGCAGTGCTGTTGGGAAGGAAGCTGAAGGTGATCAGGATCAATAACTGATCTGATCAATATTTATTGATCTACTCATACAGAAGTGGTGTCTCTCAGTACGACGTCAGGTTTAACGCAACACACCAGACGTCTCTGCATGGAGGTGTAGAGGTTCCTAATGGTGTCCTGTGATGATCCATCCCATGCAGCTCGAATGTTCTCACTCAGTTCTGCAGATGGTGTGGTAGGGGTGGACTGCTGATAGAGCGTCCAGTAGCGTCCCACACATTTCCAATCAGGGACAGATTGAAAACTGATTCACCAGTGAATCAGGGACGTCTCCACTATAACAAAAGTGGAACTCATTACTGAAGATGACCCGCTGCCAGTCTTTAGATGTGGTGTTAAGGGCAGTTGTCGTGATCGTCTACTGAAACTTGAAACCTACCCTACGTGTCATTCCTATGTGTATGAGTCCTTCGGGGTGCGGCTATTTTTTAGCGATGAGTGTGTATAAGCACCTGACTTTGGCAACAGTATGAAGTTTGAGTAACCAACAATTTAATGAAATAATAGCTTGGATTCCATCAGTAAATCAAATGTCATCAAACGGAGATCTTTTAGGGTGACGGGGAAAATGTTCTGCCTAGACAGGCAAGTATGTGAAAATAGTTTGGGCTAAGGTTTCATGGACTTTGCCAAAGAGTGTAATAAATCTGTCTTCTCTCCAGAAACAGATTGAGAACAGGGACGCCACATTGGCTAACATTCCGGGAACTGTCTGTGTACTTCATCATGATGCTGATCATGTGTTTGTTGTTCAGTGTTTGATTTGTGTTTGCATTGTAAAGTGTTTTGTACTTCATTCATTTTAGCAAATTGAAGTGAACCGTTTTTATTATAGTATCATATAACTACTTTAATAACCTTGCCAAGCTGGTTTTTGGCCTTATCTTGTTCTGTGATCTAAAGAAAGAGCTATGGTTTAAGGCTCACATCATGCATTTTTGAAACTCGAGCTAATGTTGGCCTCCTTCTCTCTCTGGTAGATTACAGATACGAGCGTCTGGATGGCTCACTGCGAGGAGAGGACCGCAAAGTGGCCATGAACAACTTCAGGACCAAAGACATTTTCGTCTTTCTCCTCAGCACCAGAGCCGGTGGGGTCATAGTTTGTGTCAGACCGATACACTACACAGGGCTGAGCGATATATCGATATTTATATCTATATCAGGATATAAACAGAGCGGGATACGGGCTGAGTGATATATATCGATATTTATATCTATATCGGGATATGAACAGAGCGGGATACGGGCTGAGCGATATATCGATATTTATATCTATATCGGATATGAACAGAGCGGGATATGGGCTGAGCGATATATTGATATTTATATCTATATCGGGATATAAACAGAGCGGGATACGGGCTGAGTGATGTATCGATATTTATATCTATATCGGGATATAAACAGAGCGGGATACGGGCTGAGTGATATATCGATATTTATATCTATATCGGGATATAAACAGCGGGATACGGGCTGAGCGATATATCAATATTTATATCTATATCGCATATAAACAGAGCGGGATACGGGCTGAGCGATATATCGATATTTATATCTATATCGGGATATAAACAGCGGGATACGGGCTGAGCGATATACCGATATTTATATCTATATCCGGATATAAACAGAGCAGGACAGTTATGATTTGGTATTTGTCAGCTTATCCAGAAACACGTGTACTGCTGTGTTTAGTGGAGGTGAATTCCATTTTCCGACTGTAGAGGGAGCGCAAGAGCGAGAGATACCTACCTTTAACCTTTAGAGGCCCAGGGCAATTCTGCGGGTTTGCACAAATTTTGCATAGCTTGATGTACTTCTTTTGCTGAAAATGTAGAAAATTCTTCATAGGAGATATTGTTATTTTCATGCCAGATGGGAATTGATCGTCCAAAGTGTGTTTGAGCTGAATGCAAGAACTTCGAACTCTTTGTAATGATTAGATTGACAAGTTCTTCAAAATACTTGACAATTGTCCAAATAAAAGGGCCTAAAATGTTTTTTATTATTTTTGTTATTATGTATCAGTATTATCCATTCTCAGGACTTTTATTCTGGAATTCAACGGTTGTGTGAGCTAAGAAAGACCGGACACTGGACACAGCAGTAAACATGCACTGGAAGCTCCTTTGGCTTTTAAACTGGGATTAATTCAGTTGGAAACGAGTGAATTTGAGCTGTTTTCCGAGCTGTTTTCCGAGCTGGATTATAATGCTGGCTGGCTGATAATTCCGAGCTGGCTGATGGTTCACACACCGTGATAAAACCGTGTTTAGGTGGGTAAGTGTTGTAGTTTGTTATATGTGCGTCGTGTCTGTAGGTTACTCTGATCCTGAGTTATGCCCACACAGTGCGGATCTCGGGTTCTAAGACAGGTGCAGTCAGTGGCAGTTAGAACACGGGTTGTGTTGAGTTCTCATCGTTTGACAGAACCCATTTCTTCATTTTAAGGAATGTTATTTAAGCAGTTGTGATATTGATGCTGCGCACTTTCGCAGAATGTCAGTGCTTCCACCTAATATTTCAGAAGTGCTTCGACTGCTCATTTGCATAGAACAATTCTCCCAGCAGTGTCTGAAATGTCACAATTACGTAAACAATACAATAATATTTGATTACATTAGAAGTGTTGATCCAAGCCTACCAATAACGCATTCCTGTTCTTTGCCGGGTCTGAGAATTGCTTAGATGACAAATCTGACATTTTAGTTTTATTTAATTTCACAGGAAATGTCACTGTATGGAGTGAGAGACAGCTTTACATCACCAAAGTGATGTTTCCTCTTATTATCACTTTAAAATCTCTCCCAGCTCAGCCTCACCCACATGTCTATCATCACCTCCGAACAGGAACCGGTATGTGACTCAAAACCAACGTTGTGATGCACGAAGTGAAAGACCAGGTCAGAGGTGTCAGAATTTTGTACACTAACAGTTCAAATCGTTCATTAAGAAAACGATCTGCTTTTAAAACCCGTTTCATGGGAATAATTCTGCCACTGCTGACGTCCACGGCCGATGTTGAGTGTGGGTTGAAACTCCCACGCAGCCCAGCCTTTACTCAAGAGTTCCATCAGCCTAGATGATGTTTTTGTTTATTCTCTTCATCAAAAAATAGTTGCACCCAGAAGGAAGTTAAAAGGTGATCACGACCAATAAACGATTAAAAAATGTAAACTGATATCGAGCTACACATACAGGAGGTGGAGGGTTGATAGAGCGTCCAATAGCATCCCACACATTTTCAATCAGGGACAGGTCTGGAGATGACACCGACCACGGCGTAGTATCTGTGTCTCCAAGACGAGATCTTGAGACGGCAGCAGTGTGTGGACGAGCGTCGTCCTGTTTGAATAGAGCACCGGAGTGTGTGTTCAGAAAAGGTAGAACCACTGGTTGCAGGACCTCCAACATAACGTTGGACTGATTGTCTTGTATTGAAGACCGAAGGTGATCAGGCATCGTACGAAGTTACACCCCACACCATCACACCAGACCTTCTGGACGTGCGATGACTAACCGTTGTTCTTGGTGCTGACCACGGACGCAGTTTGCAGTGCCTTGCGTATCCCTCCATAAATTTTTGAGTTCTGTTGGTTTCTGTTTAGGTGGGGTTGGTATGAACCTGGTGACAGCAGATACTGTGATCTTCGTGGACAGTGATTTCAATCCTCAGAATGACCTGCAAGCAGCAGCTCGAGCCCATCGGATTGGACAGACCAGGTATCTCTGGAGTAAATATCCCTGATTATCTTAAAGGGAATGTTTTGTAATTGATCCAATTTACACAATTCAACACATCCAGGATGCCGTCCATGTGCCAAGACGTGCATCAGTACGTTGATTCTGCTATTAGAGTTTATCCTGTCAATTTTGGAGGATTGCTGTAAGCATTTGATTGCATTCAGTAACACGATTCCCCAACTCATCCCAAAGTAGACAACAAAAAGACATGGGGGGGGGGGCTTTATACCCCTCCAGCTCACCTCTGACTTTAGCCACGGTGCTAATAGTTTCATGTTCATGTGCTCTAGAGTTACTGCATGCATTCAGTAGGAGGGGTGTCCACAAACATTTGGACATATGGAGTATTTAGGCATTTGATTATCTGCTTAGTTGCAGTTCTTCGGTTAGTGCTGAATATATTAATGAATCATTGAAGGCCTTGTGCCGAGTAAACATTTTTGCATGTTTAATAAATAAAGATACACCAACACAGACCTTCCTCGATTTAAATAATCAGTCCGACTCAGGAAGGTGTTCGTTTACTTGATTAAATCTCTGCAGGCCTGTGAAAGTGATTCGGCTCCTGGCTCACAACACGGTGGAGGAGATCATTTACTCGCGTGCCGTATCGAAACTGCGTCTCACCAACACGGTGCTCGAGGAGGGATGCTTCTCGCCTTTGGATCAGTCCGATGAAGATGATTCTAGTGAAGAGGTGCTGCTTTACCTCCTGTCCTTTTTCCTTTTTGAGCACAGGTGTTCTCCTCATTCCCCCCCGTTTGTTTATAAGATACCAGGACAGAAATAGTCGCCTGCATGTTTAAAGTGGTGGTAACCTCAGGCTCCTGCAGCAGATGGCGCCACACAAGTACGTTGGGGCTAAAAATACCTGCGGGGTGTGTGACAGGATTCATAGAGCGGGAAGAGGAGTGTATGAACTGCACTGTTCCCTCTTCTCCATCTATGAACCCTGCCACACACCCCGCAGGTATTTATAGCCTGATCATCCTGGTGCAGCGCCATCTGCAGGAGCCAGAATTTACTACAACTTTGGACACATAAGGTGATACATTTTTCTGTCCTGGCTGATGATGATCTGGCTTTACTGGACTGGACGCACCTACCTTTGGGGTAAAGTGTGAGCCAGTGGTCAGCCAGCCTCTAAATCATTCATTGGTTATCAGTTTCTGATTGCAGGACCACCATTGGCTAATAGTTTTGGTTGATGAAGTATCGATGATTGATTCATTCACTGCAGGACAGTGTCCCCACTATAACACCTACCTTTGCTGTTTTGTTGACAATTGTCCATCACTGAAATAATATGAGGTCAGCAAATGTTATGTGGTGGTCCCATTCCATTGATGTGGTATTGATGGGGTAGAGTGAGGTTGTGTAGAGCAGTGATTGTAGATGTACAAAGTGCACCTGTGGAGAAGTACTTAACGAGTGTCCGCTCAGTCTATATCTCCTTGTCCGCAGTTGTCGAAGATTTTGATGTTTGGAGTGAATAAGCTCCTGTCCACAGAAGACAGTTCAGTTCAGGATTTGGACCTTAAACTCATACTGGGTGAATCTCAGAATGGCTCCTGGTTGATGAATGAAGGGCCTGTGAATCCAAATAAGGAAGATGAAGATGAAGATGAAGATGACAAGGACGAGAGACAGAGTAGGACACTTGTCCTAACGATTGCCTCAATTTATATACAGTCATTGATGATCTATCCCCTCAAATCAACATTTCAATGTCATTCCTCTTCCCCAGATAACATGTACTACTTTGACGGGAAGGACTACTCCAAAGAGACCAGCCTAGAAGACAAGGAAACCTTTGAGAGTCTGGTGAAAGAACAGCTAGCCCAAATAGAGAATGTGAATCAGGGGCGGACACTTCGTCACAACCCTACAGTGAGTTATAAATTTTGTTTTTCAAGGCGAAAGTAATGGCTGTGCAGAGAAAAAAATAAACGTAAACCTACTTTATTGTGTTTGCGGTGATGTTCTGATCTGGTCCAGTGTCCAGGCATATCTAGTCCCGAACCAGTTCTGAGTCTTTGTTTTAACCGTGGTGTTTAGAACGCCATCCGGAGTAGGCTGAGGTGCATTAACGGTTTAATTCTCAGGTGTGGTAGCTGAAAGGAACATCTCGGAGGGTAAATATGAGTGTCCACTCCGTGTGGAGCTGTTTTAAAGTGGAAAAAGACAAAGTAATATCATATCTGAAGTTATGTAAAGCTATTTCTGAAACAGAGCTGCTTTACTGGCAGTGGAATCACAGCTATGAACACGGAGGTTAGATCCAAGAGGAGGCCGGTGCACAGGCCATAGAACCTCAATCATACCACCTTCACCGTGCTATGAACTAGTGACATCAGTAATGAACAAACCCCGCCCCCTCTCTCTGATCAGTCAGAGTCTGTATGCATCTTGGACATGCCGTCGCTTCTTATTGTCACATAAATAGTTGCACCCAGGAAGGAATCAGATGACAGAAATGAATCTTGATGGGTAGGTTTGACATCGTGAGACATGCAAATGATTCAGGCTTCATGGTCGGCCATGCATGTGACATAAGCAAGGATGGTCCTCATCACTGTAGCTTGTACTGTGACTTGTGCTGTTGTGTTGGAGCATCCTTTGGTGCAGAATGCCTCGGAGAAGAGTTTGAAAGCAGTTCCAACTGGGAGACCTACACAAACCACAGAGAGGGAAAATCATTGGGTTGGATGAAATGCACAGAGTGACCCAACAGTCACGACTGGGACATTCAGCGAGCAATGAGTCCCTCCGTGGGTCATCCAGATGGCTGGACATTGTTGCCAAAGACTACAGTGGAGTCATGGCAGACTGTCATGGAGTCACTTACAATGGCAGCGGGTCATCTTCAGTGACTAGAGTCAGTTTTATTTTAGTGGAGGTGACCATGGAATCAGTGTTGCTATTCCAACAGTCTCATCTCCAGACCTGTCCCTTATTGAAAATGTGTGCTATTGGACGCTCTATCAACACTCCACCCCTACCACACCATCTGCAGAACTGAGTGAGAACATTCAAGCTGAATGGGATGGTTCTTCCTTTCCAGTAGCACTACAAACACACACTTCCTTCTAGGTGCAACTATTTTTTTTACTAAAAGTGTATTAGAATATGGCTTTTTAACTAAAATTTGTATCTGCAGAACTTAGTGTCCCTGCCTCTGGCCTTGCAACCGAGGACAAAGAGGCCTTTGACAGAGTCCGAGTTGGAAGAAAGACGTCAGAAGTCACAGGAAGCTGCTGCTAAGAGAGCCAAGCTACGAGAAGAGAAAAAATACAGGAAGAAGTAAGAACATAGCCAAATACACTGATCAGCCATAACATTATAACCACTTCATTGTTTCTACATTCACTGTCCATCCTTTCAGTTCTTCTGACCACACAGGAGCTCTTTGTGGTTCTATAATTCCAGACTGTAGTTCATCTGTTTCTCTGCAGACTTTATTCTCCTCCTTTCACCCTGATCTTCAATGATCAGGACCCCACAGGACCACCACAGAGCAGCTATGATGTGGGTGGTGGGTCATTCTCAGCACTGCAGTCACACTGACATGGTGGTGGTGTGTTAGTGTGTGTTGCGCTGGTACGAGTGGATCAGACACAGCAGTGCTGCTGGAGTGTTTAAACCGTCAGTGTCACTGCTGGACCAAGAACAGTCCACCAACCAGAAACGTCCTGCCCGCAGCGTCCTGTGGGCAGCGTCCTGTGAGCACTGATGAAGGACTAGAGGACGACCAACACAAACTGTGCAGAAACAGATGAGCTTCTGTCTCTGACTTTACATCTACAAGGTGGAGACACTCGGTAGGAGTGTCTGATAGAGTGGACAGTGAGTGGACACAGTGTTTAAACACTTAAAGCACTGCTGAGTCTGATCCACTCCTACCAACACATACCAACAGTGTGACTGCGGTGCTGAGAATGACCCACCACCCACATAATAGCTGGTATGTGGTGGTCCCGTGGGGTCCAGAGCATTGAAGATCAGGGTGGAAGGAGGTGAAAATTCAGAGGAGCTGATAAAATGCACAGCGAGGTTAGAAGCAAGGAGGTGGTCATAATGTTATGGCTGATCGGTGTACCTTCATAGTGTTATAACAGATTCCCTTTCATTGTATTTTCTTCAGATCAGGCGATACGCTCAATCTTTGGTTGTGATGTGAGGAGAGATCGTAGGGCTGTGGGACGGGAAGGGAGCTCAGGGCCGAGTTCTGATAGGCTTCTGTTGAGCCCCTTGACAGACTCGGGGATAGATGTGGAGATGAAATAGGAAAGAGACGAGGAGGTGGCGGAATGTCAGAGCTACCACAGGCGAAGCGGGAAAGAAATATGCAAATATATAAGATGTTAGAAGAATGGGGTTTCCGGCATGAACGTTCTCCTGAACTCCAGTTAATGCATAATTTCATTTAGTGTGTGTGTGTGTGTGTGTGTGTGTGTGTCATTAGTGCTTTGAGTGAAGTATTCCGATATTCCTTTATTCCTTTATTCCTTTTTCCCAATGCTTTCGCTGTCTAACCACTATTATGAATTCTTTGTCACTGATTCGCCACGGTGAAGGAACAACCCACTGAGGCACATCAGAGCCAAAGGAAAATGACTTTTGTATTCGGAACTTCAAAAGGCTCTGTATCTGTGGCAGGATGGCATGGTGGGACAAGTGCGGGTATAAGTCCTTGTGCTTATCCTCTGCTGAGAGCGAGGATGAGGATGTGCATGAGTACGAAGACGAAGACGATGGCAGCAGCGTGAACTTTACACACCCTGACAGCACAGCCATTCATTATGTACTGGGTGATGTTACCCACCCTCAGGCCGACCAGGAGGATGCCATTATAGTTCACTGTGTCGGTACGTAGACGCATTCATCTGATAAATGATGTTTAAATAGATTGGTAATGAAACCGCCTCATCATTAGAATCCATCAGTGGAAATGAAACAAGCTAAAGTCATTAGAACGGAGATTTTTAATTGGCCTTTCCTATGAAATTACTCGTACAAGTCTGTTTACGTTTATGTCTGTAGACGACTCTGGACGATGGGGCCGAGGTGGGCTGTTCACGGCTTTGGACGCGCGTTCAGACGAGGCAAAGAAACAGTATGAATTAGCAGGAGACATGGAAGGTGGGAACCTGTTCATCCATCAGCCGGTCTGACTTTCATTGCCGTTAGTGTTTCAGTAGCGGATTTCAGGATTGATGAAGCGCTTTCTCTGTTTCAGACTTAGACCTTGGGAACGTTCTGCTTTTTCCCATTGATGACAAGCAGCCAAGAAAAGCTGGACGAGACCACGTAAGTCGGCCTAAGTTTAGATTACACTCACACTCGGGGCTGGAATAGACTGAAAATGGTCATTTGTGGAATTTGCAGCATAAAGAGTCACTTTTACTGAAATCAAAAGCTATTTCAATCACAAACATCTTAACAGGCCAAGTTACGTGTGAACATCAGACCCCTTCTTTGAAAAAGCAAAGCTGGTTTCACACTGAATGTGGTTTGAGCTGCACCCGCTGCTCACGCCCATGCAAGCTGCTGTCAGCACCTCTCGACAGAGACACACACACCTTCTCCCCTCATATAAAACACCCAGAACCATCAACAACACCAAGCAGAACCATCACGCAGTACCCACTGGAACATAAAATGCACCAGTCCAATACAGCCAGTGTACTGCATGGACACTGACGTGGTGGTGGTGTGTTAGTGTGTGCTGGTAAAAGTGGATCAGACACAGCAGTGCTGCTGGAGTGTTTAAACACTGTGTCCACTCACTGTCCACTCTATTAGACACTCCTACCGAGTGTCTCCACCTTGTAGATGTAAAGTCAGAGACAGAAGCTCATCTGTTTCTGCACAGTTTGTGTTGGTCGTTCTCTAGTCCTTCATCAGCGCTGTCGGCTGGAGGTTTCTGGTTTTGGGACTGTTCCCAGTCCTAGGGGTTTCAACACTCCAGCAGCACTGCTGTCCACTGCTGCAATCCACTCCTACCACCACCATGACACTGCAGTGCTGAGAATGACCCACCATCCACATAATAGCTGCTCTGTGGTGGTCCTGTGGGGTCCTGATCATTGAAGATCAGGGTGAAAGGAGGATCTGTGCACATTTATGAGGAAAATCTACAGCATGAAAATGGCCAAAAAACAGAATCGAGAGAGCTGTTGTTTAGGACGTGCTCACCCACGCTCCCTCCTGCTGTCACCACTCACCCACGACAGTGTTCCTACAGACTATTTTGATCTCGAGGACAACTTTGTTCGTACGTACCGAAGTTCATAGCCCGAACGTTCGGAAGAAGGGAACTACCTGTTCTCTTTCTCGCTGTCTGTCCTCTGCTATTGTTGGTTCGTGCTGTCTGCTTCTCATCCACTGCGTTTACTGTTATTTCATTCATGTTTTTCTCAACTTGAACGAAGCTTTATGGTCACACTGTTGTTTTTCTGTTGCTATAGTTGGCTCTCATTGTTGCCCAGCAAAGAAAGTCCAACAACCTGTCAGACATTCAGTTAACTGCATTTGAGGAGGGCCTCAAGAAGATCTACAGGGCTGCCAAGCAACACAAAGGTAAACACTTCTGGATCTGGAAAACGTACGATCAGGATGTTCAGGGTGTGGCAGGTATTAAAGGAAGTTGTGTTGTCCTAGGAGCCATGGCCTCACACACTGAGCAAGGTTAATTCATTCATCTTTTACAACAACGAAAAAAAAGGGAGCAGCTGTGGTCTGGTGGTTGGGGAACCAGCCTTGTGACTGGAAGGTCGCCGGTTCGAGTCCCTGAATTGGCACTGAAGTGCCCTTGAGCAAGGAACTGAACTCCCCAGCTGCTCCCCGGGCACTGTGGATAGGGCTGCCCACCGCTCCGGGCACGTGTGCTCACTGCCCCCTGGTGTTAATTCACTACTGTGTATGTGTATCACCGTGTGAGGATGAGTTAGGACTAGTCCGCTAGTCCATGTTTGTCCTGTTGGAACACCCCTCTGTGTCCAAAATTCAATCGTCCAGTGGATGGTTTGTGTTTATGCTGGAGAATTTTGAAGTTGTCTTCTTTTGTTGTTCCACCCATTTGGTGCAATGTTCTCCTGCCGGTGCATCCCTAGTACATGTTGCCACCACCACCATGCTTTACAGCCAGGACCATGTTCTCACATTATTCTTCCAAACATCTTTGTCATTCAGTATTTGACAGCTTGTTTTTGTTTATTTGCATTTTTGTGTTGTTTTGTGGCCTGTATGTTTATGCTTCTTTGTCTATACTGTCTAAAAGCAGGGGTAACCAATCCTGCTCCTGGAGAGCAACCTTCCAACAGGTTTCATCTCCAGCCTTAATCTAACATCCCATTCAGCACTTCAAGAACTTCTGAAAGCAGTCAAATGAGGTGGGATGGATTAAGGTTACAGGATGGTAGCTCTCCAGGAGCAGGGTTGGTGACCCCTGGTCTAAAGGTTCGTTTTATGAATGGTAAAGTCACATTGAGTTAACATTGAGGGTTTTTGTTTTTTGTTTACCTCCAGCAAGTGTTCATCTCCCACGAATAGGCCACTCCACCAAAGAGTGTTATTCCACTGAGAGACTGAAACGTATGCACCTGGCCCGCAAACACATCCCCACGTTCACGTATCCTTGCAGAAGTGCGTAGGGCACAGTAAATAAAAACGTGGTTTTTGATCATTAGACAAAACGATGCACAACAGCATCGAGAGTTTAACGTGAATCTGACCCGAGCCTAAGAAAATACCACTATAGGTAGCATAAATTGGTCCTAAAAGGACAATATAATTTATCACAATGATTTCCAGGACGATATATCATCCAAACAAAACGTTACCTTGACAGACCTTGGTGACGTTGGGGGATCTTGCAGGCATAACATAAATGACCCCAGTTTGCTCCAATCGGTCAGCAGTCTAATGCTCTAGCACTACAATCCAGGTCATGCTGCTTGCCATCGGCAGCCAGAGATGGTCATGCTCTGTTCGGGTGGGTAGATGGCGCTCTCTCTCCTCATCACACCCAGCACAATGCTGGTTGGCATAGATGGCATGCCCAGCGCTTTCCTCCAAGCGATTTGGCTGCCCAGCGATGATGCAATGGCAGCTATTAGAAAAGCGGTGGCTGACTTCACATGTATCGGAGGAGGCATGTGCTTGTCTTCACCCTCCTGGGGAGAATAGTGTGCGATGGGGAATTGGCACTTCCAAATTGTACAAGAAAAGAACCGTGTAAACAAATAAACTAGATATGAACAATAAAGAACGGAGTAAACATGCCCCACTGCAGGGACATGGGGTCGATCCCCACTCTGGTCACCGTCTCTGAGGAGTTTCCTGCCAACCCCAAAAAGTTCATGTGGTATGTGGTATTGGCTATGCTACATTGTCCCTAGGTATGAGTGTGTGATTGGTTGTGGGTGCTACCCTGTGATGGACTGGCGCCCAATGATTCCAGACAGGAATCGTGGAAGAAGACGGTGCAGTTAAGGATGGATGGATGGAAGCCTAAAGTGAGGAACTGATGTCTAAACTATACTTGAAAAATTGTTGCTTTATTGTTATTGACCATCATAAATCCATTCTTTCTTTAAGTATGAACATCCTTAACAGAACGATTAGATACTACTACAGGCCAACCGCCTCACACTCTGCAGGACCATCTACATCAAGCTCAACATCCGCTCTTCCAGCATCTCCTTCTGCAGGCTCCTCATCCTCCTTCAGTTCTTCTTTTTCTGATGACGAACCAGCAGAGCTCCCAGAGTGTTCCAATGTATCTCCCCAGGGTGAAAGAGCTTCTATCCTGGCTGATTTCATGACAGGTGTCCATGTATTCTTCTACAATATGGGTGCCACCGAGAAAAAGACACTAACACGCTACCTTTTCACATATCCTTTGATCATAATGCTATGCTGGTTTTTTCATCTGTTGAGAAGTATTTCATAACCTGATCAGCCATCTCATTAAAAATACTTACCTAAACTTATGTAGGTCCCTCAGTGCCACCAAAATGATTCATCAAAGCTGGGACTCCGCACGACGTCTGGAGGTGCACTGCGCTCTCTGAAACCTGGAGCCTCAACGGATCACATCAGTAGGCCTTGGGTGCCCGTGGCCCTATAACTGGTTCACTGTTTGTAGTCTCTTTGTCTTCTCTTGGCAGCTACAGTCATCCTCAAGAAATACTTGCATCCAGATGGAAGTGTGGGATTGCTGTGCTGTTGGGAAGGAAGATAAAGGATACCGGGAACAAAAAGTGATTCAAAATGTTGACTGATCTGATCAATATTTATTGATCTACACATACATAAGTCGTGTCTCTCAGTATGGCATCGGGTAAAGGTCTGGAGACGCAGCTGTTCTCCTCACTGGAGATGTCTCACTGCCATTTTGAGTAACCCCATGACAGTCTGGAATCAATCAATCAATCAAATTTTATTTATATAGTAT
Organism: Acestrorhynchus altus; assembly: GCA_034509495.1. NCBI lineage: Eukaryota > Metazoa > Chordata > Actinopteri > Characiformes > Acestrorhynchidae > Acestrorhynchus > Acestrorhynchus altus. Next base: position 3,060,282 of record CM067504.1, on the reverse strand, counting down.
ATAATTTTATTTATATAGCGCTTTTTACAACCGGAAGTTGTAAAGTTGGCATAGTCAGGTCTGGAAGTTGGTTGTGGGAAGTGGATGAGTGGACCGGTATCCGCAGGCGTCCGGGGCAGCTCAGGACATGGGGGGAGAGAGGGAGAAAGATTAGTGCCCCCTTGGAAGTGTTAATGAAAAGCCTGCGTAAAGAGAAACGTTTCCAGGCGTGATTTGAAGATGCAGAGAGTGTCTGAGTCCCGAACAGTAGGAGGAAGGCTGTTCCAGAGCTGGGGGGCTTTAAAGGAGAAGGCTCGTCCCCCAACAGTGTTCTTTTTGATTCTAGGGACGGTCAATAGGCCTGCGTCCTGAGAATGCAGTCTGCGTGACGGGTTGTAGGGTATTAAGAGGTCTTTTAGGTACTGGGGGGCTAAGCCATTTAGTGACTTGTATGTTAGGAGCAGTATTTTGTAGTCGATTCGGAATTTAATGGGAAGACAACGGAGGGATGAAAGAACCGGACTGATGTGGTCAAATTTCCGAGTTCCGGTGAGAACCTTCGCAGCAGCGTTTTGTACGGATTGTAGCCTCTGTAGTGATTTCCCTGAACTACCACCTAGAAGGGCATTACAATAGTCTAGTCTAGATGTGATGAATGCATGAATCAGTATCTCTGCATGCTTGCGTGAGAGTGATTTACGCAATTTAGTAATATTGCGTAGGTGGAAGAATCCCGTCTTTATTACGTTATTAATGTGGCTGTCGAACGCAAGGTCGGAGTCAAATATAACCCCAAGGTTTCAGCTCAAATTCCTTTCAAAGTCTTTTCTGTTGCATGCTTCACTTGCAACGAATGCTACCAACACAACAGCACGAGTCAGACTGGAAAGCACACACAACGGGACGACCTTATATAGTCAGGTACAGTTTTTTTGGCCCTGTCTTTGCTTACATCACGTGCACTTGAGACATTCACGTACCATGATGTCAAATCTGCTCACCTTCAGTGTACTAATCACTGCGTACCGAGAACCCCCCTCAAGTCCATTAAAGATGCTCTGGGCCCACTCATCTAGACATCACAATGTGGCCCTTGTCAAACTGTCTCAAATCCTTATGCTTGCTCATTTTTCTTGCTTCATACATCAACTTCAAGAACGGACTTGCTGCCAGTGTTGTGGATCCCACTTCTTGACAGGTGTCACCAGAACCAGATAAGCAGTGTTCCTCACGTCACGTGTCGGTGGTTTAATTTGATGGCTGATCAGCATATGAACAACCTAAATGTTGTTCTATGAAGCTGCTGCGATAGATTTGATCCGGTACTTCTTAGGAAGCTGACGGAGTGCAGTATTTCTCAACCCTGGTCCTGGAGGCACCCCTACCCTGCATATATTAGATCTTCCTGTACTTCCACTACAGCGGATTCAAGCTGATTATCGTCCATTGCAGAGTTGAGGGGGGGTGTTAGAGCTGAAATTTGCAGGGCGGGGGTGCCTCCAGGACCAGCGAGAAACACTGCCATAGCCACGAGTCACAGACGTGGATACACCTGCACCCTGCAGTCAGCGCTCCGTGCCCGGCAAAGCGATGATGTTTTTGTTAATTACCCGTCTGTTTTTGGCCAGGTAGGTGTGCGGTTATGAGGCTCTGGTGTGCAGACGCATAACAATAGGTGTCCAGGCTTTTCCCTGCCAAAAGGCAGCATCTGGTTTAAACAGTGTGGATAAAATAACACTGCAGACAGACGATCAGGCTGGTACTTTGTCAACAATTTCTCACATTCCAGATGCTTTCCTTAATTTGTTTGTACGTATGATGGTGATGATGAAGACATTATGAGCACGCAAGTTACTCACGTTGTAGCAGACGTGGAAAGCCCAGTTCACCTACAGGTATTTCTTGCATAATCTTGCAGCCGTGCAATACTTCTGTGTAGCCTGACTGGCAAGGTGACTGATACATTGCGGTATCTATGCTAAGCAGCTGGCATGCTCTGCTGATCCATTTGTGTTTGCTTTTCTTACAGGAGTTGAAGGAGCTGAAGACCCAGTATCCTCAGGCTCTCTTTGTGAAGAAGAAGTGGTTAGAGTCTTGCTTTGCCAACCAAAGAAAAGTTGATGCCTCTAAATACGTCCATCGTTTCAAATGATGGCATGTTTTTCTTTCTGACAGTGAAGTTCCTCATTGTCTCCTGTTGATAATCTCCTGTAATTGTTCACTGTTCATGTTCAGTTTTGTTAGACAAAAATAATAGAAAATGTTACGGCAAATAAAATAAAATATGTTTTAACACGAGATAGGTGCTGATTGATTGGTTTTGCGTGGTCTGAACTTGTTTCAGGAGCGTTTTACCACTTTATGAACACTTATAACCTGTGCAGTTCCTCCTTCTACACTTTCCCACTTTCACAATAACCCAGGTAACATACCCATGTGGGGATTGTATGGATCGCCCATCTCTTTCTGGGCCTAAATGGCACCCTTATGAGATTACGTGAGCTGTAATGATGGGGTCAAATTGGAACGCCCAACTGGGTCCCAGTACACATAGACCCACTGTGCTGTCCTCCACATTTAACCCATATACACAGTGATGCACGAACACAGTAGTGAATTCACACACTAGGGGGCAGTGAGCACACGTGCCCGGAGCAGTGGGCAGCCCTATCCACAGTGCCCCGGGAGGAGCTGGGGTGTTAAGTGCCTTGATCAAGGGCACTTCAGCCGTGTCCTGCCAGTTCAGGGACTGGACCCGGCAGCTTTCCACTCACAAAGCTGGTTCCCAAATCACCAGGTGAGGGCGACCTCTCACACGTCACACACAAAGAGTTCTTTTATTAGTGTGTAAAGCACCACACGGTCTCGCACCATCTCGAAGAGAAATGCTTTTTGTTTTTGAACCAGGATGAACTCGGAGATCCACCAGTGCCACTCTGTTAGATGTTCCTCCAAGCAGGACAAGAAGTTTTGATGATGCTGCTTCAAACCATAGATGTATTTAAAAGCAAATTAAAAACTTACTTTCAGTCTGTTTTTCATGTAATGTATGAACCTGGGCTGTGCATTGATGGGGCCCACATACAAACCCACTTAGAGCCCATGCCCACCTGAGACCCACCTAACCCAGGTTTGATTGCTCTCAGCCATCTGCACCATGCCACAGGAGACACTACACTAGCTGAGTGACATGTCCACGTGGGGCCCAAATGGGAGGCCCAACTGGGAATCAGATTCTATATTGGTCCCACCTATGGATGACCACCAGGGTCAGTGATGTGACCAGTAGGGGTTAAACATGGGCCTTGTCTGGGTTGTCAGCTGGTCCTAGATGGGACCCATGTGAGATTAATTTGGCGTCCATGCCCACTTGAGACCCACCTAACCCAGGTTGGATCGCTCTCAGCCATTTGTACCGTGCCACAGGAGACACTGCAGTTGCTGAAAAAGAAGAACTCTCTCTTCTCTTCTCTGACCTTTTTCTCCTTCCTGACTTGTGGTCTGAAGCTCCGAGCTGTCACTCACACAGTAGCACTCTGGCATCTTCAGCCTACGCTTTCCCTTCCATTAGCTCAGTGTGACTCCTGCTATCTTCTATTGAGAGTAGTTTTCTTTTAACCAAGTCTAAAATGTGTATTTTTCTTAAGACTATCTGACAGGCTTCCATTCATACTCCGAGAGGTGTCCTCCTCTCTGGGGGGCTGTGGACACTGTATGGTGCAAGTGTTGGAGGGATGTTTTTCTAAGGCTTGGAATAAAGCTTTTATTCCAGTTCAGGTGTTGTGGAGCAGTACGGGAAAGTGGAATGTCTATAAAAAGCCAGTGCTGGAAATGACACAGCTCTGTTTACAGTCTGTACAGAAGTCTGGAGCTGTAACTGTGAGTTTCGGGGGATTTTCGAGAGAGCAGTAGGCGGGACGACCTGCTGAGTGAGTTTACTAAAAGTACACCGGGTTCAGACTGGTAGACTGGCTGCAGCTGTCCTGGGATCAGCTTTAGTGTCCTAAAACCTCCACCCGTAGCCCTGGTTTAGGCACTATCATGAGCTTCGGGGTAAGTCTGACCATCTCAGTTCATGCCTTTGTTTGTTTTTGTCACTTCTTCTTCTTATGTACCCTTTTACTGTGTGTGTATATATATAATATATCATATATGTTATATGCTGTCACAGTCAGCACGCCCATGTGGGGGTGTAATGTGGGCTTGGTGGACTCCAGGTGGGCTTTGCATGCACTCTGAGTGGGTTTGCCAAATGGGCCCATCATTACAACCCACCCTCTTCTGCGGGCAACTCGGAAATTCCAACTTACGAGTCCAAAGGTTGTATTTTGACATCGTATACATTCAAGTGGCTTGTGATTGGGTGAAAAGTATCGTCATAAGATTCCTTATTTTGTCCTTCAATTTTTATAATCATATTGTTTTTTCCGTGTAAGTCTGCTATTTAATGAAGCACAACAGACGTGTACTTTTCCACTGTTGGATCATACCTTCAGCTGCCATGGCGCCCTGACACTGCGTTACAACTGCATACTAATTACTAATTACTCAGTAGATTTGAGTGTGTATGAGTAGAATAGAAGAATATCGTTAACTCTGAGGGACTGAGCTCTTTGTGTGGGTGTGTGTGTGTGTGTGTGTGTGTGTGTGTGTGTGTTTTTTGTAATAACACAGTAATATTATTTGTAATAACACAGTAATTACATGAGACAGTCACTGGCCATTTGTTTATCTGTATCTTTGGCTTCTCAAATATGTCATTACTTAAGATGTAAATGCTAACAGACGTTTATTATCTTCATGAAAGGTTTTATCCAAACGTATCCTTTTTTTCTTCGTTTTTTGACTTATTTTTGAACGCAGACTTGGTGACTATAGTGAAATTAAATATATACTGATATATCATATAATAATTAAAGCTTAGACCTCTTTTCACAATGTTACAGTAAAAAAATGTTGACGATACTTTATTATTACTGTGACAAAATGTACGCGTACCATCAGACGGACTCCGTTATCTTGAAGACCCCGCCGGCGGGATCCATGCAGATTTCTAAAACTGCTGGTCACAGAAGGCCAATATTTGATGTAATAAAGTGTTTTATTGTAACTGGATTTTACTAACAGCAGCTGTTAATATTTTTTATCAAATCATGATGTTCCGCAATAAATGACTCACAGACACTTCACTGCACCACAATGACATCACTATTTTTAGAAACAGTAGGTTCTGGGGTTTCGAACTGTTTGTGTTTTGTGTTGGTGTGTGAAGGCATTTCTGAGTTATAAAGCTGAGAAGAGCAGGTGTGATTTCGCCCTCACCGTGAGGGTACAGGAGTGCAGGTCTTACAGGCATAAAAAGCCCCTTCGCAATCACAGTTTCAGTCGAAAAGGTAAACGGCCGCATTTTATGTTTGTTCATTTGATGAGATTAATAATCGAAGTATCAACTTTAACACATAAAACGTGAAATATGACTTTAAATGTAATGAATATAAAATATGTCAATTTTCTTTATTAAATTTTCAAAAACCTTTTGCACAGTTTTTAATTTTTTTAAAGCTGGTTTAGTACGTAGAACAGGTCGTTTGTGAGTGTGGTTATGTAACCATAAGGCAAGAATGGATTTATATAAGCCCTTATTGGGAATTATTAAGAATGTATTGGGTCATATATTCAGACTGGAGAGTAGAGTTTTATTTTATTTATAATAATAAAATGAGAAATTGTTTTTTTTAAAACAAGAAAATACATTTTAATAAAAGTAAACTTTACTCTTGCAATGTTTAGTTCCTTTATTATACTATTATATTTTCATTACATCAGTGGCATTAAATGATTACATAATTTATCACAATTTTTGGGACAGTATGTCCTCCAAACAAATAGAGTTGTCATGACAGGGCTGTATTTGTCCCCTCCTGGTCCCATAAGGGACCCTGTTGGAATTTGTGGAGTTGACATGTAATTCAGGGACAACAATGTCTAGTTCCCTTCATACAGGTCCCACACTGGCATGTGATCTAGAACAGGTTTCAGTGTTCTGTAGTAAAACACTGTGAATCTGATTTTTGTGTATCGGTGTATAGATTCATTATCTAATTGCAATTTATAGTGTAATTTCTTTTCAATACCAACATTGTTTTGGAGAACTGATAACTGTGATGTGGGAAAGCAGCCTTATGACTGGAAGGTCGCTGATTTGAATCCCTGAACTGGCAGGACAGGACTGAAGTGCCCTTGAGCGAGACACTGAACTCCCCAGCTGCTCCCCGGGGCACTGAGGATAGGGCTGCCCATCGCTCCGGGCACGTGTGCTCACTGCCCCCTGGTGTGTGAAGTCACAAGTGTGTATGCGTGTGTCCTTAGGATTAATTCCCGTGTGTGCAAAACACTGTGGGTTAAAAAAGTATAATTACGAACGACGTGGGAGACGATGAGTGTATTTTGGAATATGCATCGTCTCGGTGATGCTGAAAAGACTAGGTTACAATGTCACCCTGATGGAGGTCCTTCCGTATCATAGTGTTTGATGCATTAATGATTACCTGGTGTGTTTTTCTCTCTGACTTCCCTTTTGCATTCCCACACCCACCACCACACACCTTTCTCATTCAACACTTTTTCACTGTAGGTCACAGAACCGACATGTACTGAGATGATTCAGCTCTGGCTCCCGTTAACACTGCGTGAGTTGTTGCTCTGGTTCTGCGGCGGGCAGGCACACGTATATAACAGAATGTCACGAATGAGTTTCCACAGGATTACGGTGCTTCCCCCCGGCGTTGCGACCTGTGAAGTTATCTACACCACAAACAGAAGTCAGGCAGACAAAAATTCCGTCAGCGCTGCTCGGTCATCATTTTACATTGAAATTTTCTCAGCTTTCGCTGAAAGTTCAAGCAGACTTTCATTTTTCGGAGACTTTTCGTGCTGTTAAGCAGACGAAGGACACATCCAACCAGTGGAAACGGGCACTTTTGCAACCTGTATTGATCTCTGTGGGGTCACAAATGCAGGTGCTGATATTTTGTCCATAACATGAAGACCCCTCATTGTCCACCCTATGAGAAGATTTGTAGCAGTATATATTTACAGACTGTAGGTCAGGAGCCCACAGGACCACCGCAGTGACACGGACGTGGTGGTGGTGTGTTAGTGTGTGTTGTGCTGGTGAGAGTGGACACAGCAGTGCTGCTGGGGTGTTTAAACTCCTCAGTGAGCGCCGATGAAGGACTAGAGGACCACCAACACAAACTGTGCAGAGACAGATGAGCTTCTGTCTCTGACTTTACATCTACAAGGTGGAGACACTCGGTAGGAGTGTCTGATAGAGTGGACAGTGAGTGGACACAGGGTTTAAACACTCCAGCAGCACTGATGTGCCTGATCCACTCGTACCAGCCCAACACACACTGACACACCACCACCATGTCAGTGTGACTGCAGTGCTGAGAATGACCCACCACCCACAGAATACCTCTGTGATGATCCTGTGGGGTCCTGAGCAGTGAAGATCAGGGAGGGAGGAGGAGAACTGAGTCTTCTGAGACAACTGAAAAGAGTCTACTGAGGTTCCTTTTGGAACATCCTGACAAGAGAGCGTTGCAATGATCTAAAACCTTGGTGCACTAGGGTATTTCTTTGCTTGGGGATGTTATGATGATGAAGCTGTTCATAAGATTTCCTATTTATTGATCAAATGAGAAATCGGAGTCCAATTAACTGCTATTCCAGGTGTCGGGTGACAGGTGAAGCAGATGTGATGGATCTTTGTATGTGAGATGATGCGATTTGTGTTGTGCTGGTGTTCTGTCTGAGGTTTTAAAGCCTAGCTTCAGAACAGGAACATACACTTATACTGTAAATGGGATAGCTGGTAATATCCCAGTATGAGGTCGGAGGCAGCAGTAATAGCATTCCGACGTTCTGCAGTCGGGTCGTTTGCATCAGTGCTGTTAGTAGACGATGATTTCTTCAAAGATCGGTCTCTGGCATCCTTGCGGAGTTCGTCTCGGTGTCATATCTCAACTTTTCCCGTCTCATTGCTTTAAATGCCACCTTTCACGACACAGCTCACTGGTAGATTGCCATCGTACCCCACTCCCTGAACAGCCAGCGTTGCAATTGCCAGTAAGGATGGTGGTATTAATCTTGAATATTAACTTGTAGGTCCATGTACCTCCTGGGGCCTTGAGATGGCATCGACACTTCTGTAACTGACAGAATGATGCTGCGGAGTCTGCATTACTCACCCTCACCGTCCTCCAGGTACAGCGTATTGATTTAATCTGGCCACAGTTCAGCTTGCTTTTAGCATTGTATCTGATCCTTGATTATCTGCGGACATTTGTAAGCATTTTAAAGCCTGCCTGCGTGCCACCATTTCATCACTGCAGCCAGCCAATGATGCGGAACTCGGTATTTTAACTGAGGAACAAAGTGTGTTGTTTACATCCATTACAGGTCCCTCGGGCCTTCGCTGAAGTGAATGTTGTTTTTCAGCTCTATTGATTGATTGTGCTCCCAGCAATTTTCTTGTCAATCCTAAAGAACATTTTTCTGTCAGCTGTAATTTCCAGTCACTCAATTTCCCAGAAGAGAACGACGAAACTATGAGTAGAATCGATGCCAAGGACGCTCTCCCAGACTCGCACTCTGTTCCCGAGGCCAGCGGTGTCAGCCCCCAGGCTGACTGCAAGCCTTCACCTGCTGACCCCACGTCGCTTAGCAACGAACCCTTTCAAAGCACACCGTCCTCTTCTTCCGACTTCTGCAGCGGCATGGCCAGTGACGTCCGCTCCAACTACAGTCCCTATCAGCCTCCCTTGGGGCTCCCAGCAGGTTACAGCCCCCAGACTCCCTTCCCCAGCCAGGCCGAGGGATGTTTCAGTTCTCTGGATCCCCACAAAGAGGTCTGGCTCGACTCAAGATCATACAACAGCGTGCTGAGGGGATACTCCAGTGGCAGCTGTCCTTCCTGCGTGGTGTCTGGAGAGTTCAGTGTTTGTCAGAGCGAGGCCTATAGTTCCCGATTTCTGCAGGATGGACACAGTGCAGGTGGGAGCAGTTTGGAACAGCCACATTCGCTACACTCCATCCCTACTGCATCAGCTCAGCACAGTTACTACCCACCACCCTGCCCGTGCCCTTCACACAGACCAGCCTGTTGTGGGCAGGGCCCATTGGACACATACTGGGAAAATCATGCGTTGCAGTACCATGTGCCCTGTTCACCTTCATGTAAGTTGTGCTTTTGTTCTGTTTTTGTGGTTCAGATCCTCCCTATTTATTATACTAATATGAGTCTTATATGATTCAAATGATATTTTATTAGTAAATAATAATAAAATAATACTTTTTGCTCCGTTTCATTCAAATATCAGCAAATATACGTTAATGGTGTAGACTGATCTGCTACATGCCAGACGTCTCTGCATGGAGGTGTAGAGGTTCCTAATGGTGTCCTGTGATGATCCATCCCATGCAGCTTGAATGTTCTCACTCAGTTCTGCAGATGGTTTGGTAGGGGTGGAGTGTTGATAGAGCGTCCAATAGTGTCCCACACATTTTCAATCAGGGACAGGTCTGGAGATGAGACCGACCACGGCGTAGTATCTGTGTCTTCAAGACGAGATCTTGAGACGGCAGCAGTGTGTGGACGAGTGTCATCCTGTTGGAATAGAGCACACGGATTCATTGGTCATCTCCACTGAAGATGACCTGCTGCCTGCTGGGAGACAGTCTGGAACCATTGCAGTCGTTGATTCCTTCGGTTTGTGGATATTGGGGCATGGAGTTGAAGATGTTCCTAATGGTGTCCTGTGATAACGATGGTCTAATCATTTGCAGATGATGTGCTACACCAGTTTCTAATCTTAGAAGGATTACAGTATATATATATAGCATTATCCAGATGTTGCCACACCATATATATACTATGCCGTGGTCGGTCCCAGACCCATCCCTGATTTAAAATGTGTGGAACGCTATTGGACGCTCTATCAACACTCCACCCCTACCACACCATCTGCAGAACTGAGTGAGAACATTCAAGCTGCATGGGATGGATCATCACAGGACACCATTAGGAACCTCTACACTTCCAGGCAGAGACGTCTGGCGTGTTGCGTTAAACCCGACGCTGTACTGAGAGACACCACTTCTGTATGAGTAGATCAATAAATATTGATCAGATCAGACTACAGTTATCATCAGTTATTGATCCTGGTGACCTTTAACTTCCTTCCCGACAGCACTGCAGTCCCACAAAGTGTATCATGACGCATACTATCGCAGTAATAGTAACATTCTTTGATGTTGCCCAACTCTTAGAGTGGCATCTGATGACCTTTGTGATGAACTTTTAGATGAAAACACCCTGAAGCTGAAACTGGACATCCTATGTTAACCGAGACTGCTGTCAGCCAAAGTCTATTTGATTTAATTGAAAATTATATAGAAAATCTGTACCTCTCTCTCTCACTCACTCTCTCTCTTTCTCTCTCTCTCTCTCTCTCTCTCTCTCTCTTTCTCTCTCTCACTCACTCTCTCTCTCTCTCTCTCTCTCTCTTCCTCTCTCTCTCCTCCACTCTCTCTCTCTCTTTCTCTCTCTCTCTCTCTCTCTCTCTTTCTCTCTCTCACTCACTCACTCTCTCTCTCTCTCTTTCTCTCTCTCTCTCTCTCTCTCTCCTCCTCTCTCTCTCTCTCTCTCTCTCCTCCTCTCTCTTTCTCTCTCTCTCTCTCTCTCTCACTCCTCTCTCTCTCTCTTTCTCTCTCTCTCTCTCTCTCTTTCTCTCTCTCCTCACTCTCTCTCTCTTTCTCTCTCTCTCTCTCTCACTCCTCTCTCTCTTTCTCCTCTCTCTCTCTCTGTCTCTCTCTCTCTCTCTCTCTCTCTCTCTCTCTCTCTCTCTCTCTCTTTCTCTCTTTCTCGCTCTCTCTCTCTTTCTCTCTTTCTCGCTCTCTCTCTCTCTCTCTCTCTCTCTCTCTCTCTCTCTCTCTCTCTCTCTCACTCTCTCTTTCTCTCTCTCTCTCTGCTCTCTCACCTCTCTCTCTCAGGTCCTAAGAACTACCAACCAAATCAGGGATTAATTCCCAGGTAATGTTTTTTTTTTTCCTTCTCGTTTTGAGTGAGAGAGTCTTTAAAGTTTTTATTACAAACAAATGAATCTTAGATGAGATTTACTTGGTCAGTTAAAATGATTTCTTCGTTTGTTGGTGTGATTATGTTGATTGTATGAAAGCAGGCAGCCGTCTGTTCAGCCTCAGCCGAGGAGTGTTCCGAGTACAGCAGCCCTCTCTCTGGAGCAGAGTGAGTCATCCTAGCTCTGTTTTTCTAATTACTGGTTATGTAAATTGAATATTTTAAAAAGTGTATATAATAAAATCATTTCCACGACGTGTCTGTTGGATTAAGGTCAGGACTGGGTCATTCCAAACCATTAACCTTATTCTTCTGTAAACGTTCTTTGATATAATGATTTGTGTGCTTAGGGTCGTTGTCTTGGTGCATGACCCACATTCTCTGAAATTCAGGTCACAGACAGATGTTCTGACATTTTCCTTTAGAATTTGCTGGTATAAAGCAGAATTAATTGTTCCATCAATTGTTCAGATGCAGCAAAAAGGGCATCGAACATGACACTGCCACCACCATGTTTCACAGAAGAGTTTTAATGCTGGAATGCAGTTGTTTTTCTCCGAACATCATTCTATTTATATGGGCATCCAGGAGAAATCTGGATTCTTCTTCCTCTTGACTGTGTTTTTCTTTACCTCCATCTAAAAGGGTCTGAAGTTTCTACACTAAACTCTCTCTTATCAGTCAGAGACAGGAGTTTAAATAATGGGATTATGGGACTAAAAATATGATTCTATTGGATTACATTAGATTAGGGTTGGGTAGCCGAGGACTCCAGTACGGTGTGCTGAAGTTTCTGCTCCAACACACTGACTGAACCTGGCAATAAGCTGGTGAGTTGAATCAAGTGTGCTTGATCAGCAAAAGCACAAAGCTGCAGGAATCCAGCCCTGCAGGACTGGATCTCACCACCCCTCGATTAGATCATGAAGCATGATTAGATGTGTATCACATGCCCTCTAAAGCATTGTACTTTATACATATATTAATGAAAGAAGATTACCCGATATTAAATTATGAGAGCCCCTGATGCCCGTAACTCCAGAAACTGGTGATCAGTCCTGCACATGGATTGAAGGGATTTTCTGTTGGTTCTAGACTTTACTTTCAGTCAAAGTACTGAATTTCTCCTCTTTTTGTAGACTTGTGTGCTTAGGGTCAGTGTCATGCCACGTGACCCAATCAGGTGTCACATTTGAAATCAAATTCAAGCAGAAATACAAAAAAAAAAGGAAAAAAAGAATCTTTCACAATATATTCTTACGCAAGCATCTGGTGTGTGTGTGTGTGTGTGTGTGTGTGTGTGTGTGTGTGTGTGTGAGCAAGAGAACGAGAGTGTGTCAGGTTATTATATTATTTGTGTTTTTATGGGATATTTTTGACATTTATTATGTCATTAAAGTCTCTCATTATCGCTTCAGAGCTGTAAGTGTTTGCCGTCAGCATTTTCAGAGCCAGAAAGTCATGACACGGTAATCCCAGCCATCAAATACTGTGGAACCCAATAATAGAACACTTTTAAAAGCACACACACACACACACACACACACACCGGTTATTGACTATTTACCCATCTTTAGTTTTAAGAGCGTACACTGAAAAGGATATACTAAAGACCATCCTTTGAACGATGCCGGAGAACCATTTTCGGCTCCATGAGGAATCATAAGAAGAAACTTTGCTAAACTTTAAAGGAGAACAGAACAGAACAGTCTCCAGTTGTCCCTCCAATACTATTACTGTCCCGAGAGAGATACAGAGGAAAGGGATAAAAGGGCCTGAGCAGCTAGTTGGAGATACATATACATCCTTCCAAACATTCACATACAGTGATGCTTGCAAGTTTGTGAACCCTTTATAATTTTCTATATTTCCTAAAAGTAGATAAAGAGAACCAAATCAAACAAATCGTCTCGCGTTTTTATTAAGGGAAATGATCCAATATTACATATCTGTCAGGGCAAAAGTATGTCATCCCTTGTTTCAGTACATTTCTGGTAACGGTTGATCAGTCCTGCACTAATCTGAGTCCGTTCCTCCAAACAAACCAGCTTCAGCTCTGTTCTGTTGGTGGGTTTCCTCCCATGAACAGCTGCTTCAGGTCCTTCCGCAACATTTCTACTGGATTAAGATCAGGACGTTGACTGGTCCATTCTTTAAACATTGTTTTATGTAATGACTTGTGTACTTAGGGTTGTTGTCTTGTCGCGTGACCCACATTCTCTGAGATTCAGCTCACAGACAGATTCCCTGATATTTTCCTTTAGAATTTGCTGATCAGAATTCATTGTTCCATTGATAATGGAAAGCTATCCTGGTCCAGATGCAGCAAAATGGATCGCAAACATGACACAGATGGGATTAGGCTTTTGTGCTGGAATGCAATTTTTCTTTCTGCAAACCTAACTCTTCTCATTTAAACCCATTTATTTTTGGTATCACCTGTCTACAAAACTTTGTCCGTGAGATCTTAATCAAACTGTAGATGTTCTGTTTGGAGAGCAGCAGCTTCTCCTTGCAACCCTGCCCTGCTCACCATTGTTCAGTGTTCTCCTGATGGTGGACTCATGAACATTAACATTAACCAATGTGAAAAAGGACTGTAGTTGCTTAGAAGTTACTCTGGGTTCCTTTGTGAGCTGGTGGACTATCACACACCTTTCTCTTGGTGTGATCTTTGGTGGAGCACTCCTGGGGAGGGTGATAATGGCCTTGAATTTCCTCCATTTGTACACAATCTGTCTGACGGTGGATTGATGGAGTCCAAACACTTTTTACAACCTTGCAGCCTCTTCTTCTAAGCTCCCACACTCACACCTGATTGGCTCCCATTGGTTGAATTTCACCTTCTAATGATCTGCTGATCCTACATGTTCAAATACCTTTACACTCACAGATCTGGAAAATTGGATCATTTCCCTCAATAAATAAATGAGCAGGTGTGATATTTTGATTACCAATACGATCACACGGTCTAGCAAGGATCCTTTATCAATTTACAGGTTCTTCGCACGTGGAGAACCTTTCTTTTTTTTTTGAGAGTGTAGTCTGACAGACTGACTCCTCATGCAGGTGAACGTGTCTTTATTTCGAGTGCTTCATGACTGTGTCTCTCGCTGCAGGGAAGGTGTTTGTCACTTACGAAGCCGACAATGACAAACATGTTAAAGAGGTCATCAATTTTGTGGCTTTGCTGAGACACAACGGCTTCTACACTCACGTAAGAGAGAACAACTTTACACTGAGGCTGAGGGATGAGGGGCCCGACCTTCTGGGTTGAGGAAACCAGTCTCGTACTGGAGGGTACTTCTTTGGGATAAGGGCATTTTAAGATGCCATCATTAAGGTGATAGATTTTGTGCACTGACCACCTGCAAGCAAAGAAATGACCCTGATTCAGGTCAGTAGCTGTTGGTAATCAGACTCTGTCTCTGCTCTATTTCTAGATTGACATGTTTGAGCAACAGTTTAGAAGCATAAGCAAAATTGACTTCATGGAGAGGTACATCGCTGAGGTAAGCGATTCCTATTTTACTCCTCTTTCAGGTTGTTGAGCTTAGAGTCGCTCACTCTCAGCCAGTGCTGAGATGGACAGATATATACACTATATGGACAAAAGTATCGGGACACCTGCTCGTTCATTGTTTCTTCTGAAATCAAGAGTTTATCCTGCTTTTGTTGGAGCATCCACCTCTACTGTCCAGGGAAGACTTTCTACTGGATGGAGCTCCGTCAGATCCTCTGCTCCACACCTCGATGCTGGGAGGGCTTTAGACCCCCTTTAGCCTAGGTCTGGCCTTAGGCATGTGCTCCAGAGAGTCCTGTTCTATTGGCAGTAGAATGAATGAGTGTTAATAGGGGAATGTGTTTATTAGAAGGGGTGTCCGCAGACATTTGGACATACAGTCCAAATTGAGAATAACTGACATAACTGACGGTCAATCCAAAGCATTGGATTTCTCCTGTAGTCTTGGGGTCTACGTTGCGCTGCATAATTAAGGTGGAGTTCAAGAGCACACCCGGACGCTCTCCTCTAGACTTTTCTGGTACAATCTAGAATGCATTGGTCCATTAATAGTGCCAAGACATCCTGGACCCTATGCAGCAAGGCAACTCCAAATCACGCTACTGCCGCCCCCATGTTTAACAGTTGGAATGCAGCTCACTTTTGAACCAAAAATTCTAGTTCGGATCATCTATACTCTTCTGGCTTATCTGTGTGGGCTTCCTGAAACTGTCCTTTGCATTACATAATGCATGAGAGACCTGTAAGATATAGTGGACACAATTTCAGTCTGTCTACACAAGATAAATATTCGGTTGCCAGATAGTGATGCGTTATGGAAGGTAATAAAAATCAAACCCAGACCAAAACAGGCATCACTTCCTGTAGTCTGGGCGATTTCATTTGTATTTGTCCTGAAACCAAAATATAATAGTGTTTGTGTTTCTCAGTGAGGCTCACATCCTTGTTTTTCTTTCAGAAAGACTACCTGATCATTATCATCATCAGTCCGAAGTATTATGAGATTGTGACTGATGCTTCGGTGTTCAGGGAAAATGACGAAACACTCAATAATGTTTATATCTACAAGCAGGTGTGTGTGTGTGTGTGTGTGTGTTTGTGTGTGTGTGTGTGTGTTCTAATGATTTGTTCACTTTTAAACACTCTCTGGAGCAAACCTTCGTTGCTGTGGAAACCAGTTCCATAGGCTTTACTGTGCTGTTTGTCTTTCAGTTGCAGAACGAATTCATCCAGAACGGCTGCAAGAATTTCAGGTTCATTCCTGTATTGTTTCCCGGTGCCAAGAAAGTAAGATTCATGTGGCAATATTCCTTTGCTTAAATGCAACAAAGCTCATATAGGTGCCGTAATTAGTCTGTGTTTTTATTTTGCTTATAAAAAATGTTCGAATTGGAAACGGGTTTTCAGTTTCAGCTCCTCTTACCACACAGAAAAACTTTGTAGTTCTAAAATTACAGACTGTGACACTGACATGGTGGTGGTGTGTGTGTGTGTTGCTGGTACGTGTGGATCAGACGCAGCAGTGCTGCTGGAGTGTTTAAACACTGTGTCCACTCACTGTCCACTCTATTAGACACTCCTACCGAGTGTCTCCACCTTGTAGATGTAAAGTCAGAGACAGAAGCTCATCTGTTTCTGCACAGTTTGTGTCGGTCGTCCTCTAGTCCTTCATCAGTGCTCACAGGACGCTGACCACAGGACGCTGTCGGCCGGACGTTTCTGGTTGGTGGACTGTTCTCAGCTGTTGGTGTTTAAACACACCAGCAGCACTGCTGCGTCTGATCCACTCGTGACCGCCACACGCACTAACACACCACCACCATGTCAGTGTGACTGCAGTGCTGAGAATGACCCACCACCCACATCATAGCTGCTCTGTGGTGGTCCTGTGGGGTCCTGATCATTGAAGATCAGGGTGAAAGGAGGAGAATAAAGTCTGCAGAGAAACAGATGAACTACAGTCTGAAATTATAGAACCACAACGTGCTCCCGTATGGCCAGAGCAGCTGATAGAATGGACAGTGAAACAAGGGGGTGGTCATAATGTTTCGCCTTTAATGGAAGCTTCATTCTAATGTAAGCTCTGTCCCCATCAGTGCCATGTTCCCAAGTGGCTCCAGAACACACACGTCTTCTGCTGGCCCAGGGACAGAGACGACATACTGCGGCGGCTCATGCGAGTTGAAAAGTACAACCCTCCCCCCATTGGAGAGCTGCCCACCATTGTCTCCATCCCAATTTAGTGAGGGTCTCCTCTGTTCTACTTGTGTAAGTGCTTTGACTGGCTGTTAAGGAGCTTCCTTTATTAAATCGTTGTCTTCTGGAGGACAAATGTATGCTGAGAAACTAAGCCGCATTCACGTCATGGGTTACAGCACTTGTGTCAAGTTTTCTGATAGAGACAAAACACCAAAAACATTCTTGTTTGCTTGTTTCCTCTGTGCCCCTTCCTTCCACATCCTCTCTGATAGCATCTCCTCAGACAGCCAATCAGGCCGAGAAGCACAGATAATGGCTGTGGCAGTTATGGGTTTCAGTTGCTGCTTTAATACAGACAAAAGGATTCATTTGCCGAATATGATTCTGCTGGAGAAGAGAAAGCTCGTTTTCACACGTGTGGTTTTTACTGAGCCTGAAGTTTCCTGATGAACATGTGTATTGTTTTTACCACCACAGTGCACACAGTTTTCCTCCACCGCCTTACATTCTGCTTTCCTACTGACATCAGAGAGAGGCAAAACACCCTCATCATCCAAAATAGTTGCACTCAGAAGGACGTGTGGGGTTGCCGTGCTGTTGGGAAGGTCAAATCATAAAAAAATCAAATTAAGCTACATTGAATGGAGTTGTAGAGGTTCCTAATGGTGTCCTGTGAGGATCCATCCCATGCAGCTTGAATGTTCTCACTCAGTTCCTGCAGATTGTACGGTAGGGGTGGAGTGTTTATGGGATGGGTCAGGAGATGCGACTGACCATGGCATAGTATATCTTCAAGGTCACTTCTTGGACGAACGTCGTCCTGTCGGAACAGAGCACCGGAGTGTGTGTTCTGAAAAGGTAGGACCACTGGTTGCAGGACCTCATTAAGGTAACTTTGGTCTGTCAGAGGGTCTGTAATGAAGACCAATAGTGATTTGGCATCATGTGCAATTACATCCACACCATCAGACCTGGCCTTCTAGACATGCGACAACAAACAGCTCATCTTAGTGCTGACCAGAGGCCTCCACACAGATTCGTTGGTTGTCTCCACCAAGACAAAAGCAAGACTTCTATTCTGAGTGACTCCATGACAGTCATTGTAGTCTTTGGCGTCAGTGCTTTGGAGTTAAGGACGTTCGTTGGAACGGTCTGTGTGCATGTAGTCCTGCATCGTGCAGCCGTCTTCCAGTGGTGATGCACCAGGACGACTCATGGAGGGCATCACGGCTCACTGTCCACAAACTTGACTGTTGGGTCATGTCGAACAATCCGTTCTATTTCACAGTTCACGGTTGTCCTTCACAAGTCCAGATCCTTCATGTCGCTGGTGCATCTCTTCTTCTATCCAATGCTGCCAACACTGTGCTATGATAACTTCTGCACAGCTGTTATGCACTCAATAGAAGAGTATCCTGCTTCCCAGAGCCCTACAATGGGACCCCTCTCGAAATCCTCCAACTCCTCAAATTACTTCTGGACTCTTGTCGGGAGGCATGCTTGCTCGCCAAAGATGCTACCAACACAACAGCACGAGTCAGACCCGGGTACAGCGATAAGACCCTTCCTTCGATTCATTCGAAACCTAAACCTACCCACCAGGTTTCACCCCCGTCAGCTGATTCCTTCTGGGTGCTGCTGTTGTTTTGGCGATGAGTATATTTCAAGAACAGGGAAATTTGAGTAGAAGGAAGAAAGAGTGTAAGTTCAAGCTTTTCCAACCACAGGAACTCAACTTTCACTGACGTAATGCACTCCTCTTCCTGCATTAATCATCCTCGATTGAGTGTCTAAGTGATTTTCTATGCTTCATCCAGTGGGCAGCCAGCAATTCATCTGTACAATGTCATCTGATTTTTATGACCTCAGATAACTCTTTTCTTGTTTCTACAAGATTATAGCATCTGCAGATGTTCTCTGAAGCGCTATCGTAATTACAGAAACGGAAAACTTGCACTCATCCTGTCAATGATAAGAATTCAAGGCCCCCAGGGACATTACCTTAATCATCAAGCATGTGAACCATTCCGTAAAACACATGCACTATTTTTAAATTTAACTATAGGTATCGTTGTGCAGTTCTGTCGGTGTGCTAAATGCTTCAATTCCCCTTTATAAATATGAATTATGAATTATTTTTAATCACAGTTTTCACAAATGTGGTGGTTCCCTCTATAGGATGTGTTGTTATTTCATTCATGGTCAAATGTCCAGAATCTTCATGTGTTTTTTGTTGTTGTTTGTTTTTGATCACAATTTCATATCAAACTACACCATTCAGCAACAACATCCACCATCGACCAGATCCTCTTACCATACAGTAGCACCTTCACTCCGTTCTTCATTGGTCTGGATGCCTCATGCGATGAAATCAGTGCATCAGACACAGCAGGGCTGCTGGAGTGTTTAAACACTGTGTCCCCTCACTGTCCACTCTATTAGACACTCCCACCAAGTGTCTCCACCTTGCAGATGTAAAGTCAGAGACAGAAGCTCATCTGTTTCTGCACGGTTTGTGTTGGTCGTCCTCTAGTCCTTCATCGGTGCTCACAGGACGCTGCCCACAGGACGCTGTCGGCTGGACGTTTCTGGACGGTGGACTGTTCTCGGTCCAGCAGTGACACTGAGGGGTTTAAACACTCCAGCAGCACTGCTGCGTCTGATCCACTCGTACCATCTCAGATAGGCATCTCAGATGTTCTGGAGTAAAGAGCAGACCTTCCCCTGCATATGTATGTACTGTTAGCCTGTTCTTATGCTGAGCCATTTCATGTTCAATGTGACCATTAAACATACTGTAATGGTATTGGTGTGTCTGCTGTTATGTGTCTCCAGTAGCTCCATAAATAAATAAAACATACACGTATTTCTAGGGGCTTCATAAATTATGCTTGTGCTGCAGCATCATCTGCAAAATCATGCAAATAACTTTTAATAAATACATAAATAAAATGAATGAATGCAAGAATAAATAAAAAAAATAAAACTGAAACATGCCTTTAACCCATCCGTGCAGTAAAACACACAAACATGAGTGAATTCACACACTAGGGGGCAGTGAGCACACGTGCCCGGAGCAGTGGGCAGCCCTATCCATGATCCCCAGGGAGCAGCTGGGGAGTGCCACGCTTACTCAAGGGCACTTCAAGTCATGCCCTGCCGGTTCAGGGAATCAAACCAGCAACGTTCCAGTCACACAACTGGTCCCCTAACCACCAGGACAAGGCTGCCCAAAGGTTGAGTCCGAAGTGTAATAATTCTAATGAATTTACTGAGTTTGCCATGTGGTGCTGAGTTGAGGCTGATAAGATGAGAAGATCCCAAACTGAGGAGGATACTGGGATTTGAGGAACTAAACACTGGGGTTTGAAAGCTCCTTAATAGAAGTTGTAAGTGTACCCAGTGGGGCTTAGTCAGGTAATTTGTTGTTTACATGTTGGTGTTTATGTGTAAATAAGTGCCTTTTGAGTTGCTCCACTGCATATGTTGTGTGCATCTCTTGTGCCACTCTCCTGCCAAGTCCGTGTGGCCATGACCCCATGACCCCTGGCAGGGCTCACAACCAGTATATTCAATTCAAAGATGGCAAATGTGATAATATATGGCCTTCTCAGCTCTGGTTTCCTAACATGAGATTAACAGCCTTCACCACTGTCAGTCTGTTAAAACCAGTAAATCAGATTGGCATTATGCCCCATTGAACTGGTTGGGAGTAATTTTAATGGTGAAGGTCAAAGTGTCAGTCATTTTCGAGAGCATCTCTTATTTCAAAAGATTTCCACTGTAAAACAATAATTGGTAAAAACACATCTGTCTGGCCTTACAGCTCAGGTTTTCTCTTCATTCACACATAAATCTTTTGCCAGGGAGCAGCCGTGGTCTGGTCTTTCACCAGGGAGCAGCCGTGGTCTTGTGCTTTGGGGAACCAGCCTTGTGACTGGGAGGTCACTGGTTTGAATCCCTGAACTTGCATGACATAACTGAAGTGCCCTTGAGCAAGGCACTGAACTTCCCACCTGCTCCATGGGTGCTGAGGATAGGGCTGCCCACCGCTCTGGGCACGTGTGCTCACTGCCCCCTGGTGTGTGAAGTCACTAGTGTGTATCACTGTGTGAGGATGGGTTAAATGCGGAGGTCTAATTCCTGTGTGTGAAAAACACAGTGGGTGAAATCAGTATAATTACATTTACAAATGACACTCTTCATCAGAACAGTAGCTGCACCCAGAAGGACGTGTGGGGATTGAGACACCTACAGAAGTGGTGTCTCTCAGTACAGCGTCGGGTTTAACCCAACATGCCAGACGTCTCTGCATGGAGTTGTAGAGGTTCCTAATGGTGTCCTGTGATGATCCATCCCATGCAGCTTGAATGTTCTCACTCAGTTCTGCAGATGGTGTGGTAGGGGTGGAGTGTTGATAGAGCGTCCGATAGCATCCCACACATTTTCAATCAGGGACAGGTCTGGAGATGAGACTGACCACAGCCTAGTATCTGTGTCTTCAAGGCAAGATCTTGAGATGGCAGCAGTGTGTGGACGAGCGTCGTCCTGTTGGAACAGAGCACCGGAGTGTGTGTTCAGAAAAGGCAGAACCACCGGTTGCAGAACCTCATTAACGTAACATTGGGCCAAGCATTGTACACAATTGCACCCACACCATGACACCAGGCCTCCTGGATGTGTGATGTGTGACAACAAACCACTGATCATGACGCTGACCACGGTGTCTCAAAGATTCACTGGTCAACTCCACCAAGACAAAGTGGGACTCGTCACTGAAGATGACCTGCTGCCGATGCATTGCAGTGGGTGGATTCCGTCTGGGTGCAACAAAAACTACCACGTAACTGAGGGCCTGTAGAGTTTAACTGCCATGTGTAATCCATACTGGTAGATCCTTTTCCTGGAATCTGGGAAGCAAAAGCTGCTCCTTAGGTTTATGTTAATGTTGGGGGCTATTAGAAAGATAAGTGAGGCAGCCTTGTCTTCAGCACATGAAAATGTCAGAGGAATCAAAACCGCAGCTTAAGGCTCACAGTAAACCCTCTTTATGTCAGTTTATGCTGTGAGTCTGAGGTGTGTAGTGGGTGGAAATGAGACATCCTCTCCAGGTGATTTGACATGAAATGGCTATTTCCATCATATACAGTAATTATGACTGGGGTTTAGTTTGTTGTATTAAGTCAACGCTGCATGAGAGTAATGCGCTGGTTGTGCTGTTGGCAGACTCTTGGAGCAGCTGCAGTGTGTGTGTGTGTGTGTGTGTGTGTGTGTGTTTGTGTGTGTGTACTGCAATTAAAAAATGTACCGAAGGAAAAAAAAAATGCATGCACCCTTTGAGGTCTAGAGTGTTTTTCTGCCTCCGTAGCTTAAGATAAAACCCAAAACTTGTATGCAAATGACCTGTGCTGTGACTGGCTGCTTTGTTTTGTGCCACATTCAAAAATCAGTACCTGCTGAAACATCACTTCATGCATTAATTGCCAAAGATATCGTTGTATCCAGAAGGAATCAACCAGCGGGAATGAAACTTGGTGTGGAGGTTTGCGAGACGGGAATGATTCAAGTTTTATGCTCAGCCGTGCATGTGATGTAAGCAAGCATGACTGGCATTAACGCCACGTCAACATCGCCTAAAACTGCAACGGTGTCGTGCCAGACTGTCATGGAGTCACTCTGAATGGCAGCGGGTCATCTTCAGACATGTGCCCCACTTTTTTGGGTGGAGTTGACCAACAAATCTGTGTATGGAGTCAATGCATTACACGTCCAGAAGGTCTGGTCTGATGGTGTGGGTGCAGTTTTGTATGATCCCAGATCACCTTTGGTCTTCATTACACACATTTTAACAGGCCAACATTGTGTTAATGAGGTTCTGCAACCAGTGGTTCTACTTTTCTGAACACACACTCCGGTGCTCTGTTCCAACAGGATGACGCTCGTCCACACACTGCTGCCGTCTCAAGATCTCGCCTTGAAGGCACAGATACTACACCATGGTCGGTCTCATCTCCAGACCTGTCCCTGATTGAAAATGTGTGGATGCTATTGGACGCTCTATCAACACTCCACCCGCTACCACACCATCTGCAGAACTGAGTGAGAACATTCGAGCTGCATGGGATGGATCATCACAGGACACCATTAGGAACCTCTACACCTCCATGCAGAGACGTCTGGCATGTTGCGTTAAACCCGACGCTGCACTGAGAGACACCACTTCTGTATGAGTAGATCAATAAATATTGATCAGAACATACATTTATCATCAGTTATTGATCCTGGTGACCTTTATCTGATGATGAATGGACAGGGCTAAACCACTGTGGTCTGAATAGGTGGATGCTGAAGATACAGATCATTGGAGTGCATCTAAAAATTCAAGAGTAACAATTCCCCAAATTCTGCTGAATCAAGGTCTTTTTCAGGACTAGAGTCTGAAAAAGTGAACGACTAATGATGAAAGGATAAAGACATAAACCCCCTGCTGAGCCAATAAACTCCCTCAGAGCTGGAGGAAGAAACCTCGGGAGGAACCTGGCTCACAAGGGTGGATCCCCCATCCTCCTCTGGTCAAATGACTTATACATAGTTAGTCAGGGCAGACTGGACCTCCATATGTCTGCTGTAATACTGAAGTGGACTGAAGTAATGTTAGTTCGCTGGTGGACATAATAGTAACAGTAGAACCTAATTAGGGTCTGTGTAGATTTCTAGATTGTTGCTGACGTTCTGGGCTGGTGGGTCATCATTGACCCGTAGAGTGAAGAGTCCATCCCACAGTGACACTGTAACTTTTTCTCAGCTGGTTGGATTGGTTTCACACTGTTGAAATCACCAAATGATACAAATGGGTGCTAGGTCAGACCGTGCCTTCAGCTTATGATAAATTGGTAGGAGATTGTAAGGAAGGGCTCAGAGGACTTTTTGGGCTGGAGTTCGAGTGTCTTCTGTTTGCGGTAGGAAGCCAGTTGCCCCTCTGGGAAAGGGAGCCAGGAATGATGGAGGACACTGTTAAAGGAAAGGAGAGAAGAAATGGGTTGGTATAGGGTTTGCGAAGACTGTCATAGACACGTTATAGAGATGGAATTTACAAGATGTTCTATCACAAGAAGAGGTTTCAGGCAAGTTTCTCCTCCAAATTTTAGTTTCTAGTCTTTGGTTGGATTTGGTTTCTGCTGATTTAGCACCAAAATATCACAGAATAAACTCCAGATTTCACACACAGTACACAGTATGTTCCTGGTCAAATGTATTACTCCATCCAAACACTCCATACGTGAAGTTCTCTTCTATAGTATTAGTGAATGATGTGAATTTAACCAGTTTGCCTGAAATCTGACCTCTATTTTGGTCCCATCCATCCACAAAACATTGCTCCAATAGCTTCCTGGCTCCTCCATATGACCTTTATCAAACTGCAGATGTTCTTTTTTTTTTGGAGGTCAGCAGATTTCTCCTTGCAAACCTTCCAGGCTCATCATTGTTGTTCAGTGTCCTCCTGATAGGGAACTCGTGAAAATTAAAATTAGTCAATGTGAGAAAGGGCTTTAGTCGATTAGTTCTCTTGGGTTCCTTTGTGAGCTGGTGGACTATTACACACCTTATTCTTGGTGTGATCTTTGTTGGTGGAGGGTAATAATGGTCTTGAATTTCCTCCATTTGTACATAATCTGTCTGACTGTGGATCTGACTGTAAGTCCAAACTCTTTAGAGATGGCTTTGTAACCTTCTCCAGCCTGATGATCATCAACAGTTCTTCTTCTGAGCTCCTCAGAAATAAAACAGAACCCCCGCTCACACCTGATTGTCTCCCATTGGTTGAAAACACCTGACTCTAATTTCACCTTCAAATGATCTGCTGATCCTAAAGGTTCACCTACTTTGACCCTCACAGATCTGGAATATTGGATCATTGTCCTCAATGACTAAATGAGTGGATTTGGTTCTCCTTATCTACGTTTAGGACTTTTAGGAGGTTCAGTTCTATGCAGAAATGAGCTGAGAACAGTAGCAGGAGCCACCTTTTGCACAACAGGCTCCAGAGAGGTCATATAAACCATCAATCATATTTTAAAAGGCATAACAGATACAGACACCTGACTTCCTTTCACTTCGTGTTTGATTTCAGTTTGACTTTCAGAGTCATGTTGCGTCTCCAGCTTTGCTACTGGGCGTGGACACAACGAGATCTTCTGCTCTGGTGTTGACAATGAAGCTATAATGCTGTTCGGGCTCAGCAGTTCACGCTGCTGGGTGTGTGTGTGTGTGTGTGTGTGTGTGTGTGTGTGTGTGTGTGTGTGTGTGTGTGTGTGTGTGTATGGTTTGTTATGCTGTGTTTGACAGCAGGGGGATGATTTATGAGTTATGCTGCTTGGAAAGAAATCTAACAAGTTCCGTCAGAGCTCCTTCCTGCCGCCGGTGGTAATACTAACAGCGTGTTGATCTTAAGCAGACTGCAGAAATAACAAACTTCACCTCTGCATACACCCAGGCACGGTGACCTGACTGCTCCTCTCTGCAGCACACCGTTGGACTGCTCAATCCAGTGTTTTTATAACTCAGAGACTTGATCCTCCCTGTAACCAGAGAAATAAGGAGAAGTTGCCGGTTATTGGGAAGTTGCTCAGGTGTGCACGTACACTCATCATCAAACAAATGCACCCAGAAGGAAGGGTGGGGTTGCAGTGCTGTTGGGAAGGACGATAAAGGTTATGATTATAAATGTAGACTGATGTGATCAATATTTATTGATCTACACATACAGAAGTCGTGTCTCAGAGGTGTAAAAGAACATGCCCGATGGAAGTAGTCTTCATGACCTGCCAATGGGGCTGCACTAACAGGATGACTCATGGAGGACATCACTGCTCCCTGCACGTCCGCAATTGTGCTCCGTGCATGTCAGACAATCCGTGACTTCTCCCCCACTGTGGTTCGTGTAGGTCTCCCAGATCCTTCATGTCACTGGTGCGTGCCTTCTTCTGTCCACTGCAGCCAACAGCATGCAATATTAATATCCACAAAACTGATATGTGGTGCAATTTATAAATAAGACCATCCTGCTTCCTGGAACCCTTGGACATGACCCCTGTCAAAACTCTTTTCCCATAGTTCAATGGCAAAGGATGCTACCAACACAACAGCATGAGTCAGAATGGAAAGCATGGGCAATGGGATGACCTTATATAGTCATTCAGGT
The DNA here is from genome assembly GCA_034509495.1 of Acestrorhynchus altus. Classification (NCBI taxonomy): domain Eukaryota; kingdom Metazoa; phylum Chordata; class Actinopteri; order Characiformes; family Acestrorhynchidae; genus Acestrorhynchus; species Acestrorhynchus altus. The sequence continues at coordinate 3,034,236 of CM067504.1, read as the reverse complement.
ACAGCATCACCAGGAACCAGGGACATTGCCTGGGTTAGGCTGCCAGAGCTACCGCCAGAGTATTTTTTTAATGTGATACAAAAGCAAAACTTACTTCTGGCAGCCCCCAAACTGAAAACTACTCCCCAGGTTGATGAAATTAAAAACGACCACTGGAAAAGGTAGAACCACTGGTTGCAGGACCTCATTAATGTGACGTTAATCTGTCAAAGTGCCTGTAATGAAGACCAAAGATGAACTGACATTCTACAAAATTGCACCCACACCATGACACCAGGCCTTCTGGACGTGTGATGCATGACATTAAACCATTGATCTTGGAGCTGACCATGGTCGTCTCCACCAAGACAAAATGGGAACCACCGATGAAGACGACTCTGGCGCAACACCGTTGCAGATGATTCCATCTTGGGGTTTGAGGAAGAGTGTATTTGGCTCACTTGGGTAAGACTTAAGAATTACATTTATCACCGTCACCTTTTACCATTTCACCAACTTGAATGAGCTTCCACTGCTGGGCTGGATGCATCCAAATGATTGTATCCAGATTTTTTAGGAAGCAGGAGAGAACAGCATTTGGGGTTCGTGGTTGTACAGCCACAAACTGAACATTCATTACTGAACCATCACATTCTCCGGCCCCTTTAAGGCTTATCCACGGTGAAGGATTCACCTCATGGTACCCCGAGTTCATTCACTCAGATAAGACGTGACTGTGGTCTGATGTTTTCGGCCTTATTTGGAAACTGGAATTATAAGTCTAATGTAGCTAACAAAGGCCATCTGCATGTGTAAATCATTACATCATCCCACTCAAGCAGTCTGGTCTGTCTGCTTTCTGAAACTGGATGTCTCTGGAAGAAAGGACAAACAGAATCGGCAGCATTAATGTCTCAATTCTGGCATATTCTGTCCATATTTATAGACAACAGAACGTCACACACCGCCAGAAACCAGATGAGAACATCTACTTGAGATCATTCGGTTTTCCACAGCCTGAGGCAGGCATGAGAGGTTCAGACCAGCTCTCTGCACAGTTAATTGGTGTAACTTTCCATTACTTGCTACATTAGACTCATTGCAGTAAAACTGAAGACACAAAACAAAGATCATCTACACTGGTGATGAGACGAAGATGGTGTAAATGAGGCCAAACCACCACTTTAACCCTTTCATATGTGGTGGTCACTACAGTGGACAGCTGTTTAAAGGTCCTTATTTTCATATTTCATTTCCTAATTTTCTTATTTTCATATTTTCATATTTTCATAGCTGGACCATTACAGACCAATTTTGTGGGACATTTTCATAGTTTGATGTACATTTATTCTCAGAATTTTGAAAAGTATTTAAAGAAGACACATGCCAGATGGACGACTCTAGGCGACTCAAGTTTGTCTTCATCTGAGATGTAAAAATTAAGAGAGAGTTCATATTTTGACCATGTTTTGATCAGACATTTACTCGTGCCTGCACAGTTTTGCTTAAAACATCACTTTACACCTCAGAAATCTTGTAAGAAATTGATCATCCAGTATTTTTGAGTGGAAAATGCAAGAATTTGGATGTTATTTGTAACAATTAGACTGACAATTTTATTTATAATAAGTTAATAAAAATACTTTACAGAGTCTGTGTGCAGGTTGAGCATCAGCCCCGCCCCCTCTCTCTGATCAGTCAGAGTCTGTATGCAGGTTGAGCATCAGCCCCGCCCCCTCTCTCTGATCAGTCAGAGTCTGTATGCAGGTTGAGCATCAGCCCCGCCCCCTCTCTCTGATCAGTCAGAGTCTGTATGCAGGTGGATCATGTTCACATGGACAGAGCAGTAAACATGCACTGGAAGCTGCTTTGGCTTTTAAACTGGGATTTAGTTCCGTTTGAAACGAGTGAATTTTAGTTTTAGGCTACGTCTCGTAGTTTGTTATGATATCATGTCTGTATGTTACTCTGATCCTGAGATATGAAGCCTTTGTAACTGTCCACAAAGTTCAGCTCTCAGGTTCTGAGAGTAAATGCTGATTCATGTTGTCATAATTCATGAAGGGGTTAAAGGTATAGAAACAAAGGTAAAGATTATGTAGCATAAGCTCATCACACGAGTTACTCTGACTTCAAGGAGCAGCTGAAGGTTGATTTGATGCCTCTAATCAAAGTATAAGCGCTCGTTGTCAGGAATATTAGGCGTGAATTATAATAAATGAAGTGTAACATTGTCATAAAGGTGACTGGCTAAATGAGAAGCAATAACGTGCGCCATAAAAATGGTGTCATCAAGTCCTGCGTGTGTCTCCATACTAATGCAGAGCCATGTGTTGAATAATAGATTGCTTAGAGATTTGACAGAGGTTGCTATAAAAAGTTGGTCTCAGGCTTAATCTCACTTAGAGAGGATTAAACCGATGTGTCCACGGTGTAAGACAGGATGGGTCCAGTAATGTCCCATCCATCACCTTGTGATCAACGTCTTATGGTCAAAATTTCAGTGCAAAATCGTTTTTCTTTCTAAAGAGCAGATTTGATCGTATTCTTTGGGAAACAAATCGTGAAATTTCATTGCAATGTACAACAACTTGCCATAACATTAAAACCAATTGCGTAATAATAAGACCTCGGAAGGTGTCCTATGGTTAATTGTGATGATACTGGTCTAAGCAGAAGGACTGGTCATCGGGAGAAAAAGGACAATTCCAGGTGATACAGTGACGGGGTTGGCTGACCGAACGTACTACCTGTTCCACTGATCTTTAAAGAACCTGGGGTGGGATTCAGTTGCAAGCCCAGCCCTGGGCTTAAGCGTGGAGCCACCACACTGTATTAACCCAGTGATACACCAGGGGGCAATGCAACTCCAAGCTTCCTTTGCCAGCAGCCTCATCACACCCTGAATTGGAGGTTTCACACGTTCTATTTTTACTCCTCTGAATAATTCACCACAGAGCCATATATGATCAGTGACATTTCCTCCCCTCCAGCACTGTGACAGTGCGGTTGCATCACTTGATCCCCGATCTGAAGTCGAGAAACTGATACACTGTAGAAAAAAAGTGGTCTCGCTATGAATAGTCTGCACCGGGTCAGGAATTGACAGTGATGTATAATCTATAATGCACACGCTGACCCAAAAAGCCTCCTCGCTCATTCACTGACGTTGGGTTTGATTCAGATAATAGGAATGATGCAAAATGATGCTGTCGCAACACATTTCCTAGAGTGCACACTGTAATGGCGCTCTGCAATAACGCCGAGCGCTCTCTAGATCAGTGACACTGTATTTCATGATTAAGTTCCAATTTCATATGAGCTGAACGCCAGCCAGGATGAGAATATCAATGGTAACTCTGTCTCAAATCAAGTACCGCAGTGAACTACTGCTGAAAGTGGTGCGCTCACGCCGGGAAAGACCATCGAGTGTTGTGTTGATACTCAGCGATGATGATGTACGACCGCTGACAAAACCTGAGGTATAGCGCACGGTCTGTGCATGAAGATTAAATATCACTGTAATAAAAGATGTTTATTCATGTAAAATAAATTCTAGCCAATAATAAATGATCAGTGAACCATGATTCTGAGAAATCGCAGATTAACAAGTGCAAACCACTCAAGAGGAACTTATACGTATGACTAAACCTACAAACACTAAACCTAACCCTTACTCTAACCCTAACCATAACCATAAACCTAAACCTAACCCTTACTCTAACCCTAACCTTAACCATAAACCCTAAACCTAACCCTTACTCTAACCCTAACCTTAACCTTAACCCTAAACCTAACCCTAAACATTCCTGTAGGTTACTCTGATCCTGAGTTATGCAGCCTAGGCATGTAACTGTCTGTAAAATGTGGTTCTCGAGTTCGGAGAGTAGATCAGACGCTCGCATTTGACCATTAAAAAGACTGTCGATATTAAATGATATACTATTAAAACAGCGTATTAAATATTCCAAGATATTTAGTGTGACATTGTAAGTGACGGTGAAGAGCAGAGTGTTGTTAGAGCACAGTGCATAATGCTGAAACAGAGACACAGTATTAAACAGTTCCCTCCAGGGACGGGGAAAAGGAGGTTCCCGGGTTCCAGATTGGGATGTGTCAGGAGGCGGTGGCTCTGCGGTCGTTGTGGCTGCGTGGCTGTGGCAGTGTTTTACAGGAGTGACTTTAGTGAGTATCAGGGGAGTAATCCTGTGCATGAAATTTCTGCCTCTGCTGCCTCGCTTCGGCACGGGGTGATCCTCCTCCGACTTGTGAAGTGAAGTGCTGTTGCCATGGAAACGTCAGTTCATCAAGGTTCGGAACAATGAAGGGAGTCAAAGTCTCAGCTGAAGTCGCACGCTGACACAACCCTTCACAGAGTACAGACTGCGCACGCAAGTAATTACTCTGATGATCTGATACCTGTGCAGAACTGCTACTTTTATCCCTTTACTCCTCAACAAAAAAACAGCAGCGACAGCGTCTCTCTACCCCAGTGATCCTCCACTCCTCTCCCAAACTGCTTTCTATCAAATTCTTTCTTGACACTTTAATTAACCAGTCTGATTGAAATATGATATAAAAACAAACATTTCATGATTCAATTTAGCACTTCAATATTATATGACCTCATTCAGACGCTGATATTCATCACGCTGGGTTATGTATCTCTATTTTTTGGTCCAGTTTTGGTTTTCCCAATTATTTGGACCCTGTAGCTGCTCTGTTTCTGTGGGATTGTGTATAAACGTTATCAGGATCAATAACTGATGATAACTGTAGTCTGATCTGATCAGTATTTATTGATCTACTCATACAGAAGTGGTGTCTCTCAGTACGGCGTCGGGTTTAAAGCAACACTCCACACATCTCTGCGTGGAGTTCCTAATGGTGTCCTGTGATGATCCATCCCATGCAGCTTGAATGTTCTCACTCGGGTTCTGCAGGTGCGGTAGGGCTGGAGCGTTGATGGAGCTTCTGGAGATGTCTTTACTATAGAAACCTTAAGATTCCCAAACTTTACTAAGTCATTCCTACACTTTATTATGTCATTCCCATGCCCTACTAAGCTGTTCCCATGCTTTATTAAATCATTCCCACATCTTTTTAAGTCACTTTTGGATCGCCAGATTGTTAATAAAAGAAGAATGCTGAAATGGCTGTTTGAGGAGACAAAAATGAGACTAATAATCCAAATGGTCAACCCTGAGGACCTAGAAGCTCTGCCTGCAGGTTCTCCTTCAACGAAAGAGACACTTTCATCCAAGTCCATCTTCTTCTGTCTTCTAAATAAATGCAATATAAGAGAATCTAACTTCACTGAACACAGCATCCCTCATTATGACACGAGGAGGCTGATATTTTCTTCTGCAAACGCTTTGGTCATAATATTTGCCACTTAAATGTTGAAACTTCACAACTTTATTCCCAAAACATACCGAAAAGTGTTTCCTCGGAATATTCCACCTATACATTTTATGTAGAATTGGATGGAATTAATAACATGTCTAATTTTAAAATGCGTACTTCACCAGAACATCTGTCATTAAGCAATGTGTGATGGTTGAGCTCAATCCAAACTCACGAAATCAGAAATACTTTCAGGAAAAGCATCTGCACAGCAGTGACGCCAGAAGTACTGAAAGTTTATGCTTCCACCTCGAATGTGACACAACACAAACATCTAACCTTACGTTATTTACAGCTCTCTGCTTATGTCACAAAGCTCTGAAGCATCTGTTTCTGTGCCTAGGTCAAACATTCCATCTCCTGACTTTCTATTTTTCTGATGAGTATCAGCATGGCCAGACAATACACTTAGTGTTTTGTACAATGCTTCTTTCAAGGGTCTTTTCCAAGAAAATAACTCGGTCTCTGGCACCAGCCTTTTGGGAACGACCTCTATTTCCCGCACTGTAGGACACAATGAACTCTTAAATGAGACAAAAATCGAAGTAGTCATCTTCTCAGCTCTGCTCTTCACGGAGACATTAGAGTGAACCACAACAAATAGAATGGAACTGAACTACGTTACATCCTTCCACGCTGCTTGTGGCCTTTCAGAGCACTTGCAGAAGAAGATGCGGAAATGTTGGACTTAAGAGTTCCGCACACGGACGGTGAGGCTAATTGTAGGGAAGGTAAATATGTGCGTGCAATTACATCAGAACTACAGTGAGCACTTTGGTGAAATCTACACTCATCATCAGAAAATAGATGCATCCAGAAGGACGTGTGGGATTGCAGTGCTATTGGGAAGGAAGATCTGATCAATATTTATTGATCTACTCATACAGAAGTGGTGTCTCTCAGTGCGGCGTCGGGTTTAACGCAACATGCCAGACGTCTCTGCATGGAGGTGTAGAGGTTCCTAATGGTGTCCTGTGATGATCCATCTCATGCAGCTTGAATGTTCTCCCTCAGTTCTGCAGATGGTGTGGTAGGGGTGGAGCGTTGATAGAGCGTCCAATAGCGTCCCACACATTTTCAATCAGGGACAGGTCTGGAGATGAGACCGACCACGGCGTAGTATCTGTGTCTTCAAGGCGAGATCTTGAGACGGCAGCAGTGTGTGGACGAGCGTCGTCCTGTTGGAATAGAGCACCGGAGTGTGTGTTCAGAAAAGGAGAGCCACTGGTTGGAGGAACATAACGTTGGACACCATGACACCAGACCTTCTGGACATGCAACAACAAAATGTTGATCTTGACAAAAGCAAGACCCCCATTGCACCATTGCAATCGGTTGTTTCCTTGTGGGTGTAGTTTTTATTAAGAGTGTATTAATATAACCATACTTTTCCTAAGCGTAGGAGGCCGGATTGGTTGTAAAGCATGCTGGACCTAGATAGGGTAGAACCAATGGCATAAAAAATGGGTAGCCTAATATTATCAGCAGCAATGGCAGGCTCTGGAGGCCGAAGCCTCATTAATCAATCTCTCATGTGCATTTCTCGTGTCGTCTGCTGAATTCAAATACAGATTTTTTTTTGTCCCTGTATATTTTCCTTGGCGTTGCTTCTGTCCTGCAGGCAAGATTGCGCCCATTGTGAGGGTGTATGGCCAAAAAAGTGGGTCAATAGAAGAGAGGTCAAGGATCATTCGTTGGGGGCGTATATGATGGAAGACCACATGCACAAAAACATCAGTGAACGAATGTTATTTAATGCATAAGAATGTGCTGTAGTGGCCCTGAGGGCTCACATGCGTGGTGTTAATACCGTGTGATAATATATAGCACACTTGTCCTTGAATGGCCGCAGCATTAATACATATCATGCTTTCGGTTTGATTCGCTGAGACGTTGTTTGCGATGTGTTAAAGGAGCCGTTCTCCACACTGCAGCGCAACACCACTTTTATATGTGATGTTTTCCACTCCTGTGATTTCTCCTAGAAGCCCAGGGCCTTTGTCCAATAGACTGACATGAAGGTTTAATAATAAACACGAATAATCTTCATCCATTATGAATGCATGCTGCATGTTTAATTACTGTGCTCCATAATCTCCATCATGTACAGTCTCCTCTTTATCCTCTTAAAATCACTCACGCACAAATGCACACACACACACACACACACACACACACACACACACACACACACACACACACACACACACTTACTTTATGCCCTGCAGTGACCTCACTCCAGCAGGCCAGGCTGCTTTTGAGGGGGAAAGAAGAAAGACGAAGATGGATTAACTCACTCGGTCACTTTCCATTGTCAGTCCGGGGGCTCCTCTATAAGCAGTCAGGTCCACCCAACCACCACCCACCCCCCCCGCTGTTCTCTCCATCTGTTCCACTCATCCTTCCCCCTCAACAGTGCGCAAATCAAAGGATGGCTCACCTGTGACGTGGTTTGATTCGGGAGAGAGGAGGGTGGCAGGTTTGCAGCGAGGTTCAGGGAGGTTGTCTTCGCTCTGCCATATCGATCATTCTGGCCACACTGTGCTTCTTTCTCTATTTTTTAAGGACAGCACTATCATACATCAAACGAAACATCTTGATCGTTGCCTGCAAAGTGTCTCACCTTCAGTGCATGTTCTTCACTCGCCCTCTTTCTGCAAACCGTGCACCTGAACTGATGGACTGTTGCTGTCATTTTCACAGGGTTCTCACCAGCCTAAAGGTCCGAACGGGCTCCGATATGTAAAAGTGTCCAGCAGAGCACATTCAAATCTCTGAAGCTCAGGAGCTTCTGCTAGAATTGCGTAGCAGTAGTAGTGTAACACTGCCACTTCTTTGGATCTGTGATTAAGGAGTCAGTCAGTCCTTGGTCCTCAAAAGGGTCACAGTGGATCCAAAGCCTACCTGGCATCATTGGGCCGAAGGCAGGAATACCCCCTTTTCTGGGAGGTGGGTGTAAACCAGAGTACCCCCAGCAAACACATAGTCCCTGGTCAAGTCCCTGGTCAACCGTGACTAAGGTTACTGGTTGGGTGTCTTCTTGGACTGGTGCTCTTATGCTCATTTCACTTTACTCATTTCCTACCAGTTCAGACAATCGAACCAACAACCTTCCAGTCACAAGGCTGGTTCCCCAACCACCAGACCACAGCTGCCCAAGACTAAGACTGGAGACTGATTCCTGAACCAGTGCTTAAACCAGGCTTCCAGTAGTCACCAGTGATGTCACTTCAGGAACAACAACGCTTGAACTAAAAGTGCCCAGCCACCTTCGACACACGGCATATCATCACTACTTGGAACCAGTAAGGAACATTCCTCCTCCATTATCTTCTGATCATTTTTTCATGATGCTGGATTGTTTCCAAAGAGTTTGGGAATAAGTCAAGGAGCTGGATGAGATCAATACGTTGTGTGTTTTTGTTAGATCATGGTTTGGAGCTGCTTTGCTGCAAAAGGGCTTGAAAAAAATCATACAATCTACTATGAAATCTTCTGTATCAGAGGGTGCTTGAGGAAAATCTGTCCATAAACCGAAGCTGAAACGGAAGGGGGCCATGCAACATGACAATAACCCAAACATGCCAATCAATCCACCAAGGAGTGGCACAAAATAAAGAATTCATTTATTTATTTATTTTTGATGGAAACTACTCATTTGTCCCATAAACTGAAGCTGAAACGGAAGATGAAACATGACAATGACTCCAAAATTCCAGCAAATCCACCAAGATGCGGGTCAAAATAAACAAGCTCTGGAACGACCAAGTCAAATCCCAGATCTTTGTCCTGTTGAGATGCTTTGGAGTCATTTGAAATGGGCTGTGCATGCAAGATGAAGGAATTCTGTATGGAGGAGTGGGAAAAACCTTCTCCCAGTCAACCTTAAGATCCTCCCAGTCTAATTAAGATTATTAAGGGCGAATACCGTTTTGTTGTTGTTTCTTTCAAATTGCTTTTGCCAAAGTGATGCAATAAAATGACATTTATCTATAGATATGATCTGAAAGAACATCAAATATTGATATGTCCATATTTCTTAATAAAGACATAAATATTTAATGTCCTAATTTGATCAATTCACACGGTATAAGTGAACGTTACATAATGCACACCTTTAAGACGGCCCTTTAATTTACCTCTGCGGATTTCACCCTGATAATAATTCAGTGTGAATTAAGTTATTTTCACTCCGTCCTTTCGAATTATCCTTGCCATTCTGTCTGTATTTGCTCGACTGATGGTGGAGAGTGTGTCGGCACAATGAGGACCTCTGATTGTGAGGAACAGAAATAAGAACATTTGCACACATGAATAATCAAGCTGAAAGGCAGCTTCATCTCCCTTACACACATCCAGGGTAAAAAGAATGGAGATATTTTTCTACATCATGCTAAACTTCAATTGGTTTAGTCAATGTGCTTCACCAACCACATCCTTTCTTCTGCGTTTTCTATGAGATCTCTGACCTTTCTCCCATTTTCGTTTTCTACAGAAGTATTTCGGCTGTTTGGGAGATCGGAATCAAATTGAATTAAGCTAATCAATCACTAAAGTCAATCTCCGGGACTTCCTTTCTAAGACTACGAGTATTCAAATCCCAAGTCCTTCTAAAGGTCATGCCTTAACTAATCTTCATCAAGTCTTTAACTGCTTCCAGTCTGAATGTCCTGAATGTTTTTATTAACTTTTAGAACTTTAGGCCAATTTTGGGGGATGTTTCTGTAGTTTGTCGTACTTTTATTCGACACAAAATTAGAAAAGTGTTTATAGGAGACAGTCACACGTACCTCATATTGTTATTTTCAGAAGATCCTGCTCGAATTTGTCTTCATTTTGATCAAAATTGTACCTAAATCTCTTCTTTGTATCTCAGAAATTGTTGTGTTTTTGAGCTGAAAAAGCAATAATTCTGATGAGTCATTAGTTAAAGATTAGATTGACGAGGAAATTTATAATAAGTTATTTGAAAATAATTAACAGTGTTCCTTTATAGGACTGAATGAGCAAAAAAAAAGAGAGCAAACAACCCCTTTCTTCTCATTTTCTTTGACAACTCAATATCTGGGTCAGTGATGCCAATAGCCCCGCCCCCTCTCTCTGATCAGTCAGAGTCTGTATGCAGGTTGATCTTCAGCCCCGCCCCCTCTCTCTGATCAGTCAGAGTCTGTATGCAGGTTGATCATGTTCACGTGGACAGAGCAGTAAACATACACTGGAAGCTCCTTTGGCCTTTTAACTGGGATTTAAATCAGCGGGAATATCTTTTTATGATATGTGTTTCATGTCTGTAGGTATGAGATCTTGAGATATGAAGCCTAGATAATGGCATGTAACTGCCTGCATGTCAGACTTTGGGTTCTAAGAGGTAAATCAAACACACACAGATGCAGGGATTCAGTTTTGAGTTGCGTGAATACGAGTCAGAGCCTTTATGATCAGTTGAAATAAAGTAATTGTAAGAAAGTGTCGTGTTTTAAACAGCTGATCTTGGCTGATCAGAGAGAAATTGGGCAAAACCAGTCGATCATTGACAGATGATGAACAGGCGAAGTTCAGTTTAGGTGAAGCTCCATTTTTGTGGTATTCGGGGTGAAGGGTGTTCTGTAATCCGTTTGAACTACCTTTTTTCTTATTCACTTCCTTTTCTAGGAGAAATGATGCAACAGTGTTGGCTGGTTTTCTGACTTCTAGAGTTACAATCGTCAACATACATCCAAACATTTTGTTTTAGTAATAAACACACGTCAGACGCAGGGCAGCAGAAAGGGGTAAATCTGGTGTTGTTCAGAGAAAATGTCCTGCTTTACACTTTCTTCTCGACTTGAGGATTGTCAGCTTTCGATGCCTTCGATGATGTATTCCCAGAACACATCTGTAACATACACAGACTCAGAGACGTAGGTGGAGGTGGAAGTACATGCTGGGTTGAATATTTATTAATAACCAAGATGACCAGACTACACATGTAGACAAGAAGACCGACAAAGACGGACTGAGAACAAGGGGCTTTATATAGACACAGGAGAACATTAGACAAGACTGGAACATGATAATGAAGGGGCAGGGTTACAAATCCGACACAGCTGGGAATGGGCGGAGACAGGACATGTCCTCAGAAGCAGGGGAGATAAACGAAAACAAAGACCAGACCAGAGGGACAAGACAGATACGTGACAACATCTGACACCCGGGTCTGTGGAATGTTACATTTCTGGATCATGTCGGAAATGAAATGTCTCATCCATCTTGAAACGAGTTCAAGGAACCCTTTGGACCAACAACGGAAACCAAACAAACACCAAGAACCTCACTCCCACGTTAACCGAAGAAACCTTTGGGCCAATCCCCCAGGTCTCGTCCTGCTCTAAAATCGTTATGCTTGATCATTCTGTTTACACAGTTCTGCTCTTATAATAAAGGCTTTGTCGTTTAATATTTCATGCTGTTTCCTTCAAGTTTGGAACAGAAATAAGAACTTTAGCATGCATGAATAATCAGGCTTCTGCCTCGCTCTTGCACTTCTTGGTAAATGAGATGTAAGCGTTAAAGAACCTTTACAAAGTTCAAAGGACTGCTATGTAATGTAGAGATCATACACTAATCCAAGTTTTTGTTCTTCGACGCACTCATCTGAGCCAAGAACCGCTTCGAAAGCTGTAGAAATCGGACTTATTCTACAACTCACTTCAGATATTCAGGGATTTTTACAGGAGCACCAGAACCTGGGTATTGACACGCATGTCTCTCCACACAGACATGTTCGCCTCCATTGCCTCCGTTCCTCGGTGGCTTGCTGAAATTGTCAGCAGCTACAAATGAAAAGCAGGGGTCACGCTTGTGTGGCAGTGAAAACAGAAGGAGGATATAAAAAAAAAAACCTATGGGTAAAGAGTCCTCTCCAAAGTGAGGTATAAATCTTAAAAGTGGCCCACCTTTAAACAGCGTTCAGCATGCCTGGAGGCCTTTTATCTGGCCTGTCCGCCTCGGCCCATCACTTCTCATTATCTCCCTCTGAATATCACAATCTAGCCAATTCTGCCCTGAATAAGTTGCTTCCCACTCTCTCCCAGGGTTTATTTACCCGTCACACTCGCGAGCAGGGAAGAGGCCAAATATCGCTGGTCATTTCTTGAACTACTTTGTGGACCTCAGATGTACGCCGCATCCAGTTTTAATGAGCCCCCCGACAGCAGCTGATAAAAATGCTCACAGCATGAGGCCTAGCTTTGCTGTTACTTCGAAATGCATACTGTACCGATATGAGAGGCATCACTCGGGCTGTAGATGAATTCCTTCCAAGATAATAATTTATTTAAAGTGGAACTACAGGCATCTCTGGCGTTCGTCAAGTTTGTTCCCAGAAGTCGTGTGAACCAGGGTCAGGTCTGGCTTCCTGGAATCAATCTGAAGATTTTATTTAAATTTCGGGTCTTTGGAGGACAGTAGGCTATCGATCGCAAGTAGCTTTCTGACAATGTCTGCATCTTGAGTTTGTATTTAAAACAAGCTGCCTGGAGGAGAATGTGTTTTCTACTATTTTATTGAAGTGCGAAGGTCATTGTGCCGAGATATTGATTTGGAAACTTTTCTGGGGGAGTAAAAACTGCAGCTATTAGTGATCTATGACCTCAGTGCATGAGGACAAAGGGGGCAGTTTGGACAATTTCTGCTGTCACACTACCCGAGTTTTCCATTGTCTCTAACCCCATGTTTCTCAACCTTGGTCCTAGAGGCACCCCTACTCTGCACATTTTAGAGCTTTCCCAGTCAGGGCTGAACTGGCAACTTAGGTTAGCACTGGATTTTTAGGTCAACTGTCCCCCTTTCGTTTTGTCAGTGATGGAAGTGGGGGGTCCATTCCGTTTTGTCGACCAGGGGAGCTGGCCCCTTCACCTTCTCATCAACCCACACCCATAATGGCCCACCAGGATTTTACATGGTTCTCCAGATGGCCAGACCATCACTACTCCCAATACACCTGATTCAGCTAATCAGCTCATTACCAAGCCCTTCAGATTTGCTGAGTTTAAGCTAAAACAAATGAAGGGCAGTGGTGCCTCCAGGACCACAGTTGAGAAACACTGATCTTACCAACTTTAAAAATGCAGTTCCCATGAGTTTACCATCAGAAAGAGACTAAACAGGTTTGATTTCCACGGGAGGTGTTTAAGGAGGAAGCCCTTACTGTCAAAAAAACAAACAAAAAAACAACTAAACAACATCAGGCCAAAACTAAAGTTCTCCAGAGAACATCTAGACAAAGAGCAGGACTTCTGGAACAATGTGCTTTGAACAGATGAATCCAAAGCTGAACTATTTGGACACAGTAACAGAAGATATTTGGCACAAACCAAACAGCACAAGAACCTCGTACCAGCTGTGAAGCATGGTGGTGGAAGTGTGATGGTTTGGAGCTGCTCTGCTGCAGCAGGGTGTGGAGATCTCTCCGTCATAGAAACCCCTATGAGATCTTTATGGTATCAGAGGGGGCTTGAGGAGAACGGAAGAGCATCTGTACAAAGACTGACGCTGAAACGTCACAGAGCTGAAAGAATTCCGCATGGAGGAGTGGGAACGTCTTTCTTACCGTCGATGTCAGAGACGGTAGGCGGTTCTAGGAAACATCTCACTGACATTATTTCAGCCGAAGGAGGAGATACAGTTGTTAGGACAGAGGGGGTCTGAACTTCATCCTCATAAGAAAATTTAATTCCTATTAATGATGTTTCTAAATGGTGGGTAAAAGATGTTTCTTCAGTTGTATGTGTTTAGTTATGTCAACTCCATCTCTCAGTGTCGTTACAATGAAGATCAAACGTTCCATGTGATGAAATATGAGTTTTTCTACTTTTAATTAAGTGGAGACTTGTGTAGTCCTGCTACCTCCACATATGGAGGTGTAAACATGATCTGAAGGTTTTATGGAAGCTCAATGACAACCTGCTGAGCACAATAGGCATGAAATACTCCAAACCGGTGTCTACTCCAGTATTGTACGGTTTTGTGACCCTGACCACCGCAAGCGTTTAGTCAAAGCGAGCGATGTATTATATTAGGCCGCACAGCTGCAGGTGTACGTTCGAAACTTCGCCGAGCGCCGTGCTGCTCTGGGTGACACGACTCTAAAAGCACTGTGGGAAGTCTGACTCTCTGAGTGAGAGGGGTCAGATAGATTAAACCCTGCTTTGAAAAATCCCACTCTTCAGCTGCAGTATCTGCAGGGGGAAAGGCTGCCGCTCTGATAGCGAGCTTTAAATGAGATGTAAAATTAACTTCCAGTCTGGCATGTGAAGGTCAGACTCTTCTAGTGCTTCTTTCACTGGAACATTGTCTATTTTCACTGAAAAGATTCACCCCCGGGCCAATGATGCAAGCAAGAGGAAGAACCGAGCCAGTGTAAAAGTTTCCGTTTCGTCCACATGTAATAAATACAATGATGGATGTTGCGCTCTGCGAGAATCTCAGGTACGGGAGCTTTTTTTTTTTCGGGGGGAGGAAATTGTGTTATCTTGGCCTCTGGAGTTAAACAAAGTGACTACAGCAAAAGTATAATATCTGTGCTGATAAATGAAAGTGTTATGAAGCGACAAATGTGGAAATCAAAGGGGAGGAAATGATTACGGCTTTGCATTTCAAGTAGGCATCCATGGTCGTCGCTCTCTCTCTCTCTCTCTCGCTCGCTCTCTCTCTCCGTGACCGTGCCAGGTGAAGATGATGCAAGTGAGACCTTTTTCCAGACTGTTGTGGATCAGTGACAGTATCTGTCAGGCCGGTGAATCGTGTAAGTGCTGAACCGAGGCTATTTCACCTAGGTGTTCAGTTTTAGACCACAAATGTCACCAGAAGAGTAAATAAAACTGTGCGATCGTAACACTGTTTGGGTGAGAATAAATTTGCTTGGGGTTCTAGGCATAACTGCGGGAATTAGGGGTGCTAGGGTGCTGCAGTAGTCCCTGTTGTTGCTACAGCACCCCCTGTTGGCACTTCAGCAGCCTCTCTTGGTGTTGCAGCACCCCCTGTTGGGGTTATAGCACCCTCTGTTGGCATAACAGCATCCCATGGTTGGTGCTACAGAAGCTCCTCTTTGGGATACAGCACCCCCCTGTTTGCTCTGTAGAACCCCCTGTTGGCTATACAGCACCCCCCGGTTGGTACTGCAACACCCCATGTTGGCATTACAGTACCCCACTTGGCTCTACAGCACCCCCTGTTGGCTCTACAGAACCCCCTGTTGGCTCTGCAGAACCCCCTTGGACAAGAAAATACCAAAAGTAGCAAACAAAACAGGTGAAGGGGGACCCCCCCCCCCCTTCTGTCCATTTTCTGCCCATCCAGATCAACCACGTGTTCTTCTCGCTCCTCCTCTAAGCAGAAGATGAATCGTTGCACTCTGATGGAATCAACCAAATGCATGCAGTCACTCAGAAGGGCAGAGATGAGTTTTCGCTTTTGTCTCGGTGGAGATGACTAATGAATTTGTGTGGACGCACTGTGGTCAGTGTTGTTGTCATGCATCACATGTCCAGGAGTTACATTAATGAGGTTCCGCAACCAGTGGTTCTACCTTTTCTGAACACACACTCCGGTGCTCCACTCACTCCACACACACTGCTGCCATCTCAAGATCTTGTCTCTAAGACACAGATACTACGCCGTGGTCGGTCTCATCTCCAGACCTGTCCCTGATTGAAAATGTGTGGGATGCTATTGGACGCTCTATCAACACTCCACCCCTACCACACCATCTGCAGAACTGAGGGAGAACATTCAAGCTGCATGGGATGGATCATCACAGGACACCATTAGGAACCTCTACACCTCCATGAAGAGACGTCTGGCACGTTGCGTTAAACCCGACGCCGTCCTGAGAGACACCACTTCTGTATGAGTAGATCAATAAATATTGATCATATTAGTCTACATTTATCATTTATTGTTCCTGGCAACCTTTATCTTCCTTCCCAACATCACTGCAATCCCACACGTCCTTCAGGGAAGTGCAATTATTTTTTTGACGAGTGTAATAAATGCACCATTTGATACCCTTTGGGATTTCTGTGTCCATGTGTGCGCTGGGACATTGTATTACTGTACCATCCAACATCTTTTCAGCATGAGGTCATGGACTATTGCTCTTCCATTCTCCTGTAAAATGTTGTGATATACCTTGGAATTTATTGTTCCTTCAATGATTGCAAGGCATTCAATCATTACCCAGAGGCAGCAAAGCAGCCCCACACCATGATGCTCCCACCACCATGCCCCAAATCTGGGATAGTGCATTAGTGCTAAAAATGTCCACTTTCGTCTCTTTCATGGCTGTCCACTGTGCTCTTGGAGTGATGTTAACTGGACAGTCCTAGGGAGAATAGCATCTGTAGTCAGTATGATGTTCACCCACCTATGATGTATTGCCTTTTCCTCTATAACATGTTTTCTGAAGTCGTCTGACTTGTTTAAGCAGATTTGAAATCTCTTTGTTATCGAACAATCCTTAACGCTGAGATTCACTTACTTTTTCTAGCCTGCACTGTGGGTGTTTATTCAGTATGTTCAGTAAAAGACATACTCTGTATTACTATTGGTGCGGTCAAGAACACCACACTTTAGTAAATCAGGTCATTCCAAAGGGTGGATATCTATGTCTCCGTGCTATTGTTTTTATAACTGGATTTCCGCCACCCTATTTTCCAGCTCATGGACAGATGTCCTGACAATGTCTTTAATAATTTGCTGGCATAATTCATAATTCACTGTTCCATTAATGATTTTAAGCCATTCTGACCCAGATACAGCAAAATGGTTTCATGCTGGAGTGCATTTCTATTTTTATTTAAACTAAATTGATCTATTTTGGTTTCATTTGTCCATAAAACATCCTTCTAATAGCCTTCTGGCTGTTTGGAGAGCAGCAGCTTTCTCCTTGCAAACCTGCCATGCACACCACTGTGATGGACTCATGAACATTAACATTAGCCAAAGTGCGGTTGGTTCTATGTTCCCTTGGGTTCCTTTGTGAGCTGGTGGACTGTTACACACCTTGTTCTTGGTGTGGTCTTGGTGGAGCACTCCTGGGGAGGGTAGTAATGGTCTTGAATTTCCTCCATTTGTATGACTGTGGATCGGTGGAGTCCAAACTCCACGGTTTTGGAACTATTTCCAGCCTCATGAGCATCAACAGCTAATCCCTGCTCTTTAAATGAAAAAGGACATGTCCACACACATCTGTCTCCCATTAAGTGAAAACACCTGTTTCTAATTTCACTGCTGATCCTAAAGATTCTCATTCTTTTTACCCTCACAGATCTGGAATATTGGATCATTCTCCTAAACAAATAAATGAGACAATGGAATATTTTTGTCTTATTTGTTTGATATGGTTCTCCTTATCTACGTTTAGGACTTATAGAAATATAGAAAATTCAAAAGAATTCACAAACCTTTAAACACGGCTGCATGCTGGCCACCTGCTGTGCAGTATCTGAAACTGGCATAGATGCTATTATGTGTAGGGTATATTTACCAATGTGGGAGCTTCACTTTCAGTGTTGTACTGTAAATGTCAATGCATTAGACTATTATATTATCCCATCCTGACAAGGACTGCATCATCTCTAGTTTTTGTTTTGTAACATGCACCACCACTGGAGACCTGCTGTCCATTAAAATGAATGTTTAACAGGCCATCAAACAGCAGCAACAGAGCCCCCGGTTGCAGCTGGGAAAAAAAAAATAGCTAATTGAAACAGGGCATGACAGCTCTCCAGCACTGTAGCCAAAGAAAAAAGGGCTCATTCCAACTTTCTGATATCATAATAACAATGTTTACTCGTCACCTAATGAGGTTCATGAGGTATAAAATATTTAATATGAATGTAATCATAGCAACCCTTTCACAGGGTATTTCTAAATGTTATTGTCCAGTATCTATCTATCTGTCTGTCTGTCTGTCTGTCTGTCTGTCTGTCTATCTATCTATCTATCTATCTATCTAATGTTGGAAGGTAATCATAAAGGTGGGCTTAAGAAGCTGTAAATATCTCAAATTGCTTGTAAGGTTGCAGGAAATGTACACTATATTCTATTCATTTCTACAGCATACTATTGTTTAATCCTGGCAGGGCCATAGCAAAGTAGAATATTAAGAGTTTGGTACATGAATGTGACATGTTATGGTCTTTTCATTGAAAGGAAAACCAGGTTTCACCCAAAAAAGAGGTAGAAACCAATCAATGGACCACAATTCATGACCTTTGTAGTCCTATAACTACATTTACATTTTAAATTGAAGACCTTTTTGCAGATGCTCTCATTCAAGTGTTTTGCTGTTCACTTAGAAGATCTCCTGTAGTTAGTAGAGGCTAGAATCCAGAGAAACCTCAAGCTCAAGCAAGAGTTAAATGCACTTAAAGAGATGGTCTGCATTTGAAGACACTGAGTGACTCAGCAGTGACCCAGGGGAAGTTCATTCCAAAACTGTGGTGCCAGAACAGAAAAGAGTCTGGATGCTTGTCCTCGATGAATCTTGAGGGATGGTGTGTACGAGCTGTACTTGATGCTTGAAGGGACCTTGATACAGGTCGAGTTTTGACCATTGCCATCAAGTACTTTTATGACTTTGTAAGACAGCGTTTTGAATCTGATATTCAGCTACAGGAGGCCAGTGAAGGGAACACAGCAGAGGAGTTACATGACTGAACTTGGGAACATTGAAGATAAGTCGTGCCACTGCATTCTGGATCAGCTGAAGGGCCTGAAGGTCCATATAGGAAGGCAAGCTAGAGAGAAGTTGCAGTGGTCAAGTATTGAAATGAGAAGAGACTTAATGACCACCTGAGCAGAACAGTCAAATTCTCCTGGTGTTGTAAAGGAGGAATCTGCATGACCAATCAGGTTTGCAACATGAGCTGAGAACGATAACTGGTCATCCACAACTACACCAAGGCAGACGGAGTGACCAGTGAGGAAATGGCAAGATCAGGGTGAGGACCAGTGGTTTCATGGATGTATAGCAGTTCAGTCTAGCTGGGGTTGAGTTTAAAGTGATGAGCTGCCATCCATGATGAGACATCAGCGAGGCAAGCTGAGATGCGAGATGAGACCTGGGTGTCGGACGGTGGGAAAGAGAGGATGAGTTGAGTGTCATCAGCATAGCAGCATTAAGAAAACCCATGACTGGATATTATTTTGCCAAGAGAATGAGTGTAGAGAGAGAAGAGGACCAAGGACTGAGCCTTTTGGAAACCAGTGGAGAGTCTGCATGGGGCAGATGTGGTCCTGCCATGTTACCTGGTCAGAACGCTCCTCCAGGTACAATGCAAACCATTGCCATGCAGAGCCGGTGTAGTCTACTGTGTCAGAGGCTTACAGACTGTAGTCCATGTGTTTCACTGTGTACTCCATTAGCCTCCTTTCAGCCTGATCTTCAATAGTCAGGACCCCACAGGACCACCACAGAGCAGGTATTACATGTAGGTGGTGGAAATGTGACCTTAACACACTGCCCCCACTGTGAAACATGGTGGTGGTAGCTGCTCTGCGGTGGGGATGCCTTTCTTCAGTAGGGACAGGGACGCTGATCAGAGTTGATGGGAAGAAGTATGGAGCTAAATACAGGGCAATCTTGGAGGAAAACCTGTTAGATGCCAGAAAGAACTTCTAACAGGACAACGACCCTAAACATACAGCCAGAGCTACAATGGATCAAAGCATTTTCATGAGTTTGAGATTGAACCAAAGTTCAGAGCTCAATCCCACTGAGAATCTGTGGGAAGATTTAAACTGCTGTTCACAGACACCTTCCATTCCATCTGACGGAGCTTTTTTGCAAAGAAGAACATAATTGCAGCGAATGGTGGTCCTTGCAAGTATTGATTCAGGGGGCCTGAATAGAAATGCATGCTACACTTTCCAGATTTTACTTGTAAAATATGCTAAAAACTTCTGAATTGCTTTCTACTTTGTGTTGGTCACATAAAACACAATGAAATAGATTTTACATCTGTGGGGGTAACAAGGAAAATGATATGTGGAAAAGATGAAGGGGTATGAATACTTTTTTAAGGAACTATATTTCCAGAGGATATTTTGGAAGCTTTCAGGCTCAAGCTCCTGACTCAAAAAGGGCAAAACTGGCCATGCTCTCCCCAGATCACACCCAGTGTGTTGCTGGCCAGCACAGGCGTCTGTTACCCGTTGTACCAGAGCTGGGGACCTGGAGCTTCCCTCTGAGCACATTGGCTGCCCAGCAAAAATGCAATGGTGGCAGTTTGAAAAGCATGTGCTTGTCTTGACCTTCCTAGCGTTGAGAGGACCTTATGTGACCGGTGCGATCCTCTGAAGGGTTGGATTATTGACACTTCCAAATAAAAAACAGCAACCAGCAAACACCACTCTTGAGCTGGTTCTTCTGCAGGGAGAGCGGAGCTCATTGTTATTTTCCCACGAGTCCACAGTAAAAGCAAAACCAGCATGTTTCATTCAGAGGCAGAACAACAGTGCCGTGAATTGGCTTGCAAGAATGAGCATCGGAGCATTTTTTGCTCATATTTTAATATTTAAACATCAAAGATCAACTTCAAATATGGAATAAATGCGTTCTGTGATGCCTAAAGTCTCAGAATCTTCACTCACTCTAAACTCGATCAGCAAAATGAGCTTCAGTTTAAACAGATATGTGACATCAGTATGATAAAGAGATATTTGGCTCAAAAAAGCCTCCGCATTAATCCGTCACGCACTCGCTATATCCACTTATCAGGCTCTTGTCAGTTGTATCACGTTGCAGCGGGCTGCAGTAACGTACACTAAGGCAATGCAACTCTAACGACATATGACTTTTAAACTGATTACCAGCTTCAGCTGATATCCTTTCACTCTGTGGAGGATGAATATCATGGCTTTCCGTCAGCTTCCCAGCTAATCTCGTGGAGATGCACTTCAAAGGTGCATTTCAACAGAAACCACATCAAGCCCTTCACTCTCAACATTCAGTGTTTAAGAGAAGGGTTTCTCTAATGACCCTATTTGTCACCGTTTGAAATATCTTAAAGGTCAGTGTTGAAACATGAGATTAATTGAAGATATAAATCAAGTATTTAAAAGCAAAACGAATTTATCTCCTTCTTGTTTGAATATCAGATTCCTTCCCAAACTAATTAAATTTCCTGATTAATTTTTAAGTAGACAAACTGTTTCAAAAACGAACACATTCAACTCTGATTTCATTTTGTTCTTGTTAGCTACTCTATCAAATGGACAGAAGCGTAGGAAGGGAAGGGAAACAGAGATAGGGTGTTCCTCCCACTTCTCAAATGGGATTCCCGTGCCCGTCCACACTCTGTAACAGGCGTCATACTGTGGCTCTCATCCAGGATCGTCCTTCCTGCACGTACCATCAGGCCCTATAATGTTCCCAAGTTCAGTCATCTAACTCTGCTGTGTTCCCTTTACTGGCTTCTTGTAGATGAACATCAGATTCAGACCTTAATGTTGGACCAGCTCCTCTGTACTTGATGGCAATGGTCAAAACCTGATATGTACCAAGAGCCCTTCAAGGATCAATTGCAGCTCGGCTCGACCCACGATCCCTCAAGACGCAAGGAAGACAAGACTCTTTTATGTCCTGGAACCAAAGTGGTGGAGCCAACTTCCCCTAGGGGTCTGAACATCTGAGTCACTCACTGTCTTCAAACACCAACTGAAGGCCATCTCTTTCATGAGTATTTAACATTAAGAGTGTATAATTATAATGAATCTTGCAGGTTTCAAAACCTGACAATTGCTTTGGCAGCATCTGAGCTTGAGGCATCTCTCGTTTCCTCGACAAACTAGTTAAGGATGTTCTCCGAGTGAACAGCAAAGCACCTTTGTATCCACGTTTCTGTGGATACGAACATCTGTCGAATGCCTTAAATGTAAGTGTAAATGTTTACACCTCGTTAACATGCTGGATACCACCCTTGACCGTATTCACTGGCAGGCAAGGAAAAGAAAAATTCCGTCTTTTGTTGAACCATTTCAAAATGCTCTTATTTGAAGAAGTACAGGGAGCTGTAGAGCATCGACCGGCAGGCAAGACAGTCTGTCGTCCATTTCTTTCTCTTTCCTGGTGTTCAGCTGTGTTGGCCACTCTCCCTGTAATACACTTAATGACTCTGGGAGCAACAGGTCAAAGCAAACCAGCCAATTAAAAGATGAACTTCTCCCTGATTGGTGGGTTTCAGTTTGAAAGCGTATTTAGCATATTTTCCTTCCCTTTTCTCCCTCCAAACGTAATGAGGAGTAAAAGATGTCACACAGATGAGATGAAGTCAGTGAGAGTGTTTTACTTTGAAAAGAAGTGGAGTGAAACTTAACCCGTTTAAATCCAACAACTTCATTTAGTGTGAGTTAAATTCCCACAGAAACTGTACTGATTGGTCAGTGGGTGACGTTGAGGTGGTGGTAAGGGCAGTCCTGCCTCATACAGCTGTTTGCCAGTGGTGCTGCACTAACAGGATGACTCATGGAGGGCATCACTGCTTGCTGAATGTCCCAGTTGTGGCTGTAAGATCACTCCATGTGTGTCTTACAATCCATCAATTCTCCCACTCTGTGGTTTGTGTAGGTCTCCAAGATCCCACTGGTGTGGGCCTTCTTTTATCTACTGCTGTCAACAGTGTGCCATAGTAATATCTGCACGACTGGTACTGTGGAAACACATGGAAAAAACCCCTCCAAGAGTCTTCTAACTGCTCATATTGCTTTTGAACTCTTCTCTGATGCATACTTCACTCGCAAAGGATGCTACCAACACAACAGCACAAGTCAGAATGGAAAGAATGCGTAACAGGACGACCTTATATAGGGTCAGCAATAAGGCCATCCTTGCTTACATCACATTGTCACAATGTCAAACCTACCAACCCAATTTCATTCCTGTCAGTTGATTCCTTCTGGGTGCAACTATTTTTGACATTGTCTAACAAAAAAGTTTTCCCAAGTTTATTTTTTGCTTTTAAATATTATATAATAACTTCAAGTTATCAAATTTTTGATTTTTGGGAAAAGGTAGCAGTCCATTAGTCCACTGGCAGCGGTGCATGGCCCAGGTCAAAAGTATTAGAACACTATTTCTTCATTAGTACATTGCCCGTGCTGCATGGCCTAAATATATGCTTCACAGCTGAAACTGAGACCAGCGTTGGGCTGAAATACGGGGTGTTGTCACGTGAGCCATTGATCACACAAGCTGTTGACTCTCAGAAACAGGTCTTATGACGCCGTTGTGGATTTGAGTGTCAGACCTCTTCCTGTATCGGACCTCTTCAGTTTCTCCAGAGTGGTCTGATGGAGTAGGAAACTGCAAACCACACTCTGGATTTATTCCGGATTTCTCGAAAGGAAAAGCTCCACAGTTATGAGTTATGATGGCCTTTGTTAAGTGTTTTCTCTCGTCATTTTAAGAGCAGTCCCTATGTGCAGCGATGTGTAAATACTGTGGTAGAGAGTTCAGCAACACAGTCTGTTCGGCACGGCTGTTATACAGATAAAGGGTTCATAAATTATAAATTGTTTGCATTCCTTTTTAAAGTATACTTTCTTTACTACAAACCAGCTGTATGTATTAAACCAATGTCTTGTTCCTTAACCTTTACAACAATTTTGCAGGATGTTTTTGTAGGTTGACTTACTTTTATTCACCAAAACATTATAAATGTATTTATAGGAGACAGTCACACACACATATTGTTCTATTCTAGGCTACTCTTATTTGTCTTTATTTGAGATGAACATAAAAATGAACAGAATATAAATATTTGTATGAAGGTCTAAAGCTTCAATTGCAAATTCAATTTTTTGATCAATTAATTTTGATGATTTTTTTTTCTGATTTATTGTTTATGCCATTTTTAATTTTCACCCCTACTCATTTTAGACATGCCAGTTACTCATCCCCCTAAGTTGCCTCCCCACTTCATGTGACTGCTCCCCCTCCCACACTTGTATGTGATGTGGGGAAGAGCGCCATCTACCCACACCTGAGGGAGAGCAAGCCAATATCTCTCCCTCTGGATCCCGGCTGCCGACGGTCAGCTGCATGAACCTGGATTCAAACTCATAATCCCAGGATCACAGTGGTAGCGCCTTAGCCCACTACCCCACTCAGGGCCTAAATTTGATGAATTTTTGATAAATTAATGTATTATTTGTAATGATTAAATTAACAAGGATATTTGTAATAATACATTCTTCATAATAGTCGACAGTTGTCCTGAATACTTTATACTTTATCAGTATTATCCCTTTTCAGGACTCTTACATTGTGTGAGCAAACAACCGCTTCCTTTTCATTTTCCTCTCTAACCCAATATCTGGCTAAGGGATATCAGCCCCGCCCCCTCTCTCTGATCAGTCAGAGTCTGTATGCAGGTTGAGCATCAGCCCCGCCCCCTCTCTCTGATCAGTCAGAGTCTGTATGCAGGTTGAGCGTCAGCCCCGCCCCCTCTCTCTGATCAGTCAGAGTCCTTTGGCATTTAAACTGGGATTAAATTAATTTCAAAACAAGTGAATTTAAGCTGAGTTCTGAACTTGATTACTCACTGATAATTTGTTAGACAGTGATGAGACCATGGTTAGATAGAGTGTTTTTTTATGTGCATCATATCTGTAGGTTCTTCTGATCCTGGGATATGAAGCTTAAAATACCTGCATGCAACTGCCCGCAAATTACGTATTTCTGGTTCTAAGAGTTCACTGTCAATAAAAATGGGAAAAACTGGAGGTGAATTGGTTCTATTGGTTCTAATTGGTACTTTTGACTGGTAGTGTCTGTGGACACCCCTTCTAATGAATGGATACAGCTCATTGAAGCTGCTGACACAAAGGTGCAAATGCACACCAGGACTACCCCATTGCAGAATTCCCCACATAAACCAGCATGTATTCATTCATTCCTTTTTCATGGGGAAAGATAGATTTATCTGATACAACTGAAGGTGTGTTTACACCTATGACGCAGTAAACACTTGTACTGAAGCCAAAAGGACACATATCCTGTTATACAGATCATAATCTCTGTCCCTTGAGTGATGGGAAGACGTGATACATTTCACTGAGTCATTTTTTCATCATAATTCACATGCAGGTGTGTTTTTACGCTTGGAGAAAAACAAGGGAAGCCTTCAACCCACAAGGTATGTCACTATGTGTTAAACATGGTGGTGGATCCATAATAGCATGGACTGCTCTCTGTTATGAGGCATTAAACCTGATGATTGCTCTGCATGGTCGTATAACAGCTGAAGAATATGAGATCATTTTACAGGGCCGGTGCATCCTGTGGTGAAAGCGTGTTCCATCATGATGGTCCCATATTCCACGATGACATCCCCCTCATGCCCACTGCTGAAGAAGTTCAGTACTCAGCTCCAAGGTATTATTATAAGGCAGTACTGATACACTGTAGTTAAGGTGGCATTCCAAGAAATAGTGCAGATATTTAGTTTGTATGTTATGATATTCCCTGGCAAACAGGAGCTCTTTGTAGACCTATATTCACAGACTGTACTTCATCTTCAATGATCAGGACCCCACAGGACCACCACAGAACAGCTATTATGTGGGTAGTGGTCAGTCCCAACACTGCAGTGACACTGACATGGTGGAGGTATGTTTGTGTGTATTGTCTTGGTAGGAGTGGATCAGTAGAAGTTAGTAGAAGACATTACTCTGAATAACCATGGTCTCGTCATCAGCGGAAAACTCAGAAGACAGCGACAGCTCACTCGTTTCCAACTGAATTAAATCCCAGTTTAAATTCCAAAGGAGCTTCCAGTGCATGTTTACTGCTCTGTCCACGTGAACATGATCAACCTGCATACAGACTCTGACTGATCAGAGAGAGGGGGCGGGGCTGATGCTCAACCTGCGTATGGACTCTGACTGATCAGAGAGAGGGGGCGGGGCTGATGCTCAACCTGCATACAGTCTCTGACTGATCAGAGAGAGGGGGCGGGGCCGATGACATCACTGACCCATGAAAATAAGAGGCTTGCTCTCTTTCTTTGTTTACACAGAGAAGAGATAATACTGATACATACATAAAGCAAATGTATTTATTTGTTTTTTTAATTTATTTGGAGTACTTTGAAGAACTTATGTGTATAAATATCTTTGTAAACCTAATCATTCCAGCTCGAAAACACTCTGGATGACCAATGACCAACATGATGTCTGAGATGTTAAGTGTTTTTAAGTCTTTATAAGCATAAAGTCATACATTTAAATCCTCTTCATTTTTAGATCTCAAAGGAACAAATATTTGAGCAGACTAGGATTTCTTGCAAATAACAAAATCTGGTGCGTGTGACCGTATAAATATGTTTTAATGTTTTGGCGAATAAAAGCACGTCAAACTATGAAAGCATCCCACAAAATTGACCTAGGAGTGCAAAGGTTAAAACCAGGAGGCAGGGATTTAAAAACAAGGTAGGGTATTATCCTTAGCTGTGAATGTGTAACAGCATCACACACACACACACACACACACACACACACACACACACACACACTACACAGTTCTACTGTATTAGAGGGTCTTTTGGGTGTTTTTTCTGGTACATATTAAAGCAACCTCCCCACACACACACACACACACACACACACTCTTCACAGGGCAGTGTTAAGAGCAGAAAGTAACTGTGTGTAACTGCAGAGAACATCTGCGCAGCCTTGCAGCATTAGAGCGAGTCAAGTCCACTCCACTGACCAAAACATTAGCACAGCCTGCAACAGCACAGCCGGCAGTGCAAGCTCAAACGCTGAAAGCTGTGAAATCCTTTTCACCCGAAACCCAGTCATGTTCTCACGAGGCTCTGCTCGCACTCCTTCGCGGAGATGTAGACGTGTTAGTGTGGCTCGGTGCACAGTGCCTTTATAAGCCCACAGTATTAATTTATTATTTATTTAACTCTGAGCTGAATAAATGGGGCGGCACTCTAATGACTAGCTGTTGGCACAGTAATTGAACAGCAAAGGCTGACTATGTAAGTCCAATTTAAATATAGTATGGGGAGAGGGGACACTGACAGCAATTAAGACTAATGACTATCAAACAATTACTACCAAACTTAGTCCTTTCCAATTACGAGAAAAGACACTCGACAAAAGCAAGTCCAGCACACTTTTAACAGACCCTTTCACTAATATTCTCATCAACACACACACAGGAAGTTGGCAGAAGCAGGCAGATTCCTGTTAAAAACACACAAAAGCAAACTAACGCACACAACTAAAGGGCTTGTGTCACAGAAAACTGTGGCCTTGGATGCAATATACCAAAACTGACCAGTGTATAGAGTCCATTATATGGAGAAAAAAAGATTGATTATATGATTATATGATAATTCCAGACTGTAGTTCATCTGTATCTCTGCAGACTTTATTCTCCTCCTTTCACCCTGATCTTCAATGATCAGGACCCCACAGGACCACCACAGAGCAGCTATTATGTGGGTGGTGGGTCATTCTCAGCACTGCAGTCACACTGACATGGTGGTGGTGTGTTAGTGTGTGTTGCTGGTACGAGTGGATCAGACACAGCAGTGCTGCTGGAGTGTTTAAACCCCTCAGTGTCACCGCTGGACCGAGAACAGTCCACCAAGCTGAGATATCCAGCCAACAGCGTCCTGTGAGCAGCGTCCTGTGAGCACTGATGAAGGACTAGAGGACGACCAACACAAACTGTGCAGAAACAGATGAGCTTCTGTCTCTGACTTTACATCTACAAGGTGGAGACACTCGGTAGGAGTGTCTCATAGAGTGGACAGTGAGTGGACACAGTGTTTAAACACTCCAGCAGCACTGCTGTGTCTGATCCACTCGTACCAGCAACACACACTAACACACCACCACCATGTCAGTGTGACTGCAGTGCTGAGAATGACCCACCACCCACATAACAGCTGCTCTGTGGTGGTCCTGTGGGGTCCTGACCATTGAAGATCAGGGTGAAAGGAGGAGAATGAAGTCTGCAGAGAAACAGATGAACTACAGTCTGGAATTATAGAACCACAAAGTGCTCCTGTGTGATCAGAGGAGCTGATAGGATGACAAGTGAGGATAGCGTACACTTTTTGAGGGAGGGATATTACAGGACAGCCAATCAGAACTATGGCATTTATAATAAGGTCATTTATAGACAGTACTGTACAGAACATTTCGTCTCTGCATGGAGGTGTAGAGGTTCCTGATGATGTCCAGTGATGATCCATCCCATGCAGCTTGAATGTTCTGTGACAGAATTTTTATTTGTTGTTGATTTGCTTTGCTCGACTTTAGTTCTAATAACCTTTCTTGTTTCTAGACATAAGGCAACGGTCTTGAGTACCAAGAATGGTACCCAGTGCAGAGCAATTCGAAACGAGGGTAACATGAAGCAGCTGGTTTCTGTTCACGTTCTCAGACAGTCTCACAAGTCTAAAATTATCAGCGTTAAAGCATAAGCGACAACACCATTTGCTTTTACAGCACAAAAGTGTTCTGTAATCAATCATGTCCATATATGTTAATAAAACTGTGTGAGCCCTGCCAGCGAGCAGGGGCACAGAAACCGTGGTGGCACAGAGTTCTACTCTCAGCATCATTGCTGTTTGTACTTCTCGATAAATGTTCTACTTCACTTCACAAGGGAAAGTGTTTCCCTGAATTCTTAATTTCCTTAGAGATTCCACCGCATGTCTCACTCAGTTCTCGTTGCACTGCAAACGTAATGTTGAGCTGGATGTGTGCTGCATGACGGCAAACCGTTGATCTCGACCACGATGACTCCACACACTCATTGGTCATCTCCACCAAGACAAAATTGGAATTCACCTCTGAAGATCATCATTCTGAGTGATTCCATGTCCGGCACAACACCATTGAAGTCCTTCTGGTTGCAAATTTGTGCAAAACTATGCTTAAAAACTTGACCGCTGACCTCTCTGACCTCTCTGACCTCTTCGTGAACTCCAGCCATCACATGGATTCTGGTATTGGAGGATGGATTAGATAAACCTGGTGTTAGATTGTAACTGTAAGTATGGCCTTCCTTCCGCAGCCACCGCGTCCCACTGAGGATACGGTTTGACAGCCCTGGTATAAAGTAATCGCTGATCAATTGAGATTTTCTATTTTCAGTACTTTCACGTGAGTACAAACATAAACGGCACAAAAACTGGGACACAAAGACACCAAAACTGAACAATGGAAAATAAGAAAGTGGAGAAACATTCATATATGCTGAGTCAAGGGAGACGACGAAGCATTTCACCAAAATAAGAGCCAAAATCTGACAAAATGAGACAATTTTCAATTCAACACAATGAGATAATGAGCAAGTGGATTAAAAAAACAAGCATAACTACACCAGAGGTATGCAAATCGCAGCTCACTAAGTATTCTGGAAGTACGCAAGGGAATATTAGGAATGCTAGCTTGATACATATTTTTAAATCCAAATTAAAACATTGTTCATGCTACCATATGCCTGGAGTATTAGATCTCTGTTTTCCTTCTATATTATAAACTATAGTATTTTAGCCTCCCAAGGCTTTGATTATCTTCCAGTGTAAAGCACTTTGGAATTAAGATTTGAGCTTATTAATTCATTTATTCATCTTCTTATCTGCTTCTTTCTGTTTAGGGTCACGGTGAGTCTCGAGCACAGGGCAGAAATACCCACTGGACAGGGTGCCAGTCCAGTTTTTAAGCAATCTTTTAAAAATTAAAAAAAAAAAAAGAGTAAAAAGGTGTTTTTCCCGCACAACGGGGTTCAAACGTCTGTTGCAATGATACAAATACACAAATAACACCCAAACGACCATATTGGGTACCACAGCAACCAGCCAGAACACCATAGTAACCAATCCAGCAACCTCCTTATCTCAGAAACAACCCTAGAAACCCACGCTAGAAACACCCATCTGACATACCTTAGAAACCACCCCAGCAGCCACTTGATATTCCATAACAACTGCCATGGAAAACCTTAATAATAGCATAGACTTGGAAACACTTTAGCAAGTACCTGGGACACATTAGCAATCTCTTGAAATACTGTAGCAACACAACACCATAGCAACCAACCCAGAAACCCTCTCACATACCTTAGAAATCAGCCTAACACTTGGTATACCATAACCTCATATACTATAGCAGCCAGTAAAGCAACCCCTAGCAACTGGAACAGCATAGCAACCACCTGAAATGTGAAATGCAACTGCCATGGCACCCATCTGAAATACCTTAGCAACCACCCTAGCAACCATAAGGTGTTCCATACCAAGTAGTTTGGGACACTGTAGCAACATCTCAGCACCCATTTGGCAGCAGTATATTAGGTACCATAGTAATATCATAACAACCACTTTGCTTGATCTGTGCAAAGATGTTGCATTTTCTTCTTCTTATCTGGTTAAATCCATGAACTTGCTCTACAAATCAAACTGTTTTGAATGTATATGCTGGGATTTGACCTTCTGTTTCTGGGTCTTCGGAGGACTACCTTTCGCTTAAACACAGACCTGATTACGTACATCAAAGTGTAGGACATGACAACCATCAAGAGGGAGGTTAAAATAATAAAATATCAATTCAGTGTCATTTACACAACAGTAATCAAAGCACTTCGCAGACGATGATGTCATAGGAGTACAAGATGATGACCTAATATAAGTTTTAACACCACATTACGTCATCCCTGCTCTCCTATAGCTCTGATTAAGAGCAGTTACTGTGAGTGACATCAGCTTGAAAAAGACTTTAGGACGTTAGGCAAACAAACAAGAGAGACCGGTGCTATATGACTGTGTAATTTATAAGTACATTGTGCTGGAATTGAGGGTTTTGCTTACCATGCAAAAAAAAAAGTAAAATCACTGGTGCAGAAAATTGCTTTTGCTTGTTAATACCCAACGCTGATTCATCACTGAAGAGTACGTTACATAGAATGATATCTTGCATGTGGCTCAAATATATAGGCGAGATATAGGCTGATGTAAAAGATGGGCTCACTTTTTTACATCCCATCTCTCGTTAAATTTCTACTTCACCTCCACGCACAGGTGACACCGCATTGTCTGATGAGAAGCAATTGGTTCCCCGATGAAGACGTGAAATGAAACTGCTTTTTTACAGAGTCAACATCATTCATTCATATAAATTTCTAGAGGTTCCTAATGGTGTCCTGTGATGATCCATCCCATGCAGCTTGAATGTTCTCCCTCAGTTCTGCAGATGGTGTGGTAGGGGTGGAGCGTTGATAGAGTGTCCAATAGCCTCCCACACATTTTCAATCAGGGACAGGTTTGAGAAATTGGGACTCTTCACTGACGATAGCCTGCTGCCATGAGTGACTTCATGTCTTTGGCAACAGTCTGTGTGCACGTAGCCCTGCATCGTGCCACATTTGCTAATGGTGTTGATCGGATAATGGAGGGCATCACTGCTTGCTTAATGTCCACAGTCATGGCTGTTCTCCCTCTCTGTGGTTCATGTAGGTGTTCCAGATCCTTTATGTTGCTTGTGCGTGCCTTCTTCTGTCCGCGGCTGCCAACATGCTATGGTAATGCCCACAAACCACAATCATTAAGACCATCTGCTTTCAAACATTTCTCGGTGGCATACTTCACCGGCATTGGATGCTACCAACACAACAGCACGAGTCAGAATGAAAAGCATGGTATATGGTCAGTCAGGTACGACGATAAGGCCTGTCTGTGCTTACGTCACATGCATGGTTGCACATGAATGTCTCTCAATGTCAAACCTTCCCACCAAGTTGATTTTTTTTTTGTTGATGAATGTAATTAATCACACATTTTGCTAGAATTTAATTCCTTTAAATAAACTGAATGTTTTGATGTCTGCGATTTCTTGTTCTGCTCTCTTCCGTGGACATTTTACACAGCTCTGCAGCTCCTATGGGGCATGGTATGTGTTAATAAGTTGCATGCACTTGCTGTGAAGCACTTTCCCCTTTTCCCATATGTGTCAGCTCACCTAACAAACTTGTAATGACAATGAAAGTTCTAGACCATAAAATGTAACCAGGTCCTTCTAGTCAAAGTTATTAAAGTAATGAGTAGTTACAAGCATGGCAAATCACCTATTGTGGGGCAATTGTGTTGTAATGCTGCTTCCCAGTGCAGGTCCCGGAGTAATGAGCTGATGACTGGAGTCAGGGGTGTTAGAACAGAGGAATGCTCTGAAAGGTGCAGTGCAGGTGTTCTGCAGCTCCACGACTGGGAAACACTGCCATTAAAGAAAAGGCACAAACAAGGATCGATACAGCTGATGGGATCCACTTTTTTAGGAATTTGTCTCCATACCCACCATCCGTTCCTGCCTAAAGTGTGTGCTTTCATTGTTTATCTAGGATGACAATAGTGCACTATATTTGTGAGCACAGGCCAGTGTTTTCCAATTGCACCCCTGGAGGCCCACCTGCAATGCACTGTTTCTCGTCGCTGCACCTGCGTCACATCATTGTCTAATGATCAAGTCCATCTCAAGCTGAATCAGGTGGGTTAGTGCAGGAGAAAACATCCAACTGTGCAGGTGGGTCTCTGCACCGAGCAGCATCCAAACTCGAGGACTGCAGAAAGCACTATTCTTGTTCATACTCTGGGAACGCTGCATAATGCACCTGGGAGAGGGTTCACCATGATGACCACTGCCCTTTCCACACCTGGTGGTGACAGTCCTGAACACCCTAAATGTTGTCATGTCATGAGAAATGAGTTATTTGGTTTTGGAATGATGATGATATCAACAATCATCACCACATATGTCATGTTATTAAGCATATTTGCCGTCTTCTGAGTCGACTGACCGCTTCAGAAGTCCATCTGTTCAACTGGAATTATGGGATTGAATAACATCCAGCGACTTTGCCTGGATGGTGCGCAGTAGCTGAGATCTTTGCTCACTCGTTTTTGGATGAACACGGTAGTTTTAAACACACTAATCGTTCTGGAGCCCTACATTCGCATGTTTTTAAAGTGTGTGATTAATGAGAGTCTTACTTGGACCTTCAGCTCAACCAAGGAATAATGGCCTATTATTTGCAATTTGGTCATTTGTGTTCATTATTTCATTCAAAACAGAAAAACATATTTCATATTAATACATTCACCGTTGCACAAATAGTTGCACAAATAGTTGCACCCAGAAGGACGTGTAGGATTGCAATGCTGTTAGGAAGGAAGATGAAGGTGATCAGGACCAATAACTGATGATAAATGTAGACTGATCTGATCAATATTTATTGATCTACACATCCAGAAGTTGTGTCTCTCAGTAAGGCGTCAGGTTTAACCCAACATGCCAGACATCTCATTCTGTGTACTGTGATTTTATTTTTGTAACAAATGCAGTAATGTGATTTTTTTCATAATCAGTTACAGTACTGTGATTATACTGTAATATCAGTTACGGTACTATGATTTACTGTAATATCAGTTACAGTACTGTGATTATACTGTAATATCAGTTACGGTACTACAGTTTTACTGTAATATCAGTTACGGTACTACAATTATACTGTAATATCAGTTACAATACTGTGATTCTACTGTAATATCAGTTACAGTACTAAGATTTTACTGTAATATCAGTTACAGTACTGTGATTTTACTGTAATATTAGTTACAGTACTGTTTATTTAAGGTAATATCAGTTACAGTACTGATTTTTACTGTAATATCAGTTACAGTACAGTGATTTTACTGTAATATCAGTTACAGTACAGTGATTTTACTGTAATATCAGTTACAGTACTGTTTATTTACTGTAATATCAGTTACAGTACAGTGATTTTACTGTAATATCAGTTACAGTACTGTGATTTTACTGTGATATCAGTTACAGTACTGTGATTTTACTGTGATATCAGTTACAGTGCTGTGATTATACTGTAATCAGTTACAGTACTGTGATTTTACTGTAATATCAGTTACAGTACTATGATTTTAGTGTAATATCAGTTACAGTACTGTGATTTTACTGTAATATCAGTTACAGTGCTGTGATTATACTGTAATCAGTTACAGTACTGTGATTATACTGTAATCAGTTACAGTACTGTGAATTTACTGTAATATCAGTTACAGTACTGTGATTTTAGTGTGATATCAGTTACATTACTGTGATTTTACTGTAATATCAGTTACATTACTGTGATTTTACTGTAAGATCAGTTACAGTACTAAGATTTTACTGTAATATCAGTTACAGTCCTGTTTATTTATTGTAATATCAGTTACAGTACTGTGATTTTACTGTAATATCAGTTACATTACTGTGATTTTACTGTAATATCAGTTACAGTACTGTGATTTTACTGTAATATCAGTTACAGTACTGTGATTTTACTGTAATATCAGTTACAGTACTATGATTTTACTGTAATATCAGTTACATTACTGTGATTTTACTGTAATATCAGTTACAGTGCTGTGATTATACTGTAATCAGTTACAGTACTGTGATTATACTGTAATCAGTTACAGTACTGTGATTTTACTGTAATATCAGTTACAGTACTGTGATTTTACTGTAATATCAGTTACAGTACTATGATTTTACTGTATTATCGGTTACGTACTGTGATTTGCTGTAATATCAGTTACGGTACTACGTTTACTGTAATATCGGTTACATTACTGTGATTTTACTGTAATATCAGTTACGGTGTGATTATACTGTAATCCGGTTACAGTACTGTGATTATGCTGTAATCAGTTACAGTACTGTGATTTTACTGTAATATCGGTTACGGTACTGTGGATTTACTGTAATATGGTTACGGTATGAATTTTCTGTAATATCGGTTACATTGCTGTGATTTTGCTGTAATATCAGTTACAGTACTGTTTATTTATTGTAATATCAGTTACACAAATTACATTTACACATCAAAGGCAGCAAGTTCAAATCTGTAATAAATGATCATTTATTTAATGATTGTTCTTTGGCCAGTTTTAACCTTGCTAATACTAATGCTTTAACCTTTAGATCCCTTGGTGAACTTTGTGGGATGTTTTTGTTGTGTGACGTACTTTTATTTGCAAAAATCAAACCATCTTTAATAAGAGACATGCCACATTCTTATTTTCAGGAGATCCTATTTTCCCCTATTAATCAAAGTCTTGGTCAGTGACATCATCAGCCACACCCCCTCTATCTGATCAGCCAGAGTCTGTAGGCGGGTTGATCATCAGCCCCGCCCCCTTTCTCTGATCAGTCAGAGTCTGTGGTGAGTTGATCATCAGCCCGCCCTTTCTCTGATCAGTCAAGTCTGTCTCAGGTTGAGCATCAGCCGCCCCTCTCTGCAATCAGTCAGAATCTGTATGCAGGTCAGCCAAGTAGCGTCCGGGCAGAGGCGGTCATGGGCTCCTTTGAACCGTGGGCTGGGGTGTTTTCTGAGTTCGGTATGTCGGTTTGACGATCGTCCACATCTGTAAGAGTGACTCCTGATCCTGAGTTCCCTAGCCTGAAAACGAAGTCCGACATCTGGCAGTCACGGATCTCGGGTTCTGCATGTGAAACAGCAAAGACTGGACTTTCTCGCAGACCGCTGATGGGACACAAACCCAAAACCTCATGCAGAACTCAGGAGCTGTTTAGCCATCAAGGTTAAACGCTCCATCTCGAGCTACAGGGAGCAGGTTGCCTGAGAGCGGCCGCTGGCAACAGGATCAGAGCCTGGGGATGGAGGAGGGGTGATGAGTCTGTGTGTGTGTGTGTGTGTGTGTGTGTGTGTGTGTGTGCACTTTGCTATACTCACTCCCAAATCTTCACTTCCCCTCACTAGATGGTGTGAGCCGCTGGAAGCAGACCAATCTTCCAGCTCTGATCCACCACAACAAGCTGGAAAACTGCTGGAGCGCCATTCCCGGCGAAGGAGAAAAAGCGGGGTCTCTTCTTCCCGAACTCTTCTTTCTCTCGCTCCTCTTTGATCTCTGCTGACCGATCGGAGGCGCGGAGCAGCCTCGGTCCGGCGGTGATGGACATTATGATTGGTGTGCAGGACGCGTGTGTGTCCGGTCAGTGGCTCACCGCGATCATTCTCAGTCTGTGCTGCTTTTTGCCTTCGTGCTTACCCGCTGGACAAACAGTGGACTATCCCTCCAGTGAGAGTGTGGTCAGCAGGCAGGGGGACACAGCGCTGCTCAGGTAGGACAAAGCGGCGGCTTAAGTTAACTGTCAGAAACTGCGGCTCCAGTCGAACCAGTCACCGACGACCCGATCCCACCCGGCCCGATCAATTCCACCCGACCCGACCCGATCAATCCCACCCGACCCAACCACGACCCGGCCCGATCCGATAAGATCGGACCGACGACCGACCCGATCCAGAACGGCAGGGCTCCCCGACCAGCACCGCTGCGCGGGTCATCATATAAACAACCAGCAGCCCGTAAGAGTGGTCAGTCCTCCTCCCCGTGGGCAGCTCCCAGCCTGCCCCCGACACTGCGCTGACCGCTCCGCGGGGCAGTTCTGGTGGGATCTGAAAGTTTGGGAGAAATTCTGAAACACCTGAATAAGAGTAAAGTGTTCTGGTCCAGTTTCAGAGAGGCAGTTGTGTAACCAGGCTGAAGGGCTTTTAAGCCGCCAGGGGACTGTTTTGTCAGTTATGTTACAATGTAGTCATTCCATTCACCCCAGCCACCCCCACCCTCCCTCACTTGGACCCCTGAACACCCTCCCTCCCCACCTCCTTCACCGACCCCTGAAAAGCAGCAGCAGCACTCCAGAGCTGATGAGCCCAGGAGACAGAACCTCTGACTGAATATCAGCCCTTTAGAGAATCAGTAACCCTTTAACCCTTTAACCCTTCACGGCGATTTGTGCTTCGACTGTGTGAAACTGCCTGCAGGAATCAGTGAAATCAGAAATCTGATGAAATCAGAGAAATCAGTGAAATCCGTGAAATCAGAGAAATCAGTGAAATCAGAACGCAGAACATCATCCCTGTGATACAGATTTAATGAAACACTGTAAAATAGAACTCCTCAGAACCTCCCTCCACTCCAGCTCTGCAGGTCCACTTCACACAGATGACAAAGAGCAGTGTGTGTGTGTGTGTGTGTGTGTGTGTGTGTGTGTGTAAAACAGCTGGAGGTTCCCCCCCAAGACCTTAGCATAGTCATTTTCTTTCCCTATAGAGAAGAGAGAAAGAAAGACACACACACACACACACACACACACACACACACACACACACACACACACACACACACAGATAGACAGAGAGAGACAGAAGAGGGTGTGTGCCTGGTAAAATCAGGATCTTTACAACTTTGCTCTCCTGCTGCTAGGCTGCTCAGAGTATCCTCGTTAAATTAGGACTATCCTGACCGGACTGAGAATGTCTGGATCAGTGACTTCTATTTCAGTCCATCTTCATTTCACTTACGCAATCACACACCGAGGGTAACTCTGAGTCTCAGCACAGCTGAGCCAAAACCCGTTAATACGATTTTAACACGAATCAGTAAATGAGAAAACTAAACAAAGACTGTATATATAGATGTGTGTGTGTGTGTTGTGTGTGTGTGAAATTAACAACAATATAATTATATTTTTAAATGTTTTTATATCTTTGTAAATATTAGTAATATTAATCATGATAAAAATATTATATATGTGTAATATGTGTGTGTGTGTGTGTGTGTGGCTAAAGAACAGAGTGAATCTGATGAGATGTATTCCCTGTGAAATCCCTGTTCTTGATTGATAGCAGTAAGTCGTCACGCCCCTGTGGCTTATTTGACTTGCTAGTTGACTGACTTGTGTCTGCAGCTGCTCTCTCTCTCTCTCTCTCTCTCATCTCTCTCTCTCTCTCTCTCAGTCTCTCTCTCTCCCTCTCTCTCTCAGCATCTCTCTCCTCTCTCTCTGTCTCTCTCTCTCTCTCTCTCTCTCTCTCTCTCTCTCTCTCTCTCTCTCTCTCTCAGTCTCTCTCTCTCAGTCTCTCTCTCTGTCTCTCAGTCTCTCTCTCTCTCAGCATCTCTCTCTCTCTCTCTCAGTCTCTCAGTCTCTCTCTCTCTCTCTCTCTCAGTCTCTTTCTCTCTCTCTCTCTCTCTCTCTCTCTCTCTCTGATGTTCTCTCAGTCTCTCTCTCTCTCTCTCTCTCTGATCTCTTTCTCTCTCTCTCTCTCTCTCTCTCTCTCTGATCTCTCTCTCTCTCACTCTCTCTCTCTCTCACTCTCAGTCTCTTTCTCTCTCTCTCTCTCTCTGGAGTGAAGGGTTGACTCCAGGTCCAGGGTTGTAATGAGGCACACAGTGTTTATGCTGCTGCTGTATTGAATGAATAAAAGCATAAACCTCGTATGATCGTTCCAAACACATAGCTGACCGCTGAAGATTCCACAGCTGGTTAATATTTCTGATCTTGTATTGATACTGACGTACTGATGATCAGTATGTTACGTGTTTGTCGTGTTTAGATTAATATTGAAATGAATATTAAGGAAATAAATCATCGACCCCAAACGCCAACCGTCTAAGTGTGGGCGCCGATCTGTCCATGATTCCATCTCCTGCGTGACGTCGGCAAGTCTCAGAGAGCTTAATTGGCCCCGCTGTCCCCTGGAGGGTAGGATGGCCCTTGCTCTACCCCCATCGGTTGATGCCAACCAGAGTGGGTGTCTATTGGCTGATGTGCTTGAATTGTAACGGCCGTCCAATGACATTGTGTTAGAGGCAGCTTCACTTGAAAGATGCATGCTTGCCTTTACCCTTCCAGCGTTGGTGGCACTGGGCATTGAGTTAAAATCATAATAATTCCATTGGCATCATTATAGTTGTATTTATCAGTATAAACATCAGTAGTCCTGTAGTTTGTGATGTTGATATATCCTTATAGTATTTTTGTGTTATGTTTCACATTGTTTTGGGCACATGAGATTTGCGATACTGTTCACAGTTAGTTCACCATGACCAGCATGGGCACCTTGTTAATTTAACCTTTGAACCCTCAGGACTTTTTGAAATGTGAAGACTGTGTGCAAAGAAATAGAGCAAACAGCCCCTCCTCGTTTACATTTATAACCCGATATATGGGTCAGTGATGCCTGGCCCACGCCCCTCTCTCTGATCAGTCAGAGTCTGTATGCAGGTCGAACATCAGCCCCGCCCCCTCTCTCTGATCAGTCCAGAGTCTGTATGCAGATCGAACATCAGCCCCGCCCCCTCTCTCTGATCAGTCCCGGGGTCTGTATGCAGGTCGAGGCATCGGCCCGCCCCTCTCTCCTGATCAGTCAGGGTCTCTGCATGGCCCATGCCGGGTCGAGCATCAGCCCGCCCCTCTCTCTCCTGATCAGTCAGAGTCTGTGTGCAGGTCGAGCATCAGCCCCGCCCCCTCTCTCTGATCAGTCAGAGTCTGTGTGCAGGTCGAGCATCAGCCCCGCCCCCTCTCTCTGATCAGTCTGTGCAGGTGAGCATCAGCCCGCCCCACCTGGTGGTCAGGTCTGTATGCAGGTTGGTATCAGCCCGCCCCTCTCTGATCAGTGAGTCTGTATGCAGGTTGAGCATCAGCCCCGCCCCCTCTCTCTGATCAGTCGGAGTCTGTATGCAGGTCGAGCATCAGCCCCGCCCCCTCTCTCTGTGTTTCATGTCTGTAGGTTAATCTGATCCTGAGATATGAAGCCTAGAATTCAGCATGTCTCTGCCCATAAAGTGCAGATCTCGGGTTCTAAGTGCTAAGTTTCAGTTTCAGAAACGCAGCCTTGCTGAGCAACTCAACATCTGAGATGGGCACTCGAGTTAGAGACTCGAGCCGCACTTCAGTGGAAATCAAATACACTTCAGACTTGACTTACAACTCATCCCTAATGACTTGCGACTCGCCGCGGACTTGTGAATAATATCTCACAGACAATAAGAGACGTTTCATTATGCAGGTAGGGTTTGAGAAAGTTATGGAAAGTGACAGTATTTTGTTGATTTGGGACACAGCTCCTTTTTTGGTGACTCATCACAACACGGCCTCCTTTCTCTGCTCTTTTTGGGATTCTGGAGGAATCGCCGTGACATAATCATGGGCTGGAAATGTTATGGAAAAACGTAATTCATGATTATTCCAAAATCATTAGGGTGGTCTTTTCATGACAGGTATGACCCTTGTCCAAAATAGTCACCACAGTGTTAACACCGGGCAGAGCGATATGGACCACATGTATTTTATATGAATGGAAATATATACGATACGATATAATATATTAAATACTAAAATAGTATATAGATATATAATATATATAATATAGATATAGAATGTTACAAATATTGACCTTGATTTCTTTTTTGTACACACTGAATCGTCTTATATCCCCTCCATGGTGTGTGAGGGAATGCAAGAGGGGAGCAGAGTGAAGGAGGTGCTGAGAGCAGGGGCGGAGCAGAGTGAAGGAGATGCTGAGAGCAGGGGCGGAGCAGAGTGAAGGAGGTGCTGAGAGCAGGGGCGGAGCAGAGTGAAGGAGGTGCTGAGGGCAGGGGCGGAGCAGAGTGAAGGAGGTGCTGAAAGTGCGAAACACATATGCAGAACACAACTGATGACATGAAGCAAAGGAAAAAACAAACAAACAAACAAACAGAAAAACCACAGAAAACAACAATAATAATAATTAATAATGAAAAAAAGAAAGAACAACATTGAAAAATCAAAACGAAGGAGGATAATAATATCAATCACCGTTTTTAAATGAGTACATTCATGGCACCATTAACTGTTTACATTATTAGTGTTTAATCCACATCTATATTTATGTTTGGTAAACGTTCGAGCATGCAGTACGGCTGAATGATTTCCGTGGTAACTGATGGAGTTGTAGTAAAGTAATGAGTGTAGTTCACTCTGTGTTCGTCCTGGTGGGTGTGTTTTTTGTCGGTGATGAGTTGTTCCACTGGTAGATGATCAATAAATAGATGTTTCCATTGTGCTGTATTGATGGTTCCCATCATGTTCCAGTTCATTTGGATGGTTTCCTTGGCGATGGTGAGACATCATTTCCATCTCAAGTCAAACACTATCAAATGACACAACCAGCAACCAGACTTTCCATCTTCATCACTCAGTCAGTCATTATCCCATCTGCTTCTTCCTGAATTGGGTCACGGTTGATCCAGAGCCCACCTCAGTGCAGCAATACCCCTGGACAGGGCAGTCCATCACAGTCCATTTTTTCAGTCATTTGAATCAATAAAGTCTATTATTAGAGCACAGGTAGCAGGAGCCTCGGCCAACATACCACTGACCAGTTTGAAAAGTGACGTCCAAAGAGACACCCATTGAGATCCTCGTGTAGCCCTAGGTTTGAAAGGCCTACTGGCATTAATACTGCTAGAACTTTGCTTCCAGAACCAGAGCTTAAAGCTCAAGGGAATCGAAATCCTTGATTGCTTCCTAATTAGGTTAATATTAGGCTTGTGGGCAGACAATATGCATATGCAAAGTAGGCCATATGACGGATGCCTGCATGCAGAAATGCCCCTCTTCCTGTGTTAAATGGGCGGCCAATCACCTGACCGATCATAAGTCAAATATTGTCCTGCTTGGAAATGTCCTGTAGCGTCGTCCTCACGTGAAGTTTGTGAATTAAGTGTACGGTCACCTGACCCATTTCCATCTTTATCAGAGGTGCAGAAGCAGTTGTTAAGACTGAATGTGAAGCTGCTGCCAACCTGCTGGCAGTAGAACGTCCTAGACCAGTATTACCAAAACAGTGGGTTCCAGTGGCACCAGTGCTTTAACCTGTGCAGTAATACTTGTATTGATGCCTGCTGATGTCTGGTATTTATCATGTACATATGCACTTATAACTTTAATGAAACGTTTATAAAACGTTTGAGAAATGGAGAAACTCCCAGAAGGAAGTGTGGGATCAATAAATGATTCATATTTTAAACTGATATGATCAATATTTATTCCGGTTGTGTCTCTCAGTACGGCATCGGGTTCAACTGCTTGGAGTTGTAGAGGTTCCTAATGGTGTCCTGTGACGATCCATCCCATGCAGCTTGAATTTTCCTGCAGATTTCATGGTAAGGGTGGAATGTTGGTTGCAGGTCCAATAGTATCCCACACGATCGGCGATAGATGTGGTGATGCATCTTCAGAAATAGCGAATGCAGATTGGTTGGTCATCTCCACCCAGAACAGGACTCTCTGGCATTCGGAGTGACTCCATGACAGTGTAGCAGGACACCATTGCAGTCAATGACTAGTCCTTTGTCGTGCAGCCATCTGCCAGTGGTGCTGGCACTAACAGCATGGAGAGCATTCCTGCTCACTGAAGGTCCACAATCATGGTTGTTTGGTCCACTGGTTCGTGTAGGTCTCCCAGATCCTTCAACCTACCAACACAACAGCATGAGTCTGAATGGAATGCACATGCAATTTAATGCAGTTTTAATTTTTTGATTTCAATCTTTGCTCCCTTGCTCTGCTGCACTTCTGCTCTCAGCTCCTCCTCTACTCTTCTCCTCTCCGTCCCCTTTTGTACTCTCACATACAAACTATGGAGGCTTAGATGGAAGAAAGATTGCACGGGGTGTCCTAATTTTTTCACATCTTATAGTCAGATCTGCCGGAGTCTCTCGCCTCACTCTGGTAATGTTTACATTCTCTATTCTCTGTTAATCTAAAGACCAATTACATCTCTGTACCTTTTCCCGAGTCATGATGACCCACCGACCCCAGGCCACTCTGCCACCACTTTACATTGGCTGCCCACCTTCCGGCTACTGCACCTGGACTAGTTGCCCACCCGCCATCAGCAACTATGTAGAAATGTACACAGACCCTAATTAACTACTACTGTCCACCATCAAACTATCATTACTTCAGGTCACATATGGGGGTCCAGTGTCCGCGAACTAACTATGTATAAGTAGTTTGACCAGAGGAGGAGGGTCCCCCTGGTTCCTCCCGAGGTTTTTCCTGCACTGTCGCCCTTTGGCTCAGTCTTTATCCTTTATTCATCTGTTTTTTTACATTTTTGATTTCTGTAAAGCTGCTCTGTGACGACATCCGTTGTGAAAAACGCCATAAAAACACATTTTGATTGATTTGATTTTGATTATTATATATCATATCGTATATTGCCATTCAGCTAAAATATACTGGGATACGATTTTTTGTCCATATCGCCCAGCCCTAGTGATCCATCCAGAATTACTCTTCACTGAAAGGGTATCTCCTTTCCTGAGATTCCTACCCCCTGAGTATCCCTGACGAAAGGGCAGGCTGAGTTACTCAAGCTCACAAATATCCTTTGTCTTTCATGGTCACGAAGGTCTTCTCCAGCACTCTAGCTGGCCATAATGAGAGAGACAGCGTCGGACATGAGCAGCATTCTTATGACCCAGTTCCTGAATGTTATTTGCTTAATTAGTGGAAGAATCACACCTGTACCATAGGTCACGCTTTGTAGACTTGAGCTACATATCAATTTCGAGCCAAGCCTCTACGCGTCGGGTTGGTGGTCTTTGTGAAGAACGGTGCCCGTTCACACGTAGGCCAACGTGACATTTTAAAAGCCATGTCGTCAGGAAGGGCAGTGCGTTTTTGTATTCAGGAGTGTCTTCATATTGGTCTACAGAAGTGGGAGAGTGAGGGCGTGATGCTTGTCGTCAATAGGCCAATCACGACTGTCCCACTTGTCCAGCTGATATCAGGAGGTGGTCTCTGAGGGTGTGATGCTCTTTGGCCTGTGGCTCACACTGAGCCCACTTCAACACTTCATCTGAATGTGGGTGGTGGCTCCTCCTCTCACCTCATGCCACACGTTGGCCCGTCATTGCTGATTAATTGACTCTCTCTCTCTCTCTCTCTCTCTCTCTAACTCTCTCTCTGTCTCCGTCTCTGTCTCTCTGGCAAAATGTGAGGCAAGAAGACAGAGAAAGAAGCAATGGATTTGCAGGCAGCTGTTGATTTGAAATTAAAAGGAGCCTCGGATGAGGATCGTGTATCTGGTATGCATGTCGAGACCTGAGGAACATTTATTATTCAGAAGGAACAGTTGTTTTATAAAATTAGAAAATGTCTTAACAATCAATGTAAGTGTCTGTAATTAAGGTGATT
This sequence comes from Acestrorhynchus altus, assembly GCA_034509495.1. Classification (NCBI taxonomy): domain Eukaryota; kingdom Metazoa; phylum Chordata; class Actinopteri; order Characiformes; family Acestrorhynchidae; genus Acestrorhynchus; species Acestrorhynchus altus. The sequence goes on along the minus strand of CM067504.1, from coordinate 2,989,743 downwards.
AGAATGGAAAAATACACAGTAGGCTGGAAATATTGAACCGTTCTTTAGTTCCTCGCGAAGAGATTTCATTTCACAATAGACCTGCAGTCAATCAAAGCACCCACGATTGTGCCTGTAGTGATAAACCCATTTAGTGTAATTATTAGAGATATTACAGTCATATCAGTATCTGCAGATAATTATTAAAAACAATTTTCGGCATCAGATGATTTGTTTTTGACAAATAGTTCAAACTGAAATGTGCCTCAAATCTCTTCACAGCACGATGATCACACTTAGGTTTTCAGGGAATATCTAATGTATTCATACCTTGTCCAAAAATTCAGACACCCCGCGAAACCCTTCTTCGTGTTTTCTCTTTATACACACTAAACCATCTTCATGCCACAGTTCTGACTTATGCGCCCTCCATAGTGTGTGTGTGTGTGTGTGTGTGTGAGAGAGAGAGAGCGAACCTGAGCAGGGGACTAGGGGAGCAGAGAAGAGAAGAAGATGAGAGCCGGTAGCAGAGAAGCGCGAGGGAGCAGGGAGCTCTGTTTATATCGCGATATATTGATTAAATCGAAATCGGTCGTATCTCTCGTATGACTCTACTTTCGAGACTGGCATTTGATGACACTTTTGTTCTTTAAGAGCAGAATGTTTATGGGATCTAGGGCTGCAGTGGTATACTGGTTTTAGGTTTACTGGTTTTCGGATATACTGTGGTATATAAATCGTAAATCAATAGTTATCAGACCATGTACAACTGCTTAATACTGGTAGTGAAAACAAATCCCAAATAGGGAATCTCACCAGTTAATCAAATAATATCACTATAACCCGAAACAAATTCAAATATTATATATATATATAAATGTATTTTTAAACATAACTTTGTCATATAAATATATGCTTAATAAATATATAATTTTATTACAATTATTCTTAAGGAAAAATATGTTAAAAATTATATAAATGTGTGTGTGTGTGTGTGTGTGTGTGTGTGTGTGTGTGTGTATTTTATCGGCTCTGACAGAAATGTACATAAAAAAATGTCATATTGGCATTGGCTCAGATTTTCCATATTCCCATATTCCTGATTCCCGTATATTCCCACCCGTATAAATTCCTATTCTTCTTCTTATCTTCAGGTTGTTCTGTGTGTAATAAAATAACTGGAATCAGCACTTTTCAAGGTTTTCTTCTACACTCGACTCGTCTCTCTGCACTCCAGCTGACACTCCTGTTGCATTTCACTCGCAATAATGAAACGTCTTGGCTGCAGTGGTTTTAAGACCCTTGCTCGGCCCACCTCTCTGTCGTTTTGTGATTTTTTTTCCTCTGTTACTGTGCAGATGTCTAGGGACTGTGGGTTGTGAAAATGGTGCTTTTGTGACGGGAAGAGGCAAGATGGGTCTGAAGGGATGACTCTGGGATGGGATTTTTTTTTTCTAGGGCACTAGAACGTTCCTCCCCCAGTGAAATCCCACAGTGCCCCTCAAAATGTAGGGTATCGGGATGTGCGTTATCTGAGCTGGTGTACCCCAGGTTGCCTGGCAAATCAACAAACCAACTGACAGGAGGAATGTGAAGAACTGCGCCTGATTAATTAAAGGAAGAGGGGGAATAATCCAGACGCTCCATGTACAGTGGGAATCAGTGGAGGCTCCAAGATACCGTGTTATCCCAGTTCTTGCTCCACAGCAGAATCCAGTGTGTGATATTTAAATATTCGGGATCCAATGAAGAGTTGAATACACTCACATGTAGTGAAGGTTGTTTATACTTACAAATTCTTACTAACCAGTGAGAATTGGTTAGTGGTGGCCGAATAGTTGGTTTCTGCACAACAGCAAGCCTCCGGAGGATCCTACATCTTGAGGTTCATGGGATTCCAGAGGCACCCACAGCTTCTGGCATTTCAGCAGCTGTTCTCTTATCAGAAATCTTCCTCATTATGCCTTTATCTGAGCAAACCCGCCTGTGCTCTGAATCAGCCTCAAATCTCTTCACAGCACGATGATCACACTTAGGTTTTCAGGGAATATCTAATGTATTCATACCTTGTCCAAAAATTCAGACACCCCGCGAAACCCTTCTTCGTGTTTTCTCTTTATACACACTAAACCATCTTCATGCCACTGTTCTGACTTATGCGCCCTCCATAGTGTGTTTGTGTGTGTGTGTGTGTGTGTGTGTGTGTGTGTGTGTGTGTTTGTGTGTGTGAGAGAGAGAACCTGAGTAGGGGACTAGGGCAGCAGAGTAGAGAAAAAGCTGAGAGCCCAAAGCAGAGAAGAAAAAAAAAAAAAAATAAAATAAATCCTGCTCTGTTTATATCGCAATATATTGATTAAATCGAAATTGACCGGTCGTATCTCTCATACGACTCTACTTTCGAGGCTGTATTTTTATAAACAGACAGTTAAAAGAGCCTCCACAGTGTGAAACAATGTAAGAGTCCGTATTAGAACTGTATGTTCAAGTCAAGAATGTCACCGATGAGGGTTAAGGAGATCTGCTTGTCGAGGGTGACCCTGTTATACCTTTTTAAAGGTGCTGTAGTTGCCATAACGACTCAGCAAAGTGACGCGTTACAGTATTCGAGCTTAATCGGGGAGCATTTTAAAAATGCCATCGGCAGAAACCTAAACTGCCTGTCTTTAGAATAATGCAGGAGGAAGGAACAGCGGTTAATTAATAACCTCGCGTTGGAGAAGGAACCTCGTCTTAGGCCTCGTCTGTTTACCACGCAAACCCCCCTGTGACAGCGATTGTCTGAAGGTAGATCTCTCTGCAGAACAGCCTGTGACAGTGAGGCTTTCATATATTCAGCTTATATTGTCAGCTCCTGTTCACACTAATGAATCATCAGCTTTCAGCCTGCTCTGCTTTAATGTTTGGAAAGGCTATAACTTAGACATACAGGCTTTTAGAGTTATTTGACTCGTTAGTCTGCTTTATGCTGCATGGGTGATCCAGCTCTAACCTCATAAGCTCTCCGACACAGTGTTTATCAGGATAAAAAGGCTCCTGGAACATTAGAGAGAGCTTATAAATAGATGCATACTGTGTGTGTGTGTGTGTGTGTGTGTGTGTGTGTGATGACTTTAAAAGCAGTTGCACAAAGGAGAGTTTGCTGATGTTTTCAAACATACTGTCCTTCACTGTCCAGTTTATGGCTCATATTTGGAAACTCGCGTCGAATTCACCACTGTTGTGATGTCACACGCTTGTTTACATAAAATGTGGCAGCAGCCAATCAGAACAGAGCTCGTTTACATATCTTAGTGTTAAGGATGCAATAAGAAAAATGCACTGTGCACCTTCGATAAGCTCATAACCGCCTAAAATCGGATATGTTCCATCGTCCAATCGACACCCATACATGCACTTGAGTATTCCGGTAACGGAAAAGTCCAGGTCTACGTGAGTCAGGCTCGAGTTTCTGATTGGCAAGCAGCCAAGTTTCTCTCAGAGCAAAAAAAGATTCGGCAGCATTGCTGTGAAGATTTGATTGCATATAATGACTAGAGTGTGAGTTCAGGATGTATGATGACCATAGCACCTCATCCCAGAAGTAATGGAGGGAGCTCCATCATTCCAGAGAACAAGGTTCCAGTGCTCCACAGCTCAATGCTGAGGGGCCTCATACCCCTCTAGACCACATGTGGCATTAAACACGGTGCCAATATGTTCATGTTTATCTGCTCCTATGACTAGACAGTTCTGTGCAAAAGTTTTAGTCCCCTAATCCCGTCATTCCTCCTCCTGTCTGTGATCAATATGAGTAGAGACGCCAGAACCCGTTAGAACAGATGCAGGTAAACAGAACGACAGGAATTTCTCGTTCTGAAGAAAGTAGTTGAGATCTTGTGAGCTGGTCTGAAGAACAAAGGTTCTAGATTTCTCCTGGAGGCCCCCAGCCAGCGCCTGGATGTGTTCAATTCCATCAGCAGCGCACCTGAGGTAATTAAGTGAGGTATTATTAAACACTCACTGCCCAGATAAGGGGATTTTCATTCTCATTCACCAAGGAGGACTGAAATATTGGTGTAGCACTGTATATAGGAAATGTATTATATATGAAATAATATTTTATAATATATTATTATATATTATATAATATATTATAGTATATTATATAATAACAATGAGTTTGTATATCACGGTAAACCGGTGTACCTGCTGCCACCCTACAGTAGAGCCATCAGGTACCGTGAAGGGCTATTTTGGAGCAAAATCGGAACATTTATTCCAAAATAATATTTTCAACGTTTGTTCGTTTGGCAGCGTCTTGGTGTTGCTACAGTCTGGTGAAGTGTTCTCTAATCCTCAGCTGGAATGACAGCGCTGGATGAAAACGGGAAGGCTCTAGTGGTTAACACTCGGACTGAAAATACATACGGATGATTGGGATCGTGGCGAGGGCTGCAGTTAAACCTGCATTCGCTCTCCTGCATGTAAAATGTATTTTAGTGGTGGAAGTGGGCCAAAGGCAGGCTGGGCTGTGGCAGCGCTACCTTGGCAGATCAGTGGACGTGGCCAAGGTCCTGCATTGTTTGACCAATAGGTGTGAATATGGATTTTTTTTTACCTCCTGGGTGAGACCAAGGCTGTTCAGGCCTCAGAGACAGTAGCTGTCACAATAAAGTCAATATTACACGGCAGCATGATACTAAACGAGTTCTTATGCATACTGACCACCTCTGTATAGAGCCGGTCAAATATTAGTATATAATAAACACAGCAGCTCTTTGTGGTTCCATAATTCCAGACTGTAGTTCATCTGTTTGTCTGCAGACTTTATTCTCCTCCTTTCACCCTGATCTTCAATGATCAGGACCCCACAGGACCACCACAGAGCAGCTATTATGAGTGGAACAAACACAGCAGTGCTGCGGGAGTGTTTAAACCCCTGAGTGTCACTGCTGGATTGAGAACAGTCCAGCAACCAGAAATGTCCAGCCGACAGCGTCCTGTGGGCAGCGTCCTGTGAGCACTGATGAAGGACTAGAGGACGACCAACACAAACTGTGCAGAAACAGATGAGCTTCTGTCTCGGACTTTACATCTACAAGGTGGAGACACTCGGTAGGAGTGTCTAATAGGGTGGACAGTGAGTGGACACGGTGTTTAAACACTCCAGCAGCACTTCTGCGTCTTATCCACTCACACACACACATTATATATTTAATATATATACAATGGACACCAATAGGAACCTCCCAATAGCATTGCAGTCCCACCCTTTCTTCTGGGTGCAGCTATTTGTGCAACCATTCTTGGTTTGTGCTGAAAAGCATCCTTAAAAGCAGGCCTTTTCAAATTCTGGTTTTGAGGACGTCTTCTCAGCCCGGTAGTGGTGCTGTAGGTGAGAATGCATTACGAGCAGCATTGTGATCCCCCTTCCCTGAGGGCAGTTCACGGGCTTGGGGATTGATAGTGCCTCAATTTAATAAAAATGCATATTTAATATTGCAGGGTTTTATTTTTCTCTGAATATAACGTTTTTGTGACTCGGCTGCTCGGGCTTAATCTGATTTCAAGGCAGCGCTGATCAAAACAAAAGCTGGTGGCGTCGGAGGGAAGGGAGGATGCCAACCTGTGCAGTGCTGCAGTTCTCTAGCACTTTCCGTAAAGAGCTCGTGTTTAACGGATCAGCACAACTGCTCGTATTCCTGTGTGAATAAAGTTACATTCCAAAGCACAGGGAGATCCTCCTCTTATTAAAGCCGTGCTGCAGTTAAGGTTTCGGGCCTTTGTGGGAATACATTTTCATGCTCCCTGAGTGTGTAACGGCGAGCACGCAGCAGCAGTCAGCAGTCATGAGCACGATTTCAGCTCTTAGTGTGGAAAACAGCCTGGATGAGATCTCAAGTGATGTGCTTGGGTAAGACCACTCTGATGAAGATCCGGTGGGGTCATCAAGCCTTCAGGCAGGTCATTAATTATGCAGTTAATGAAGAATTCACTGGTTGACTTTCAGAAGCTTTCTTGGGGTTGGTTCAAATGCCACTGTGTCGTCCCACCCTCAGACCTGTGTCCCCCAAAAAACTGTCCACTTCTCAAACTTTCCACAGCTTTCCACATTTTCTTCTCGACTTGGACTTCACTTCTCCAGGAGGAGCTGCGGTTTTGACTAAAGGCCTCCGTTCTGCTTAAGTGTCGTCTCATTAGTTGCAAAACTGCAACTCAGCAACCTGTGAAAAGTAAAGCGGTGGCAGAACATGACAGGCTGGTGTTCCCCACCAGACGTCTGCTGTGAATGGAAGCTGCTGCCTCAGATTTGATCAGGTTGCCTAATTGCATGGTTTGGCACATCTGTGGCCAGAGCTGAAATGGGACCGCCAAAACCGATATACACTATATGGACAAAAGTAATGGGACACCTGCTCATTCATTGTTTTTCTTTGAAATCAAGGGCATTAATCTCTAGAACCCGAGTCCTGGTTTTGTAATTTGACGTCGTTTTATAGGATGGTGTTGAAAGGATTTGACATCAACTGTGGCAAGGCCTACCTGAAGGCCTCTTGATGACATTTTAGGATTGTTAGAGACGTGTGGTCTGACTTTGGACTAAACTGGCCAGGTCAGCCTGATCTGGCCATGTTGGCAGTTGTTTTAAATGTCCTGCACTTGTACTTGGACAGTGGAACAACTGATTTCTAACTGTGATCTTTTTAAACACCTTTACAGACTCATCTGCATAAACAACCTTCTTTCTGAAGGTCTCAGAGAGCTCTGTGGATCTCACCGTGCTGATATCAGCTCGACAATCAATAGTAAACTAAATTAATGTCTGAGGTCTAACCTTTAGAACCCTAGGCTAATTTTGAGATATATTTTCCAAGTTTGATGTACTTTTATTTATAAAAACATAAAAAAAGTATTTATAGGAGATAAATACCAGATATTGTTATTTTCAAGATATAAATATTAAGAGAATTTAAATACTTGTATACATTTTACCATGTTTTGATTTTAGTTGCAGCAACAATTATTTTTACTATGAATGAATGAATATATTTTTATTTGTTTGCTTATAAACACTTTATATTGTAGAAATTCTGTTCTAAATTGATCATCCAGAGTAGTTATTTGTAACGATTAGACCATATTTGTAATAATAATTTCTTCAAAATACTTGACAGTGGTCCAAATTTAATAAATAATAACCATAATGTCCTTTTTTATTTCTATTGTTTAGATATATATCAATATTATCCCTTCTGAGGACTTTTATCCTGAAAATTGAACCATATGTGAGCAAAGAAAGGCAGCAGTCCCTTCCTTTTCATTGTCTTCTTTAACCAAATATCCTGGTCAGTGATGTCATAAGCCCCGCCCCGTCTCTGATCAGCCAGAGTCTGTATGCAGGTGAACATGCACTGGAAGCTCCTTTGGCTTTTAAACTGGTCTTGTAGTTTGCTATGATGTGTGTTTCATGTCTGTAGGTTACTCTGATCCTTATGAAGCTTGGAATTCTTGCATGCAAATTTCTTCTAGCCTTTAGAACATTGCTGTGAGGATTTGGTTGCATTCAGCCAGAAGAACATTAGTTCCATCCCAACATTACTGGACAGAAAAGGGTTATAGCACCATAGTAGTGCGTGTGTCACACAGCGTCTGGGGTTGTGGGTTCAATCCTGTCTCAGATGGCTGTCCGTGTGGAGTGGTGTTTTCTTTCCATGTCTGCAAAGCGTCCAGACCTCCAATGTGTTGTCCTAGATTTTTATCATTGTGGAACAGCGGTCTTAGTCTGGGCCTGGAGGCTTAATTTTCTACAGGTGGTCTTGTCTGAACCACGCCTTATCTGAGTCTAATATTCTCACTCAGTTATGTCCTTCTGGACATGTGACAACAAACCATTGATCTTGGTGCTGACCACAGTGCCTCCACACAGATTTGTTGGTCGTCTTCACCAAGACAAAGGCAGGACTCGGAGTGACTCAACGACAGTCTGGTGTGACACCATTGCAGTCATGCATTGTGGTTGGTTGATTGCTTCCTGGTGCCAATATCTATTTTGATGAGTGTATTTAGTGGGTTTAGGAACGTTCTGTATTCCTTTGGTGGTTCAGTTTTCCTACCATCAGTGCATCATTGTCCACAAATACCAGTTCTACAGGGATATGAGGGGAGCTCAGGGGAGTGAAAGTACAAATGTTCTTTATTTTAAAACTGCAACTTCTTGAGCAAGAAACATAACACAGTATTGCTTTAAATATTTGATGTGTTTGGCAAGCCTGGGTGATAGCTGAGAAGAAGCAGAAGTTTGCTACAGCACTGCTTTAGGGCAGAATGTTGTAGGCTTGTGCTGTACCTTCACAGTGTGTACCGCGAGGACAGGGTATTCGGCTCCAGACCTCCAATTTGTTGTCCTAGATTTTATCATTAATAGTCAATTTAGGTTGTAGAACAGCGGTCTATTGTCTGGGCCTGGAGGCCTAATTTTCTGCAGGTGGTCTTGTCTGAACCACATCTGATCCAAGTCTAGAAGACGTCAGTAGGCATATAATTAAAGCTCAAACTGAGGTGAAAATGTTGTGGCCGATAAAATTGTTAGGGGTTGGAATTCTAACCTGTAATGTCAGCCAAAATCAGTTTGCATTTACCCTCATTTGTCAAAAAAGAGTTGCACCCTGAAGAAAGTGTGGGATTGCATTGCTGTTGGGAAGGAAGATAAAGGATATGATGATAAATGTAGACCGATCTGATCAATATTCATTGATCTATGATGTTGATACTGAAGTGGTGTCTCTCAGTACGGCGTCGGGTTTAACGCAACACGCCAGACGTCTCTGCATGGAGTTGTAGAGGTTCCTAATGGTGTCCTGTGACGATCCATCCCATGCAGCTTCTGGACATATGACAACAAACCATTGATCTTGGTGCTGAACACAGTGCCTCCACACATGGATTTGTCGGTCATCTCCACCAAGACAAAGGCTGGGCTCGTCGCTGAAGATGACCCGCTGTCATTCTGAGCGACTCCATGACAATCTGGCGCAACACCTTTGGAGTCTTGATGTTAAGGACAGTCATCGTAACAGTGTAGGTGCCTACAGTTATGCATCGTGCAGCCATCTTCTTATGGTGGTGAGTCACTCGATGCATGTCAGACAGTGTTCCATCTCCGTCTGTGTGGTTCGTGTAGGTGTAGATCCTACATGTCACTGGTGCATACAGTGCTTTCCTCTATCCACGGCCACCAACAGTGAGCTACGGTAGTATCTATAAGGCGTGCAATACACTGAGAGACTGTCCTGCATTTCCGAGCTCTTCTCTGAGGTGTACTTCACTTTGCATGGGATGCTTGTGGTAATGGGTTCGATTCTCCCTCCAGTTGGTGTCTGTGGGGGTTCTCTCCAGCCTCTGTTTTTCTCCCAACTCCCAAAAACTCACACTGTCGATGAACTAGCCATGGTTATTCCCCTCTAAATGTGAGTGTGTGAGTGAATGGGTGGGTGGGTGGAACCCTACAATGAACTGGTGCCCTGTCCGGGTATATTCCTGCCTAAGGAGTCCCAAGTAGGGTCTCCTAGGAAGGAAGGTCTGACTAGGAAGAAGTGGATTAGAAGAGGAATGAATGAATGCATGATCTTGTATTTAAACAATAGTCCTGAATGAAATACACTGTGTACCCAAAAGTATGTAGACCCTGACCGTCCCATCTGGACGAGCATGTGAACCATGGGCTTTTATCTGCCCCTGTTGCAGAGTTAATAGGTCTGGGAACTCTAAATGTTCCGGGATGACTTTCCACAAGATTTTGGAGTATCTGTGCATCTGTGAGTTCAGGCACCGATGATTGAAATGAAGGCCTTTACAACACTTGCACATAGTGACCTCAGGCTTCTGTGCAGCAGCATGTTTCTCTTATTTTAACAGTGGTTTGTGCTCAGAATGACCGATCTGTCTGTACTGATGGGTTGTAGTTAAGCAGGGAATGCCCACCAGTGGTATCTCTCCATCCTTTAAGTCCTTTTGATGCTGTGGCCAAAAAAACAGTAATTATCCGCACGTTATTACCACATTTTTGTCAGTACTGACCTCCGGTCATCGCTAACGGCCGACATTATCGATTCAGGTCAGTTAACTCCCACTGATATATTGATAAATTGACCGGATACTGAACCCAAGGTCTGGAATGACCCCTGCTGGCTACCATCTGCTTCCTACATAACATTCATCCACATTCTCCTGCAGTATTCCCAAAATTCAGAGGCAGGTCATGCGCTTGGCACCTGCCCCCGCCTGCAGCTTCTGTATATTTATACTTGTTTTATTATGTCACCGGAGCCCTGCTGCAAATGAGCCTCTGGCTTAAATGTGTCTCTGAAAGGCGAGGCAGATTTAAAGCTTTAAGAAAGTGCTTGTTCAGTATTTTAACCTTTTATGTGATGGATAAATAATACGTTATTGCGTTTTGGTAAGAATCTGACGATACGATGCACATCACGATACAGTGGTCATGATTTGATATATTGTGATATCTTGCGATACTGTTACCAAGTGATTTTTTTTACTTTCTAGGCCAGATGTGCTGGATGTTTTCATAGTTTCATGTACCTTTATTCACCGGAAAGTTACTCACACATGACAAATATTGGTTCTTGGCAAATATTATTTAATTTGAGTTCATATTACAAAATTTAGACATTTGTTTGAATTTGACCATGTTTTCATGAGAAATTTACTTCATGCCTGCAAATGTTACAGGTCACATCGTATGAGGACTATGAAAACACTTTAAGCTTGGAAATCTTGTTAGAAACTGATCATCTTGTATTTTTGATCTGTAAATGAATTCATTTTTTCTGTTTAATTTGAAAATGTTATATTTAATTATTCTTTTATTTTATTGATTACATTTAAAGTGATATATGTCAAACCTTTTTGAGAGTTTTGTTTTATTCTGACACTGATTTGTAATTTAGCTAAACCTGAATTTAATTACTGCAATAATGTGAGATTCTGGATTTTGATTTTCATGTAATGAATATAAAATCAGACTAAATTTCTGTATGAAATTACGTGAAATAACTTTTTACAATATTCAGATTTTCTGAGTGTACATACATACATAACCATTTTCCATGCTGAGCTGGATTACTCGCTGAGTTTGATGGCATCATAAGTATAATGTACATTATCACCAAATGTATAGTGATCCTCAAGTGTATCAATATTTTCATACACCTCGATAAATAATAATAATAATAATAATAATAATAAATAAAATAATAATAAATAATGTGATTTTAACTGGGACAAAAAGTTAGATGTTGTTTTACAAGCCTGTTTGCAACCCTTTTATTTTGCTTGGACTTACTCCACTCAGCCATTCTTCAGTCAGTGTAGAGCAGAGTTTCTCACCCGTGGTCCTGGAGGCACCCCAGCCCCGCACACTTTTGTGAAGTCCCTGCATTAACACAAGGCAACTCTGAAAGTGCTTGTTAAACAGCTGATTTGTTGAAGCTGGTATGTTGGGAGCAGGGAAAGCTCTAAAATGTGCAAGGCAGGGGTGCCTCCAGGACCAGAGTTGAGTTTGAACGCTTTCACTTCCATATTCTCCCACTACATTCAGCCTTGGAGGGCTTTCACTAGTGGCTCTGGTGTGTGTGAACACAGAACTGTTATAACCCATCACCTGTTATTCTGGTTGTGCTGAGTCTTCAGTGTTCAGTGAGGTTCACAGTATGTTCCAGAACACGTTTCCATTCTAGGACACCTTTAAAGAATGACTTTGTCACCTAGATTCATTTTTTTTATTCCTCTTTCACAAACTCAAATGCTGTTTTCCAAACTCTTGGTCGAACAAATGCCTTTAAAGCCAACAACATGGACACTGGTCTGCTTCGCCAAAGCCCTGGACAGCAGGGTTCTCGCAGTGCTGTCTGCAGAGCAGGCCTGGTTGCCAGCATTGTCAGTATGATGGACCTTTTCATTTGCTGACATCTATCTGACATCTACTGTCTGACATGCTTGAAGTCTAAACTTTACCAACACACATGAGAGTGAAGCCTGTGATGGGCTGATTCTTTCTCCACCTGCCGTAAAGCTCCAGCAGACAGTTGTCTCTGTCACTGAGTCCGATTAAAACGCTGTCAATCCGGCAGCGAAGCTTAGGGAGACGTTCGTCTTTTGAAGTCAGTGTGAATCTGAGACCAGAAAGCATTTTTCTTTCTTAACATGTGAAAGAGGGAAAATAGATGGGAAGCTGATGTGGGAAGAGTGGGATTTTACCCACTGTGCTTTGAGTGGATTGTGACCAGTCAGACGCGGAAGGGGGAGGACCTGGTAGATCGGGTGGGGAACTGAAGATGGTATTTTTAACCTTTAGAACTCAGATTTAAGTATTTGTATGAATTTGACCATGTTTTGATCAAATATGTGCTTTTGCCTTCTGTTCTCCAGAGTGTTTTGGGCTGAAAATGCAATCATTTTAACGAGTTTTTGTAATGATTAGATTGACAAGGACATTTATAAAAATCAGTTCTTCAAAAAAAAATTGACAGTGGTCCAAATAAGCTAACAAAACAACCCGGATGTCCTTTATTATTGATCTTATTTATGTATGTGTCAGTATTATCCCTTCTAATGACTTTTATTTTGAAATAACCATTTTTCCTCGGTATCCCAATATCTGCATCAGCGACATCAGCCTCGCCCGCTCTCGCTGATCAGTCAGAGTCTGCATGCAGGTCGAATGAACACATGTACAGAGCAGTAAACATGCACTGGGAGGTTTGGGTTTGTTATGTGAATCATATCTGTAGGTTACTCTGATCCTGAATTATGAGGCCTATGAGGCCAGGAGGGTGGGGTGCAGTTTGGGGATTAGGGGTCCTCACTGGGTTCTTGGAATGGGGCGTTCAATATAGCGGTGTTCAGGAAAATCAAAACGGACTTCATAGGGCCCTACGGTACTGAACTCCAGGGTCCAGTACCAGTATCACTTCAATTGTGAATGGCACCCACCCCTACTGGTAGTACAGGAGGCAGAAAAGGGTAAGGATGAAGGAGGGATCTTTCATACTAGCTGTCAGGCCATATTTATTTAAGCCTGGCAGCCACGAGTGAAAGTGATTACTGGTGTTTTCACTGGATGATGGGTGGGGTGGTCGGAAGAGAGGGTCAACGTGATATGATATTGGAAAACCTCTGATATACCACAATGGATCATGTTTAATATGACCAAGGACGTGAACTAATGAGGTAAAAAAGACCATTTGGGTTCTAGATTAACTTTGACGATTATATATCTGTTTGTCTGGCGGTTAGATTTCTCATTCTGAAACAGAACTGTACCTTCACCCAGGCTTCTGATTGTGCATTAATGTCATTGAAATCATCTAAATCATCTAATCAAAATACTTTTCAATGGTTAGCAGGACTATTCCTGACTAATGACTGTTATAATGGATATGATTTTGCAGAAATTGAGCCTTTACTGGCACCCAGCTGGGCTCTGAAGCACAACGGCAGAATTCTAATGGAAATTTCCAAAGTAGACCCTTTTGCCTGTTTTAGAGAGAGGTCATGAGTCAAGATGAAATATGGAGAATAATGGTTTCAGCGACCAGAAATACTAGACCTAATCTTCAGAGCAATTCCGAAAGTATGCACGAATGTGAAAATTCAGGCCCAGTGCCGATTAGCATTTCCAGGGTCTGCTGTGGCTTATAAGACTCATTTATATTAAAGCAAATGTTTCAAATAAAACATACAGTGAAGCTGTTTAATTATCACCTCATCCAGCTTTAGCTCATAGACTTACTGCCGCACTTCGCAGGCAGTTACATGCTGTTATCTAGGCTTCATAACTTAAATACAGACATAATATATATATATATATATATATATCATAACCAGACAGCTCAGACAACAGATGAAATTCTTTTTCAAACTGAATTAAATCCCAGTTTAAATGCCAAAGCAGCTTCCAGTGCATGTTTACTGCTCTGGCCACATGAACATGTTTAACCTGCATACAGACTCTGGCTGATCAGAGAGAGGGGGCGGGGCTGATGCTCAACCTGCATACAGACTCTGGCTGATCAGAGCGAGGGGGCGGGGCTGATGCTCAACCTGCATACAGACTCTGACTGATCAGAGAGATGGGGCGGGGCTGATATCACTGACCCAGACTTTGGGTTATAGAGGAAAATTAGGAGGGAGGGGCTGTTTGCTCTGAAAGTGTTCAAATTTCAGAATCAAAGTCCCGAAAAGGGATAATTCTGATACATATATCAGTATTTTTGAAGAACTTTTTTAATTAGAAATATTCTCGTGAATAGAATTGTTACAAATAATTAATCAGAAACACTCTGAGATAGTGTTTTTAGTCCTTATAACCACATAAAAAATGGCCAAATTCATACAAATACCTACATTCTTTGAAGACACGTCTGAGTAGCGTCGGGTCTCCTGAAAACAACAATATCTGGTATGTGTGACTGTCTCCTATAAATACTTATTGTTTGATGAATAAAAGAAGGCCAAACTACAAAAACATCCCACGGAATTGGCTTCCAAAGGTTAAAAAGCATTTACATCCTCATCTATAACCAATCCTGTCATTACTGTTCTACTGTTGAACCTGCAGCACTTTGAGCAGCTTTTCAAGTAGACCAAAGCTCACCTCTGCCCAGTCTGTCACTGTTTTTGTGGCTTTTGATGAAGCGACGCACTAAATACCAGATAAGCTCATTTGCTTTTCCCCTCCAATTCCAGACCCCCACTTTTCCTCTCACACTGGTAAAAACAGCACAGTCCCTCTCCTGCCCAGTCCTTTAATACCTTTCAATCCAGTCTTCACAGAAATTAACTGTGTTTTTTTTCCCGAGTGCAGGAAAGGAATACAATCCAGTCCTGTCAGATGTTCGCCGCCGCTGTCACTTTATATAAGTTTAGCGAATCTTTCTTCTGCTCAGCCGCAAATAAACGGCGTCTCAATTTACTCGGACTGTGCTCCGCCATGTGTACAAGCTTCTAAATGGGGTCCCATAAGCAAGCTTTGAATTAGTGCCTGTTATTTGCATAATGAATCAATGTGTGTGGATTGCACATGGCTGTAAATGTAAAAGAGCTGAGTAATTGGAGGGGCAGCAGCGGTAATTATTGGTGAATGGAATACAAAGCAGTCGAGCAAATCAATGGCACCAGGCCTCTCTTTCGTCCTCCGAGAGACTTCGCGTCCCACGTTCTCTTTACTGTTATGGTCTGATGTGTTACTCGGATCACCCTCGGCAAAAAGGAGTCTTCGTTGTGGAAATGAGTTGGTACTAGGATTGTCCAATATAGACGCATGAACTGGGATTTTATTGGACTTTTTTTTTTACTGGAACTGTATCAGATGGTGGATGACGTCACACACATGTCTGGACGTCAGAGGATCTCAGAAAAGCCTCGGGATTTAGATTTAAGGTCACGTGATATCAGTGTGGATGGAGGCCCACTTAAACACAGCATACGAAGACGTAGTGGTGGTGATGTAGGATGAGGCCGTCGGTCACAGCCATGCTTTCATGACCCACCCGAAGTCAGAATGGTCGGGCAGCTCTTACTGGGGGATTACGTGGCGAGAAAACCTGTTAAAGACCATTTTACTCCTATGAGGCTTGTTTTCACACTGAGCTCGGAGCTTTGAGATGTTTGGTAATGATTCTCAGATGGACCTAATAAAGCTGAAACCACCCCTAGATGAAATTTGAACCCGATCACCAAAAACACGTGAATGCCGAGTGTCAAAATCAAAGGGATCAACGAGCAATCCCATAGAAGAACCACTTTTGGTTCCATACAGAACAATGGGTATAATAGAGATGTGTGAGTGTGAAGAACCTTTACAAGAAATGAGGGTTCCTTAAACCTTTAAACCATCCATCTGTATTACATACAGGCACCTGCAGATTCCAGGACTGTGGTACGTTCTGTTGTTGTAGGGGTTCTAGTCATTGACCCTTGTGTTGACATTTGTGATGCTCATCTAAACACTCTAGAGAAGCAAAACTCGTCTTGTTTCTAGGTGTGATTTATCTCTTCTTCATGATACGTCTAATACTGTAGATAATGCTCTTTGTTTAAGATGGGAAATAAAGCTGAATTGTGGGGAGAATTATTTTGGATTAGAATAATTCAGCGTCATAATTAATAGCATACATTTCACTCTTGCCATCAGAAGATAATTTATTCTAATATAAGGGGCGGTAGTTTATCGCTGGCTTCTTAGGCTTTAAATTGAAACACTTATTAAAGCCTAGGCTTAATTTTATTACAGTAATAAATTTCACCAGCTTATGTACAAGCTTCTTCATCATTTAGCAGTTCTTCAGTGAGATACTGCGGAGGAAATCTTCATTAAACCCGCGCGCTGTTACAGTCAGATACAGTTGATTAGTTTCAACCCACAGATATTATTGCTGTATGTGAAGGAGAGGTGAAGGACATGCTGGACTGGGTCATGTGGCAGGAACATAATATCATACCGATGCTCGGGAATGGAGAACATTGAACCAATAGTGCCACATTTTAAAGTACTTAAAAAAAACAAACAACAAATATTAATACATTTCAGGGATGAATGAATGAAGGGTCGCCTTTCTAGAGACCCAAGGACGCTTAACAATCAGCACTCTCCACAATCACACTGACGAGAAGAATTAACCGTGGAGGACGACATCGAGCACGAGAGGGGTTCACCCAGGACATACAGAGGTTCACTCAGTTTAGAGTAGCCATTTCACCTGATCGCCATGTTTTTGGAATGTGGTCCCCGGATGAACCTCCATCCAGATAGGGCCTTGAACCTAAAGACCCCAGTGCTGGAAGTCGAATGTGCAACCCCCCAAACCATCATGTCATGATGGCTTTAGCTCGTTCAAAGCGTACAACTTCATGGAGCAATGAGTCCTGCTTTTGTTTTGGTGGAGACGACCAATGAATCAATGTGTGGAGGCACCAGAATCAATGGTTTGTTGTCACGCATCACACATCCAGCCTGGTGTCGTGCTGTGGGTGCAGTCACCTTTGGTCTTCATTACAGGCTCTGTAACGTTACGTTAACGAGGTTCTGCAACCAGTGGTTCTACCTTTTCTGAACACACACTCCGGTGCTCCGTTCCAACAGGACGACGCTCATCCACACACTGCTGCCGTCTCAAGGTCTCGCCTTGAAGACACAGATACTACGCCGTGGTCGGTCTCATCTCCAGACCCGTCGCTCTATCAACACTCCACCCCTACCACACCATCTGCAGAACTGAGTGAGAACATTCAAGCTGCATGAGATGGATCATCACAGGACGCCATGAGGAACCTCTACAACATGCCGATTCAATAACGAGCACATGGCAAAACAAAACCAGCAGACAAAGGAAAGCAGATACAGGCAGAAAAAGCCTGGAATTAATCTTTAATCTTTCATTTTCTCCTTCTTTTCCATTAGTGTTGTTGATTTGGCTCTCAGGCAGGAGCACATTACCCATCCCCCTACAGGGCGAGGCCAGATTAAACCAGTTCACCTTGGTGATGCACCAGCTGCACACTGGTTTTATATTATGTCCTGTTATGAACGTGTTTATTTGATGTTTTGTAGTGTGTCTGATTTTAAGCACTGCATTAGTGCCGAATAGAGTTAGTGCATGTGCTATCTGATCAATTCCTCTGCTCCCTCCTATCACAGGCTTCCAGTAGAGAGGCTTGAGGTCAATCCACCCCCACCCACCTCCCCATCTTGTACTTCTCAGTGGGAGACTTTCCCAGGCTGTATCCTGCCTAGTAAACAAACTACAGTGTGCCCACTCCAGACCCACGCAGTGACATGAAGATAGTGTTTGATGTCATATGCAAAGATCACCAATGTACATTTTGGTGAGGACACCATCTGCGCTGGGTGGCTGCCCAAGTGTCCCATATCTCAGTCCACCACTGGAAGAATGATTGATTGTTATTACCAACTCATTTTGGCAAATATGGTAAATATGTTGTCCAGTGTTAAGAAGAGCCTGGATTCTTGTGCTTATATATAGGTGCAAAGTCTGGTGTTGATTGGGTGGATGGAACTGTCCCTCAGTCTGCTGGTTCTGGCTAGGAGGACAACACATGCTTCCTCGGATCCACGTGAACCCAGCCACCACCTGTTTTCAAACCTCTGCCGAAGAGTGCCGTCTACCCATGCAGAGAGAACACGGCCGATTCCGCGCTCTCAGATTCCAGCTATTGATGGCAAGCAGCACAATCCAGGATTCATTCCCTGGCTTGGCTCACAATGGAAATGCTGTGTTTATACAGGGGTTGGACAATGAACCTGGAACACCTGTCATGTTAGTGTGGGAGGTTTCATGGCTAAATTGGAGCAGCCTGGTGGTCAATCTTCATTAATTGCACCAGTAAGAGCAGAGTGTGAAGGTTCAATTAGCAGGTAAGAGCTCAGTTTTGCTCGAAATATTGCAATGAACACAACATTATGGGGGACATACCAGAGTTCAAAAGAGGACAAATTGTTGGTGCACGTCTTGCTGGCGCATCTGTGATGTATCAAGAGCCACGGTATCCAGGGAAATGTCAGCACCACCAAGAAGGACCAACCACGTCCAACAGGATTACCTGTGGACACAGAGGAAGCTGTCTGAAAGGGATGTTGGGGTGCTAATCCGGATTGTATCCAAAAAATGTCCTTCACAAGATGAACTGACGCTGTATTGGCCGCAAACGGAGGCCCTAGAACACCATACTAATCAATTATTGTGGTCTAAAACCAGGTGTTTCAGTTTCATTGTCCAACCCCTGTACCTTCTATAGGAACATCACCAGCAATACAGATGTTCCACGTCGTTCATTGGTGATTTCAGCACTATCATCCTGAAAGATGCTAATTTCCCCTCTTTTCTGTCAAATACAGTGATGGAATGAACTGAATTTAGATCATTTTCAACGAAATATGGACTCTGAACGTTCATAGTAGTAGCCCAGGCGTTCCCATAAACATACAGGAAAACCCACACTCAAAAGAAAACATCCAGTCAGAGGCATTAACATGACTTTAAAAGGCTTTTAGGATAAAATTGTGGCCATCGACGGAACAATGTTCTATTTAACGCAAACCTTTAACATAAACACAGTATTAACATGGAATTAGACCTGCATGAATATTATCGCCTACATTTCATTCCACTGTGTTGATTAGTAATGAGACTCCATGCATTTTGGTTCATATTCTGCTCAGGGTGTGAGCTACGCTGTTCACTATACATTACAAGTGAATTGTGGGCAATTATAGTGCCCTCAAAATCACATTTGAGTTTCAGTTCATGATTCAGACACTGGTTGACATACTCATTAGTGCCCTAAAGCACCAGTAGGGATCCATTTCAATTCCACTGCTGCACCGCTCAGTTCTTGGGGTTTGGATCACATATAGAAGGACGTGTGGGATTGCAGTGCTGTTGGGAAGGAAGATAAAGATGATCAGGATCAATAACGGATTATAAATGAAGTCTGATCTGATCAATATTTATTGACCTACTCATACAGAAGTCGTGTCTCTCAGTACGGCGTCCGGTTTCACTCAACACGCCAGACGTCTCTGCATGGAGGTGTAGAGGTTCCTATTGGTGTCCTGTGATGAGCCATCCCATGCAGCTTGAAGGTTCTCACTCAGTTCTGCAGATGGTGTGGTAGGGGTGGAGTGTTGATAGAGCGTCCAATAGCATCCACACATTTTCAATCAGGGACAGGTCTGGAGAGGAGACCGACCACGGCGTAGTATCTGTGTCTTCAAGACAAGATCTTGAGACGGCAGCAGTGTGTGGACGAGCGTCGTCCTGTTGGAACACAGCACCGGAGTGTGTGTTCAGAAAAGGTAGAACCACTGGTTGCAGAACCTCATTAATGTAACATTGGTCTCTTAAAGTGTCTGTAATGAAGATCAAAGGTGATCTAACATCATACGAAGTTGTACCCTTGTACTTCTGGATGGTGCCTCCACACAGATTCATTGGTCGCCTCCACCAAGCTAAAAGTGGGACTCCATCGCTGAAGATGACCCGCTGCCATTCTGAGTTAATGGTGCAAATGGATGATTCCTGTTGGATGCAACACTATTTTGGAGAGCAGTGTGTCTCCATAGGTTTGAGCAGGCTATTGAGAGTAGAATTTAAGAATTGTATAAAAACTATAAGGCTATATTCTGTACGTTTGAAGTGAAATAGATGATGTGCATCAGCGAAGGCCTGGAGCACGGTCCCCCACACTGCAGGATTATTGCATGGCTGTGAAAAAAAATCCACTTTAAAGATCAGACGAGTCTTTGTATACTAACGACGGCTGAAGAAAAGGGAGAAATCAAAGGCATCTAACAGGCATGGATCACATATATTAATAAAATTTGAATGAAGTAGATGAAAGAAAGTATGCAGGAAACCTTGGAATGAGGCCAGGGCAGTGTCAGGAATGATAATTCACTCAGTATTTTGTCCCTCTGGCAAACCTCTGTGGGGTCTATGATGGCTGCTTCACAGCAGTAGAACATTATCTGTGAACTGAAGCCATTGTGCTGTTATTCATATCCAAAAGCTTCAGTAATAGATTTCAAATATCCATTGTTCCATTAAAGTCAAGGAGGATAAAGTTTAGACATCATTGAGCTGCTTTTTTTTGTTATTTAATGTATTGAGCCACAGGGTGTCTGGAAGATTGTTTATTTTACTGATGAATGTTCTGACATCCATAGATAAACAATGAAATGAGTGTTTGCCCAGATCTGATTCAGTTGAACTTTAACGAATGATGAAACTTGGATGCAATTCCCAATGCTGGAAAAGTAACATTTCAATCTCTAGATGTGTCACCCTTACAAAACGTGGTAGCTAAAGTCATTTCTATTTCACGCGACTGACGGTGTGAAATCTCCCATTAGTGGTCCTGGAAAAAATCACAAGATGCAGAGGAGATGGCATGGTGACTGCAGCACCATTGTTTATTCTATAGAAACGACTCTTCAGTCTCAAATCGCTGGTCTGCATTCAGCTCCTCTGACCACACAGGAGCACTTTGTGGTTCTATAATTCCAGACTGTGGTTCATCTGTTTCTCTGCAGACTTTATTCTCCTCCTTTCACCCTGATCATCAATGATCAGGACCCCACAGGACCACCACAGAGCAGCTATGATGTGGGTGGAGGGTCATTCTCAGCACTGCACTCACACTGACATGGCGGTGGTGGTGTTAGTGTGTGTTGTGCTTGTACGAGTGGATCAGACGCAGCAATGCTGCTGGAGTGTTTAAACACTGTGTCCACTCACTGTCCACTCTATTAGACACTCCTACCAAGTGTCTCCACCTCCACAATGAGCAAGTCAGAGACAGAAGCTCATCTGTTTCTGCACAGTTTGTGTTGGTCGTCCTCTAGTCCTTCATCGGTGCTCACAGGACGCTGCCCACAGGACGCTGTCGGCTGGACATTTCCGGTTGGTGGACTGTTCTCGGTCCAGCAGTGACACTGACGGTTTAAACACTCCAGCAGCACTGCTGTGTCTTTATATATTGATATATTCACTGCATCTGACTCATTCCATCTATTCCAATTAAGGTGGAACAGGACAGTCCCAGGAGAAGCTGAAAGTCTATCCCGCCTGGTTGGTGTAGCCGTGTTTGCAGATCCCATGTTCAGACGATTTTAGCGAATAACAAGGCGCAGACGCAGGACTGTGTGTTGCCCACAGAGCTTAACTAACTTGGCACAGGGAGCTTCAGATGTAATGGAGCTTAAACGAGCAAGCGTATGATTGACGGATGCTGCTGAGCTTCCGGAGGCACAGTGATCTGGGGGAAGCTAGTTAGATGAACTTGCACAGTTGAGGTAGGTGACGTAAACAATCGATATGACATCAGATGGACTAAATTTAGCCCCGCCCACCTTAATCCAACAGGAATCTTGTTTTAAAAACTCTCCTGAAAGAGAGATAATGTTTACTTTCTCAGTCAGTTTACAGTAAATTCCTCACGACATCTTATAAAAGAGGCTTTAAAAGATCTTAGGATCTTTTAAAGTGAGGATTTATTGTTGGTGTGTGTGTAATTGTGCATTATCAAGCTGTGACTTACTGGCAAAGCTCTTAAATATCGGAGTCTAATTATCCTCATGAGTGTTTGCAATCAGCAGTAAAACAGCCTCTTAAATTGGTATTGACATTTTGTTGAATGCCTCTGTTTAGGTGATGAAATTTTAGTGCTTTCCCTCAATTTAATTGGATTTCTGTTACATTTCTATTGACTGGCGCAATGGTATGTGCATGTCGAGTCACTACGGTGGCTGTCGATGAACTTGACGCAGCCATATAGTGAATCAATTAGAGATTTATTAAAATATTAATTATCTGATCCAGTTAAAAACAGCTAAATTAATTTACTGGCTTTTGCACTGAGGATGGCCTGACACTTGTGTCCCTCAATTAGAAGTGCAGCTGATATTTAAGAGTCAGAATACTCGGGTTAATTATTAATAATACCCAGATTCTCCATTAATCACAGGCCCATCACAGGGTTTTCCACCACATAAAGTCTGTGGACTTGTTATAGCATAATTACTTTACATACACTATGTGTCCAAAGGTTTGTGGACAACCCTTCTAATTTATGAATGCATTCAGATGAAGCTGGGGAATATATAGGGGTTATGCATGTGACGTCAAAACACTGAACCACCAGCAGGGCAGTGGTTCTCCAGGACCGGGATTGAGAACCACTGGCTTAATGTTTTCAACACTTTGAAATCAGGTCAATAGAAATGCCAGGAAACAGCATTCTTGGACTCGTATCGATGTCCAGAGACTGTTGGTTCTACGGTAATTTGGATAGATCGCTGTTGAGTCCATATGCCATTAACTGAGCAGGTAAGCACTTGTTTCAATCCCAGTTTGCCTGTTTCCAATATTAAACGCAGCCACGCTGCAGAAGGCTTTGCCACAGGGGTCAGTTCAGGTGGGTATGTGATGTCATTGCTTACCCTCGATTGTAAATATCGATATATGGAGATATATTTTGTACGAGATACGAAAAATTGCCAGATTGTAATATCACATCTGTTACGGAGGTCACCGTCTTTCGTGCACTGGTTTAAGGCGTGAAAATCGATGATTATCATACTGTGTTTTATGCTGATAATGAAGGAAAAATGCATCAGAACAGACCACCTGAAAAAGTTTTCAATGCACACTCAACTGCCAATAGAATAGGACCAACTATTGCAGATAGACCTGAACCTATTGGTACCATGGGTAATGCCAGGTGTGGGATAGAGGGGTATAAAGCCCCCCAAGCATTGAGCTGTGGAGCAGTGGAACTGTGTTCTCTGAAATGATGGAGCTCCAGTTGGGGATGGGTTGTTGGGGATGAGGTGGGGTGGTGATCAAATCCTCACAGCAGTGCTCCAGAATCTAGTAGAAAGGCTTCGCCGGACAGTAGAGACAGTTACTCCAACACAAGCAGGATCAACCCTTTTGATGGGAATGAGCAGGTGTCCAAATACTTTTGCCCATGTATTGAACACAGTGACAAACATACGGCTGTGAAGGGGTGTGTAGTGTAAAGTGTGTATTATACATCGAGTTGTAGTGAATTAATGTGATGCAACACTAGTTGGTGATTAAAGAGTATCAGAGAAAGTGGAAATAAGGAGCCCTGGAGGGAAAGTACGTTTCGAAAAACAGCTAATGCGAAATAAACTTTCGGACGTTCTTCCTGCCTCCCGTGGCTACGCAATGCCATCAACAATATCGGTGATATCTAAAGAGCGCGGCTATTTCTGCTCATTCGTTTGGCAAATCCCGGGCAGTTATCAGTGGCTCATTTAGTGGACCCCAGTCTCAGAGAAGGAATTTGCAAGGTTGTCCAATTAGCAGTGAAAAGTGTTGGGCTGTGAGTGTGTGTCAGCAGGGAAGAGGGAGCCAGTGGAGGCGTGTCATCAATCATCTCCACAGCTTTACCTCTGCTTTCTTGGCAGAAAGGAGGCCTGATCAGCTTGGGAATGACACACCAACTCCAAAGAATATCAGTCAAGAGGATATTTAGGACATCTACTTTCATGTCGTTTTTGGATTTTGGACGTGCAGGTTCAACCTGGCCAAGAAATGTTATTTACCTAATGCAGCAAATGCAGAGCGGTCTGGACGTCGTTATTGTCCAGGTGGTTCTCTGTGTTTGAACCTGCAAAAAAAAAAAAAAAAAAAAGCTCCAGTCCAGCATTTAGCATGTCTTTAATCAGTTTTAAAAACATGCGTCAGGGGACGTGACGGGACCACCTCATTGATTTATCGGTTATTGTTTATTTATGAGAGCACTCTCCTCTGCTCTACCGTCCACAAGTTTGGAGTCACTGTTTAGAAGTTCCATATCAAATCCATTAAGCCCAGATGCAGATACTAAACTGTTCTTGTTTGCGAGTTCGATATCCAGAACACCTTGTCTGTTTGAAGTGGTGGTCGAATTTCACGTCAGATAACTTGCAGTCTTTGATGTGAAGCGTCCGAGTGGTTTTTATAGGTTCGTTGAAGAGGATTTTGAAGATGCATTCAAGTAGGGCTGCACAATGTATCACTGCAGCAGAGGCATGACATCATACATTTTTAATATTGCCATTTATATATATATATATATACATACATACAGGGGTTGGACAATGAACCTGAAACACCGGTCATTAGTGTGGGAGGTTTCATGGCTAAATTGGAGCAGCCTGGTGGTCAATCTTCATTAATTACACCAGTAAGAGCAGAGTGTGAAGGTTCAAGTAGCAGGTAAGAGCACAGGTTTGCTCAATATATTGCAATGAACACAACATTATGGGGGACATAACAGAGTTCAAAAGAGGACAAATTGTTGGTGCCCGTCTTTCTGGCGCAACTGTGACCAAGACAGCAAGTCTTTGTGATGTATGAAGAGCCACGGTATCCAGGGTAACGTCAGCACCACCAAGAAGGACCAATCACATCCAACAGGATTAACTGTGGACGCAAGAGGAAGCTGTCTGAAAGGGATGTTGGGGTGTTAACTCGGATTGTATCCAAAAAATGTCCTTCCCAAGACGAACTAACGCTGTATTGGCCACAAAAGGAGGCTCTAGTTCACCAAACTAATCAATTATTGTGGTCTAAAACCAGGTGTTTCAGTTTCATTGTCCAACCCCAACCCCCCTCTCACATATATCTCATAGAACAATAAAACAATAAAATGTAGGTATTAAAGATGCATCCAAGTCATCCTGAGGAAATCATTTTATAGAGTCTTTTTGAGATTAGACCAAAATAAATGACATTGGGCTGATCTCATCTGCTTCTTGAAGAAACGAAATGGAAAAATGGACAGTGTGATTTTTCCTTTTGCAGCATAAAGGAGAGGAATGATGTGTTGGATTTGATTTGTCCTCTTTGACATTTCACATTCACGTTAGTTATGTGGGAGCTGCTAGCTATCTCAGTCGTCTGTTTATTTGTCTGTCTGATGAATGTGTTTATTAATTAGACTAATTCCGATCAGTCTAATCAATCTGTTAATTAATTAGACTAAAGTCGATCCACCAGACTGATTGGATCGTGCGCAGCGATTAATGTGTCTAATGCTGTTGTGGCTCCGAACAAACAGTCTCCGAGCGAAGGGGAATTGGGATTGTTTACGGAATAGATTCCGAAAGTAAGGCCCTGCTAGTGGGAAAGTGTGGCATCCCCTGCTTTCTTTAATGCACTGCTTAGATGAGTGTTGCCGGGGCGACTCGGACTGGTTGGCAGTGGTTTTTTGATGTCAGTGGTTGCTGTGCGTCTTTCCAGTGTACAGCAGGTGGCTCTTTTCTGGCGTATTCTAGCAGATCATGAATGGGCTTAAGCTCTCTGCACAGCACTGCATGTAAAATTCAGCTCTTTTCACAAGGCTGCGGCACTGCTGGGTCATTGTTGTGTTGCTCTGCATGTGAATCTTCATTTTTTTAATCACATTGATTACATTTTAGTGTTACTAATCCCCCCGATCTGCGCTCGCTCCTGATTAAAGCACGGCCCGGTGCAGTATTTGGTCTGGGAATGCTATTGTGCTATCAAATCATTTTTATGAATCGGAGACCTTTGTGGGACAGATGTTAAGAGGGCCGTAATCCCTGTCAAATGGTCTCATTGAGAGCTTAACCTAGGAGTTTCCGCTGGCTAAAAAAAGTAGGCAGGATTCTAAAAGGACAAGCATTCACGGAATTTTCTCCATTCATCTATTCTCTCTCACTCTCTCTCTCTCTCTTTTCACTCACTCTCACACACACTGCTGACAAGGGTGCTATCACAGATGGAATGCAATACATCTTGCCTTATTATAAATGACACACCTGTGCAGGTTTTGTAGTTTGTTATATCATGATCCATCTGCGAGTTCGGCTACCAGCCGGAACTTTCACATCGGAATATTCATTACAGTTTGATGATCAGGACCCCACAGGACCACCACATAGCAGCTATGATGTGGGTGGTGGGTTATTCCCAACACTGCAGTCACACTGACATGGTGGTGGTGTGTTAGTGTGGGTCGCTGGTACGAGTGGATCAGACACAGTAGTGCTGCTGGAGTGTTTAAACCCCTCAGTGTCACTGCTGGACAGAGAACAGTCCACCAACCAGAAACGTCCAGCCGACAGCGTCCTGTGGGCAGCGTCCTGTGAGCGCTGATGAAGGACTAGAGGACGACCAACACAAACTGTGCAGAAACAGATGAACTTCTGTCTCTGACTTTACATCTACAAGGTGGAGACATTATTATTATTGTTATTATTATTAACAGCAAAGTGATACAATTACTGCAATTACCCTTTTAAAGAGGAGGAATATTCTGGAATATTTATTCTGGAATATATTTTTGATACCAGCTCATTCCTGTCGGTGCTTTTCCAGTAACATTCACAGCCCATTTTATCCAGTTCTATAATTACAGACTGCAGTCCATCTGTTTCTCTGCATACTTCATCGTCCTCCTCTCACCCTGATCTTCAATGCTGCTGAAGTGCTTCAACCCCTCAGTGTTTCTGTTAAAGCACTGAAGTCAAGATGCTTTAGCTGTTTGGTACTGTAAGCATCTTTGCTCTTTATCTTCACTTTGGATTTCATGGAAAAGGCATTCTCAAAAATATGTAAAAAAAAAAGCCTGGGATCTGCTTTTTCCAGACAACCCGTCTGGCTGTGCGTCTGAGGACGTCCGTCTGCTTCTGGAGGTGTTTGGGTGTTTGAGGTCTTACCTGTTGTAGAGGAATGCTGTTTGCTGTAATCTAAGTTAAATATGCGGGGTTTAAAATGTGAATAGATTCAAATATTTGGCTGAAATAAGAAAATAATGACATCAATATATATTGCGATATTAAATAAATAAACATATATTTATATATAATAAATTTTTTTTTGCCAAAAGTCAATGATGCATCTAGGCACCCGTGAGACAGGTCTGGAGGGGCGGCTCTTTGGCGAGCGCCTGGTACCTGCCGGGGTCAGCCTGAAGGGGCAACTTGGGTCCTCTAGGAAGAGTACTAATGGGGGTCTAGTGCAATGTGGATGGGGCAGTGGCCAAAGGCGTGGGCCTTGGCATTCTGATCCTCTGATCGGCTACTGAAACTGGTTCTTGGGCTTTGTGACTATTCCACGTGCACACATCGCGATGACGATGCTGAAGCGATATATTGTTCAGCCCTAGTCTGAATGGAATTTCCCCTCCCAGCACGTCAGCGAGTGGGTTTTACCTTCTTCGTAGGACTTCATTGTGAATCGGAAATACTGGTCCATAGCAAAGCGAGCGTGTAAGCAGACTGCTTCTCCCCATAACCTGCTTCTTCCACTGCATTAGGTGGTGAGGGGGGTGCTGGGCTCTGAGAAATGAGCTGCTTACCGAACGTCAGCAAACAGAAACAGGGGCATGCGGAATATGGCTGGGTCCCAGTGGGCCCTCCTACACATAATTATCCCAATATTGGTAAAGAGGAGATAGCATTAAGGTTCAGTGGGATTTGCCTATCTCTGTTGGCCAGGGTGAACGAGTGCACTTCCATAAACTTTAGGTTATTCCGTAGTGGAGGAGAGTACCTGTTGTTTGAATGATAGCTGGAGGGAAAGCGCATTAAATTCGAAAGATATGCTTTGGAATCACCCAGCTTGAGCTCATAAGATGTTGCGGCAACATGCTAATGAGCATAAAACTATTATTTCGAGGATATTGCTTCGAAGTTTGTGTGTTATGCCTCAGCAGGTCTGGCTGTTGCAGAGAGTAACAGGAGATTGACTTGGGTTGGTTTTCTACGTATAGGCTGTAGGAGGGCTGCACGGGGTTTGCACATCGTTAGTGCTAGGCATTCCGGATGATACCGGAATTATGGCGGTATCCGTAGGTAATCCGCTGCTTAACCCTTACATGCATGAATTAGGACAACGTGAATCAGGATTTTCAGGCTGATACAACTATGGAATTGTGTGTATCGGTGGGTTTTTGTGTAATTGAGTTGGTAATGTGTTATATATATTCTGTATGTTATATATACTATATCTAACTCGTGCCTTTGTGTTGGTAGCACCCTCTGTAATTGAAGTATGTCTCGGAGAAGAAGCTGTAAGCAGTTCAGGCAGTTGGAAGAGCTTGAGAGGGGTTTCAAAACTAGAAGGGAAGAACTATGTTTAGATTGTTTCCATGCACTCAGTAATCAAGTGTATGACGAATGATGGATGTTGTCGCAGCGGCCTCATTAGGTGGCCGCTGCTCGTCCTGCAAACGGGAAACAATACAGCCATAAAAAGACTGCAAACAGCCGTGAAGAGGATCCTGCTGAAAGCATTGTGCTCGTTTTCAATGCCTAATCAATTCCTAATCGCAGTCACCTGCATCATCTAACGTTTCTTCGCACAGCTGTACTGGATGGATAGACGACCTACTTTGCTCTTATTTCATAGCAGGGCATGACATACGCAGACTGTTTGGATGGAAACCCAGCACAGAGTTTTCCTTATTTAGAACTCGGTGCCGCAGAGTATGAAGCTGGCTGCTCGATGCGGAGATGTTAAAAGGAACATTAGTCATCTACGCTTGTTTATTACGTTGTATCATCCAATTTTAGCTGCATGCCTGGCTGTGTGTCTGTTTATACTGGAAACCATACAAGGCAAGACTAGTAGCCCTAATACTAAGCAGACCTGCGAGCAGCCGGACAGGAGGTATTCGTGTAATCCAAGGGTGGGCACTTCCGGGCTTGGAGGGCCGGATTCCTGCAGTTTTCAGATTTCCTGCTCCACCACACCTGATTTAACTCACCTCTTAATTGCCAAGCTTAGTAGGTCTGTTAGAGCAAGAAAGACTCCGGCCCCCGTTGCCCACCCATGATGTAATCCAACAGAAGTAAGGGAGGCGATATTGGTCAGAATATTGCTGGTCAGTCTTTAATAACGCTATTGATTCACCAGTGCATTTGTATGTATTGTAGTTGCAGGTCTAATATCTTGCCAGTGTTTGTCCAGACTTATATGATTGGAATTCTCTGCAGGTGCACATATCTGATACTGCGCGCCCATGTTACTTCCCACTGACCTGATATCAGACAGAACCTGAGATTAAGGAGTGGGTTGCATTTAAAACAAGGCGATGCCACAAGCTCAATTTGAGCAAGCTACAAACTAAAGGAACAGAACCTCACAGTGAGGCCTGAACAAGCCGTTGGGCCTGAATACAGGATACAGGCCTGCTGAGATCACCAGCTGGCGTATCCTGAACATGCTGATTTTTGTAGTAAACAGTTGATATAAGTGTGATTCACAGTCTTGCTGATCCACTTGGGCACTTTTACTCTGACATGGCAGTTTGATGGTATCAGCTCCTCTGACCACACAGGAGCACTTTGTGGTTCTATAATTCCAGACTGTAGTTCATCGGTTTCTCTGCAGACTTTATTCTCCTCCTTTCACCCTGATCTTCAATGATCAGGACCCCACAGGACCACCACAGAGCAGCTGTTATGTGGGTGGTGGGTCATTCTCAGCACTGCAGTCACACTGACATGGTGGTGGTGTGTTAGTGTGTGTTGCTGGTACAAGTGGATCAGACACAGCAGTGCTGCTGGAGTGCTTAAGCATTGCGTCCACTCACTGTCCACTCTATTAGGCACTCCCACCGAGTGTCTCCACCTTGTAGATGCAAAGTCAGAGACAGAAGCTCATCTGTTTCTGCACAGTTTGTGTTGGTCGTCCTCTAGTCCTTCATCAGTGCTCATAGGACGCTGCCCACAGGACGCAGTCGCCTGGACATTTCTGGTTGGTGGACTGTTCTCAGTCCAGCAGTGACACTGAGGGGTTTAAACACTCCAGCATCACTGCTGTCTGATCTAGGTATACCAATGGGTTGTGATTGAAGTGCTCTTAAGAAAGACACCTAACACCCATACGTCTCACGTGTCATTGTGGTGTGTGCCCATCTGTGGTTCTGTCTCTCAACCCAATAATTTGGTGTTTCCAACCTTGATTGACCAACAGTTGCATACTGGAGTCCAGTCTGCCAGAACCTGTTCCGCTGTCTTGTTGTTTATCCTCCCCAGAACCTGAAAAGACCAAAGATACTTAAGACTAATTTAGAGCTGTCACTTTTAATTACGTCAGTAATTGAGTAATTACCAATTGTCTACACCGGTCTTTTTCAGGGATGCACTGATACAGGAACGATGCTGATATCTGTTATGCTGTTGTGCATACCTGCCGATGCTGATAGATACCTAAGAGCTGGGATTGGGACTGATCCAGGAATACTGTAATTAGTTTTAAGCCTGAGTCTCTGTTTTTACGGAAACTTCACAGTGTACCTACACCGCGGCCTCTGGAGTCCTCCAGACACCATCAGCGGACATTAATCAATACCTGCAGGGGTGAATAGAGTTCTCGGAAGGTAGCCTAACAAAGCAGTTTAGAGTCTGCAGTGTGGAAGTGTGAAACCTGTGATACAGTTCCAGCGCATTGATGGGTATGAGACCCTTCTTCAGACTTCAGCATGTGAGGGTATGACTGCTGCATGGCAGGTCACCCTCTGCTGTTCCTGGCATTGTTACATTAATGGCATTTAGCAGATGCTAGCTAAGACCCTTAGCTAGTAAAGGAGGCTAGAATCCAGAGATTCCTTCACACTTAGATGCTGTTGAAAACAATTTTCTGATTGTTTTGACCAACAAGATTATGGAGATAAATACTCTTGAAAGAGTCTGCGTTTGAAGACATTGAGGGACCTCCAGGGGAAGTTCTTTCTACCATTTTTGTGCCAGAACAGAAAAGAGTCTGGATGCATGATTTTCTTGCGTCTTGAGGGATGGTGGGTCAAGACGTGCTGTACTTGAAGCTCGAAGGGATCTCGGTACAGCTTGAGTTTCGACCATTGCCATCATGTACGTCCATTTTTGGCTTTGTAGGCCAACATCAAGGTTTAGAATCTGATGTTCAGCTACAGGAAGCCAATGCAGGGAAGCAGCAGAGGAGTTACGTGACTGAATTTGGGGAGGTTGAAGACAAGCCATGTTGCTGCATTCTGGATGAGTTGCAAGGGTCCACATAGGAAGGCCAGCTAGAAGGCAGTTGCAGTAAACCACGTGGGTAAACCCCTACCAACACATCTCTAAATCTTCATTTAAGACGTGTTGTAATTCCTAAAAAAAGCTTTGATTTTAATTGAAACATACGTCCATTACAGCTGCACTTCCAGTACTGTTCCTCCCTTCAACTCTGACCGCGCAGCTGCTTCACAGCACCCTGTTCTCAACACAGCTGTGATTTTTCAGCTATTAATTAATAGACATACAGTGTGGAAACAAATCTTCTACCAAATGGGATTTTGCTCTTTTCTGTACTTGTTTCAGGAATTTTCTGCAAACGATGATGTACGGTGGTGCTTGACTCCTTGTGAACCCTAGACTTTTCTTTATTTCTACATAAATCTGACCTCAGACCTCTTGAGAAATCCTAAAAGTAGATCAGGAGAACCAAATCAAACAAAGGAGACAAAAATATTACGCTTGCTTTATTCGTGGAGGAAAATGATCAAATATTACATATCTGTGAGTATGTGAACCTCCGCTACCAGTAGTCCTGCTCTAATTTTAGCCCATTCCTCCGTACAAAACAGCTTCATCTCCGTTATGTCGGTGGGTTTCCTCCCAGGAACCGCGTCCTTCCACATTAATTATTCTTCTTTAACTCATGAACATTAAAATTAGCCAGTGTGGGAAAGACCTTCAGTTGCTTAGAAGTTCCCTTGGGTTCCTTTGTGAGCTGGTGGACTGTTCCACTCCTTGCTCTTGGTGATCTTTGTTGGTGGAGCACTCCTGGGGAGGGTAATAATGGTCTTGAATCTCCTCCATTTGTACACAATCTGTCTGACTGTGGATTGGTGGAGTCCAAACTCCTTAGCGATGGGTTTGTAACCTTTTCCAGCCTGATGAGCATCAACAGCTCTTCTTCTGAGCTCCTCAGAAATCTCCTTTGTGTCGTGATGCACTTCCACGAATAAGTTTTGTGAAGCTCAGACTTTAATAAATCCCTGTTTTTTAAATGAAACCTTCTTAAAACTGCTCTACTGGGATGAAACAGAGTGCCCAGCTGAAGGCGGTCAAGCTGGTAAAGCTGGTTGGCTCCTAGCATAGTGTGACTAAACTGGTCAGTCAGTTTCTCAACAAGTGAACCAGTATGATCACGGGGTATTCCAGCCTCACGCCTTGTGTTTGGGTAGGCTCTGACCCACCATGACGTGGATTAGAAGATGGATGGGTGATTGTGTTCACCTGGATGACCAGCTTTTCAACCATTCTGACCGTCAACGTCCAGCTTAAACCAGTCAGTTGCTGGTTTCAGTTGGTCTAAGCAGGATTTTCAGCAAGGTGGTAACAGGGTAACTGCTGAGCTGTATCAGGGGTGTTTGAGTAGGAAAATCAGCAGACTGTGCTGGCATGAGGCCATCTAGGACTGGAGGTGGACATCCCTGCTTTAATTACTGCCACTTCCATGGGATCAGACGGTGAAACTCGTAGAGAAGTGTGGCCTGCTTAGTCTGCTTCCATCAGCCTGTATTCAGTCTCGGTGAAAAGGCCGAAGTTGAACAGCGGTGCCTCCAGAAGAAGAGATAAAACTGGAGCGCTCCCAGAATCAGAGGACTCGGGATCGCGAAGGTCTCGTAATCGTATCGGACAATGGCGGATGCAGCATTTTGAGGGAGTGGAGCCGGAACTGCTGGGCAGATTTCTAAACAGCCAGGTGTGATCGACTATTTGTCAAAATCCCAAACCATCCTTCAGCACTAAACCACGCTCAGGTGGAGCCGCGTTATGTAAGGGATAAACCACAGCGGCGTGTTCAGTCATATGAAAATGAAAACTGGATTACGTTTGCCTCGGTGCACGTCATGCTTACATCCACACACAGCGTGTCAAACCTTCGGCAGACTTGTGGCGTAATCTACCGAGAGTCGTGGTTGAAGTGGGCTGTTCGCGGGGCTATCTGGACGACTGAGCGAATCAGCACGCCGATCCACAAAGGAGCCCGATGAAACAATAACATCCATCCATTCCCCGATGAGAACACGTCCAATTGCGTTCCCTGAGGACTCGCAGCTGAAGACAGCCCAGCTGGGACTTTCAGGCACAGATAAGATGCTGCGACAACGCTATGCCGTGCGCGCACAACCTCGAAACCTAGATTTGTTTGTATTCGCAGCATCGTTGAAACTTCATGTGATCTCCTGGCTTGTCAGTTGTTGTAACATCTTTGACAGTTTATTCATATCAGGCTTCAGACGTGCCTGTGGGGGCTTCAGACAGAGGACAGACCCCCAAAAGAGGAGCTGCTCAACGAGGGGCTCGGTTCTGGAGCTTCCCATTATTATAACAAGTGCTGCAGGACTGTAAGTCAGTCTTTTACAGCTAATTGAGAGGAAACTTGGCAGAATCACTTGGTTGCATGTATATCTGACTGGAACGCTGTGTTGTTCCACAAAGGAGGGTGAAGGAACACGAACATCCAGCTGCTCCCCAGTGAGAACATGTCCGATTGCATTCCCCAGAGACTCGCAAGCTGAAGAGAGGGAGGAAAAACGAACGGGAATTCTCACTTTAGTGTGAAACTTTAAATTTAAAGAGACTTTAATGCACCACACACACACACACACACACACACACACACAGTATCTTTATTAATTCTGCATCATTCGGATTTTATGTAGGTTTGTTTTATTCTTTTTTCCAGTACAAAGAAGGGAAAAGCTTTCATTTCATCATGCATTAATAAAGGCTTTGAGTAATATAAAGTTCTCTTATATAAAAGGATGAAACAGCAGGAAAATTCTGGCCCAATTCCGATTTCCTTTCCAATCTGATCTTTTTTTAGGCTGTTCACACTACCTTTATAACGTGACCCATATCCCGAACTGTCTGAACAGTGTGTGCTCCCGAACCCTCAGAGGTTTGCTTTTATTTTCACCAGAATCGTGGAGCTGCAGTGATTGACTGCTGGGCTCGTCACCGAGAAAAGCTCTCGTTATCCGGGCCACTTCTTGGGTTTGGGTTCTTGGTTTCTATAAATTTTGCTATAAAACTTTACTTCCTTTAACTCTGCAGCCACACCCTCCCACAGCCACGCCCACCCGCATCCACGCCCTTCCGCAGCTGTGTCATCCTGCTCCACACCCTCCCGCAGCCACGCCCTTCTGCAGCCATGCACAACCACTGCTGCACCTTCTTGCAGCCACGCCCTCCACCAACCACGCCCCCTTTGCAGCCATGCCCAACCACTGCTGCACCCTCCTGCAGCCACGCCCTTCTGCAGCCATGCCCAACCACAACCACACCCTCCTGCAGCCATTCTCTCCCACAGCCACGCCCTTCTGCAGCCATGCTCTTCCACAGCCACGCCCTTCTGCAGCCATGTCCAACCACAACTGAACCGTCCTGCAGCCGTGCCCTCCCACAGCTACGCCCTTCTGCAGCCATGCTCTCCCATAGCCACGCCCTTCTGCAGCCATGCCCAACCACAACTGAACCCTCTTGCAGCCGTGCCCTCCCACAGCTACGCCCCTCTGCAGCCAAGCTCTCCCACACCCATGCCCTTCTGCAGCCATGCTCTCCCACAGCCACGCCCTTCTGCAGCCATGCCCAACCACAACTGAACCCTCTTGCAGCTATTCCCAACCACTGCTTCACCCTCCTGCAGCAATGCCCTTCCAATACCCCACCAATAATTTGTTCCCATCCGTTCACTGACATCCGCCCCCACCTAATACACCCCCACCCCATCCCCCTGTTCCACCTTTAAAGCAAATCTGGTGCCAATTTCGCTCTTCAAACAAGATTTTAGAACATACATATTTGAAATTATGCTTAACTGGGAACCAGAATAGCTGCATATCAATTAACAGTGAATAGAAATGAGTTGTCAGTGAATCACAGCACAGCACATCAACATCGACAGTTATATTTAAGCAAACTCGCTTTTAAATGTCTGGGGGCACAGCGGGCACAGCGGGGGGCACGGGCTCATACGTTATCACAAGTACGGCTGTGAAAGACGGTTCTATTTTTCTGTTAGGTGTCGTTAACAGCGTGCCCGGGCTTGTGTATGATTGCTGAAATGTTGACATGTGTTCAATAGTTACACTTACATGTCCAAAAGTTTGTGGACACCCATTCGAATTAATGCATCCAGTTACTTTAAGCTGCACCCATTGCTGACACAGATGTGCAAATGCACACACAGCTTGCGAAAAAACTGACTTGGGGCCTTGGGGTTGAGGTGGGCTGGTGATCATCCAACAGCCTGACCTGTTCTTTTGCTGCATGCAATCAAATCCTCAAATCAATGCTCCAATAAAAGCAGGATGAACCGGCTGACGGTGAAATCTCCAAACTTCTGACAGCAGTAATCTAATCCAGTGGTCTTCAGATGCACACCTTGAATCTGGTTTCCAGCCTTGGCTTTTGAGTCTGTTGACCAAAATCCAGAACCGGAAACTGCATTGAGATTCCAGAGATGCAGGGAAAGCTGGAGGCTAAATATAGCAGAAGTCCGTTAAATTCCGTTGCGTAACCCTTTTTCACCGGAGTGGGTCGACCAGCAGAACGTGTAAATCTGTAACGGTTCTAGCAGGAGAAACAAGTCACTGTAACAAAGCTGACGTTATTAATCAGGTTTTCACTCTGATTTTAATTCAAACGAACAGGTCCAGCAGGCTGGACCACTTCACACCTTCCTCCACTTCTGCGTTTGGGGGATAAAAGACCACCTGACCACAGACTGACTGATTAACGCTAACCTTCAGCTCTGCACGCCGCCACTGTCTGAGCTGTAATATAATAACAGCCCAATAAACCTGTGCATGGACAAGGTCAGTGTTCTGTATTGGTTGAGAGCCTGCAGGTTCACACGCTGCTCTGTCTGTGTTCACTAACATCTCTGACGAACGTCCGGTCCAGTCTCAGCGAGGCAGCAGAGTCAAACCGTCAGATTAGTGACCCGAGGCCCGAGACCCTTCTCTCGCTGAGTTAGACGTTTAGACAGTTTCACTGTTCACTCTTCCTCGAAGCTGAGATTCTGATTGGTTCTGCGACTGAGTCTGACCATCTGTTGTACCGCCCCCAGCTGAAACTGAGATTCTGATTGGTTCTGCTGTGGAATTTGACTCTGTGTTCCCACCCCCAGATGAAATTCAGATTCTGATTGGTTCTCTTATAAAGATTACAAAGGTTTGTGTCTCTGATGTCCCGCCCCCAGGTGAAATTCAGATTCTGATTGGTTCTCCTATGAAGTATGACACTCTGATGTCCCGCCTCCAGCTAAAATTCAGCTTCTGATTGGTTCTCCTATGAAGTATGACAGCCTGATGTCCCACCCCAGCGAAAATTCAGATTCTGATTGGTTCTCCTATGAGGTATGACACCCTGATGTCCCGCCCCCAGCTAAAATTCAGATTCTGATTGGTTCTCCTATGAAGTATGACACCCTGATGTCCCACCCCAGCGAAAATTCAGATTCTGATTGGTTCTCCTATGATGTATGACACCCTGATGTCCCACCCCCAGCTAAAATTCAGATTCTGATTGGTTCTGCTGTCGTGTTTGATTTCGTTTGTGGTTATAGGTTAAAGTCAGTGCAGTTTTGGAAGTGTGGATTTGTTATAATAAGAGTCTGAACTCAATTAAACAATTCTGCGTTTATTTGGGAGGCTGCGTTAGAACCTGTTCCGGTTCCACCCACAGGTCATAAATTTGTGCCATCCCTGGTTTACAGACTTCACAGCACTGCCTGCCCTGTATTGCACCTCATTTAAATTACACTCCTTATAACTTTGCAGTGAGTGGGCGGGGCTAAACTGCTGTAGGCTGAACAGGCCTTTCATATGCGAATGAGTTGTGTTTGATCAGGTCCTTTAGAATAAGGCTCATTATAACCGCTGTTTTCATATAAACAAACCAACATAAGCATGTGGTTCTTGTTCCTCGTGTTAGTGTTCCCCTTTTCTCTGGATCATAAGAAAATCTCTTTATCCACTGACCACCATCTGTTCAGTACAGGCCAAATTTTCTGAACGGTGGTTTGTGAACATCGTTGCCAGGGAACATATTTTTTAGTGAATCATTGAGCTGAAAAACAGGGAAAAAATATCTAGGCCAAACAAAGTGATGTCCTTCTAGCTATAATAATTATGGCTCACCACCAAATGCAGAAATTAGTCTGCATAACAGAAACACAATCTGGATCACTTTCGTGCCATACTGTAATTAGCTTTAAGCATTTTTAATCTTGACAGAATCCCTGCATGTGCACCCCCCCCACACACACCCACCAACCCGCCCAGTTTTTATTATTATATTTATTTGTTATTATTATTATTTATTAACTGTATTTTCAAACAGAGGCCCTTTCATTTACACTATAAGTCCAAATATTTCTGGACACCCCTTCTAATGACTCCGCATTCAGCTACTTATAGCTGCACCCCATTGCTGACACAGATGCGCAAATGCACACATAGCTTGTCTAGTCCCTGTAGAGAAGTACTGCCAAAACAATAGGAGTCTCTGGATAAACAACATGAACCTATTGGCGTGGGCTTGAGGGGGCATAATGCCCCCAGCATTGGAGCCAGAGCAGGAACAGTGCTCTGTCTTGGGCAATAGGGCTGAATACAATCGAATACTCACAGCAATGTTCTAAAGTCTAGCAGAAAGCCTTCCTTTGACATTACACAGTTACTCCAACAAAAGCAGGGCAAAATGTAATAAAAGTTTGTTGGATGGTTGTCACTTGTAGAGCCTGAGGTACTAATTCATTTAAAACCAAAGCGAAACCAAATAACAGAAGATCAAACAGGAAACAGGATTAGTGAAACTGTTACGTGCAAAGTGGAACTGACAGGATCAGCAGCAGACCAGACAGACGAGCTCAAACACCTGGGAGGATAACGTAGAGGGCAGGGCTAGAACGCCTGCACAGTTGGGAACACAGTTGGGACGCTTTTTGACCACCATGCAACAGGTTCCAGTTCACAAATGTTCGGCGCATTTCCACCAACAAAAATAGGTTCTCTAACCTGAAAAGTTCGCAGAAGGAACCAAAGATGTGGGCGTGTCTAGTTGTACGGGAACAGTGACACGCCATTCGTCTTGTGCAGTGTGGCTTTCAATGCCTTATCACCCAAGATCTAGTCTGTATGTACCCACCATCTCTCACTTCCATTTACTGACACTGTGCAGCCCCTCTGTGACATATCCACGGTTAAGAAACACCAAGGTTCTTATAGGCCTGGAACCAGTTCAAGAACCAGAGTTCGTCTGGTGGAAAAGCACTAACGGAGACCAGGAGGCAATGAAAGCATTGTACAACGGACCTACATGTGACAACTGTGAAATATCGTATACCACCATACCACGGAAGTGTGATATTTTCAGGGTCATGAGACTCTATTATTGCAACCCTCCTGCTAGAACCCGTTTTAACCTTCTTTATTTATGAAGCAGAACTACAGTAACTGTAAACGTCCTGGCATGTCGTAATAGATAAACCGTGAAATACCAATTTAATGACTTGCTTAATTTGCAAAAGAAGCATCTAAAGAAGTTCCTTGGGGTCAGCCAAACAATTAATTTAACCTCCTGTTATGCCACGGGAAGCTCCCCACCTACTGGGTACCTAAAGGGAATGCAGATGAAAAGCTCCACCCTGATATGGAGAGGTTTGCCTTGATGAGCTCTGAGGCAAAGCCTGAGGCGATGAATAGCATGATTAAGGGAAATTCAAAGCAGTATCAGGCTGCCTTGATTGCCGTGATTTATCTCAGTGGTTTGGACTCAAACCCCACCGAGCGCGAACGCTTCAAACAGCAGTTTATTGTAACCTTGGCCTCAAACCTGACTTGTTTACCAGTTCGTTTACCATCAGACAATTAAAGGAATTTTGTGGTTCTGTTTTTTTTCCTCAGCTCCTCAAAGAGGTGTCAGTGGAAGAGCAAATACTAATGAAGTCAGTGACCCAAGGGGCCTAAGGGCCACCACCAGTTAGCATGTTTGATTGTAGTTTCTGGTCTGCAGGTCTGCTGAGATATCTCAGAAAGCTTGAGAAAGCCACAGTGCAGTGGCGTCTACATGGCATCCCCTAGAACCCTAATTCGTTATTCAGGTTCTAACCCTAATGCAGAAAATGTTGGGAATAGTTGGTAGCCAAGCAGTTAGTTTAGTATAATGAAGGGAGATGCACAGGGTTCATCATGGCCTTTAAACTGCTGTTAATAACTATAGTACTGCAGTTATGAGTGTAGAACTGAAGTGAAGGCTTATACAGACTTTAACGAGTTAAACACTAAATACACACAAATGTAATGTTGTGAAAACGTTCAGTACTTCATATACCGTTACCTACCACACAGGAAATGAAAATGCCCAGATTATATTTTTTCCCACAAACTGCAATTTTTTGAAACACATTTGAAATTAAAACAATATATTTCATACATATCTCACATATAAAGAAATCCATGTCCATATATTTGTGTTCTGTTTGGGTTTTACACACCAGAGTGATTCACTGCAGATGTCTGGCCATGCTTGATGAATCTCAACTGTCATATAAAGACAGAGCAGTGGGTTTCTGTGCTGGTAGTAGCTGATCGTTCCACAGGTTCTGGTTCCACCAGCCAGCTGAGGATGCTTTCAGTGTGTTGCAGGTTATGGAGTTGGTTGGTTCTGCTGTGTTCTGGTTCTCACTGTACTGGGCTGAGTGATGCGCTTTCAGTGTTGCAGGTTATGGAGTTGGTTGGTTCTGCTGTGTTCTGGTTCTCACTGTATCAGCTGGAGTGATGCGCTTTCAGTGTGTTGCAGGTTATGGAGTTGGTTGGTTCTGCTGTGTTCTGGTTCTCACTGTACTGGGCTGAGTGATGCGCTTTCAGTGTGTTGCAGGTTGCGGAGTTGGCTGGTCCTACAGTTCTGGTTCTCACTGTACTGGGCTGAGGATGCTTTCAGTGTGTTGCAGGTTATGGAGTTGGTTGGTTCTGCTGTGTTCTGGTTCTCACTGTACTGGGCTGAGTGACGCTCTCAGTATGGATCAGGTTAGTGTTCTTATCCTCACTGTACTGGGCTGAGTGATGTTCTCTCAGTGTGTTGCAGGTTGCGGAGTTGGCTGGTTCTGCTGTGTTCTGCTCTCACTACCAAGCTGGAGTGATGCGCTTCA
Organism: Acestrorhynchus altus; assembly: GCA_034509495.1. Taxonomy (NCBI): domain Eukaryota; kingdom Metazoa; phylum Chordata; class Actinopteri; order Characiformes; family Acestrorhynchidae; genus Acestrorhynchus; species Acestrorhynchus altus. The sequence goes on along the minus strand of CM067504.1, from coordinate 2,949,019 downwards.
TTGTGTTGCAGGTTATGGAGTTGGTTGGTTCTGCTGTGTTCTGGTTCTCACTGTACTGTGCTGAGTGATGCGCATTCAGTGTGTTGCAAGTTATGGAGTTGGTTGGTTCTGCTGTGTTCTGGTTCTCACTGTACTGGGCTGAGTGATGCTTTCAGTGTGTTGCAGGTTATGGAGTTGGTTGGTCTGCTGTGTTCTGCTCTCACTAAATTGGGCTGAGGATGCGCTGTGTGTGTTGCAGGTTATGGAGTTGCTGGTTCTGCTGTGTTCTGGTTCCTACTGTACTGGGCTGAGTTATTGCACCTCATTGTGTTGCAGGTTATGGAGTTGGTTGTCCTAGTCTGTGTTCCTGGTCCTCACTGTACTGGGCTGAGTGATGTTCTCTCAGTGTGTATCAGGTTAGTGTTCCTATCTGGTTCTCACTGGTACTGGGCTGAGTGATGCGCTTTCAGTGTGTTGCAGGTTATGGAGTTGGTTGGTTCTGCTGTGTTCTGGTTCTCACTGTACTGGGCTGAGTGATGCGCTTTCAGTGTGTTGCAGGTTATGGAGTTGGTTGGTTCTGCTGTGTTCTGGTTCTCTCTGTACTGGGCTGAGTTATGTGCTTTCAGTGTGGCTCACATTAGTAGGGTTAAAAGTCTTTTCTCTTCCTCAAGAGGCACATTTTTCAGCAGCTGTGGTTGAGTTCGAGTCAGATGTGGTAAAAACTGACAGACCGAAGACAATTTCGCTATCAGAATGAGCAGCGAAACCCAACCCGGTGTCCATGAACCCTCAGAACCTTTCCGCAGTGTTTGTTACGGGTCAGACGATGCGCACACACACACACACACACACACACACACACACACACACACACACACACACACACACGTCTCCGGATGAAAGCGGTTTCTGTTTAGTGGTGGGAGTGTGGCTTGAATAAAGGTAGGAAAGATGACACAGGCTGTGAAACTGTATTCCACACTATTATGTTTCAGCTTTGGCTGAATCTCGGCTTCACCTGTGTGCTCCATCAGAACACTGAACACTGAACACTATTCTGATAACAGTAACAGGGCTGTTGGGGGGGCTTTGCATTTCAGGCTGTCTCTGATTTCTGCGCCCTGTTGCCCTCACTGTCAGGGGTGTATAGATTCCTAAAAACAGAGTATCGATTCTTAATTAAAGCTTTAAACCTGACGTGTGCGCTCTGCAGACTTCAGGTTCGGGGCTGCTACATGCTGGTAGTCTAAGCTTTATGACTCTGGATCAGAGTAACATACAGATATGATACACACATCATAACAGACTACAGGACCTACTCTGTCTAGACACAATCCTTAATATCCTTGTCAATGTAATCAATACAACAAATTGCATTTTCAGCCCTGAAAATGACCAGATTTTCAAGTCAAGAAATGTTTTAGTCCTTATAAGCATAAAAAAAAGAAAATCTGGAAAAAAAATGTCATTTTGTTGGCAGGTGTGACTGTTTAATATAAATAATTAATAATTTATGTACGTCGAAGTATCAAACGATCCCTTAAAATTGGCCTTGGGTGGAAAAAAAAAAAATCACAATATATCACAATATCGAATAGTGATAGATATCGTATCGTATCAGATCTTGTTGATACACAGCCCTGCTGACGTGAAATGAATCTGTAATCATTAGTACCAACGCACTTTAGTTGGTACCCAACCATCCATCAGTCATCATCATGCAGATTTTGTAGAATAACGAGGATCTCGGACTATCTCACTGATTTTGTGTCTCTTTTATGGCTGTACGGTCATAAAGTTTGGAAAAGCACTGTACAGTATGTTCATTATAATGAAAAGGAAGTTTCTTTAATTGCTGCTGAATTCATCTTTTGTGAATGCCAGACTTATTATATTAGTGCGATTGTCTTTTCCAAATGTGTGGTATATTCTACTCTATTCTATTCTGTTCTGCCTTGTTGTTGGAGTTTTTATTGTCAGGCCTATTGTGCATCTCAGCTTTTGGTTTAATCACTGAGCTACTGGGCTTGTTGTCAGAGGCAGAAATTTGGCTTGAAGTCTAGGGTAAAGTTTTATGAGCCAAATCAGATTTCCAGGCCATGTGACTGTACAGGCTGAGCTGGCAGCCCTGCGCTGGCAATGTTAAACACTGCTTTGTTTGCTCATCCATATGAGAGATGACTATAATCTGTTTCAAGCTCTGTTTGATCGATGCCAGCGAAGTTGTTTTCACTACATAAAAGTTCTGAAAATTCAGGGTTAGTCACAGTAGAAAACATTTTAAGAGTCTTATAGCTTGTAAGATCCTTTTGTAAGAACGTCTGTTAAGACTGGAAGAGCAAAATGAAGAAGGCGAATAACATTCTATAGATGGAAAAAAAAAAAAAGATGTTCAATTTATTTTGTAATATTTGCTTGGAGGTTGTAAATTGGATTTGATGGTTTTGGTAAAGTGTGGCAAAATGATGGTAACAAGTAATATCTATCAATAATTAATCAATAACTGTCGAGGTAACGTTGGTGTTATAACTGCAATTATATTAAAGTTGTATTTACCTAATATTTATTTGTATATTTCCTAGTAATTTTATAAATTACAGATTTTATTTTTGCAGTATTAGTCAGTAAAAAAAATGATACGACAATGGTAAATTGACTTTTTCCCGCACCTGTAACAGCCTGAATATTCTTTATTATTATTGTTATTTATGTATCAGTATTATTTCCTTACCGTGACTTTTATTTTGAAATTCTGAAAGATAGACTGTTTTCTCTGTAACATCAGCCCCGCCCCCTCTCTCTGATCAGTCAGAGTCTGTATGCAGGTTGACCATCAGCCCCGCCCCCTCTCTCTGATCAGTCACAGTCTGTATGCAGGTTGAGCATTAGCCCCGCCCCCTCTCTCTGATCAGTCAGAGTCTGTATGCAGGTTGATCATGTTCACGTGGACGGAGCAGTAAACATGCACTGGAAGCTCCTTTGGCTTTTAAACTGGGATTTAATTCTCCAGGAAACGAGTGAATGTTTGCTGTTTTACTGATAATTCATCACACTTGTCTTGTAGTTTGTTATAGTATGTGTATCACGTCTGTAGGTTACTCTGATCCTGAGTTATAAAACAGAAGAAACGTCCAGATCTCGGGTTCTAAGAGTTAAATAACAAATAAACACCACTTATCATGTTATTACCATGTTATTACCTATTCATTACACATCTCGCCATCGTTCAATGATAGCTTGTCTCAGTGCAGCTTTCATTAGAATGGGCATGTCTGGAGAACCAATGCAGAGCACAGTATTCGAATTATCCCACCCTGTACTGCTCTCACGTGAGAAAGCGGTACACATGGTACACACTTTGGAGTGTGCCAGCCAGGATAACTGTGCCACCAGAACCAGACTAGCTTCTCCACTGAACTCTGATCTACCATCAGGCCACATCTGCCTTTCTAATCCAAATCAGTACTGCGTTAAATACAGGAACTGGTCCCAGACCAGCCAACTTACTCTACCAGGTTGATAAATATGAGCCAAATTGTAAAACCTGCCAACTGGCAGAAGCACCAATATTCATGAGACTGCCAAACTCCAGGTCATCTACGAAGAACTTCAGGCATTTTGCTGAACAGTTGCCGTCAGTACTTCAGTGCAGTTGTGGGGCTTTGTGATCCAGTTCACTGGTACTGAGAAGTATCATTTTACTGGAATTGCATTCCAGTAAGAAAATAGTTGCACCCAGAAGGACGTGTGGGACTGCAGTGCTGTTGGGAAGGAAGATAAAGGTGACCAGGATCAATAACTGATCGTAAATGTAGACTGATGTGATCAATATTTATGTCTCTCAGTGTGGCATCATGCCACATCTCGGCACGGAGTGGCTCCATGAAAGCCTGGCACAACACCATTGCAGGCTTTGGCGATGTTGACGTGGTGTTAAGGGCAGTCATCCTAACGGTTGGCGTGCATGTAGTCGTGTGTCGTGCAGGGTGACTCATGGAGGGCATCACTGCTGGCTGAATGCCTGCAGTCATGACTGACACAGATGTGCAAATGCAGCTTGTCTACTCCCTGTAGAGAAGTACTGCCAAAAGAATAGGACTATTAGTGGCAGATAAACAAACATGAACCTACTGGCACCATGCCTAATGCCTGATCCTGATCTCCATCGTTCAGGATTTGTTTCCGACCACATTCCATCCTGGAAATTGATGTTTCCCAGCTGTTTAATAATGCGTTGGACAGTTTTGAACCCAATTTTAGACATTTCAATTCATTAGATGTTTTCTCTGCTTGATGCCAATAATTTGACCCTTATAATTTGACTTTTTTGTCATGGTTGTTTGACACATGAGAAGCTCCTCACTGCATCGGTTAGGGTTAAATCACTTGTTGCCATCTGAAACAGAATGACCCATGCAGCCCTCCAATGGGAGGCTCTTACTGATTTCCTTAGTTTAATCCAGGTGGTGACCTTTTTATTGGCCAGGCAGTGTATGATGGAATTCCATTCGTCCTTTTTCGTCGGGGGGGTTGTAGATAATTGCACAGTTGGCCACTCAGTTGTTTATAGCAGACAACCTGGCGACCGTAAACTACGTGGAGTTCTTTGGCCAGCCTTCTGCCGAAGCAGATGAATGGCCAGAGAATACTTGGTCATCAAAAAAAAAACAGTTCAATAGATCATAAACACTATCTCGGCTGTGGACAGAGATGTGAAAGACCACTTTCATAGAGCAGAGAGTACAATAGCTCGACCTCACGGGGTCAAACACTAGTCGCAAATCCCTCTCAAGCTTCAAGAGCAGAAAGGTTAGACTACAGCGTTCTTGGATTAAGTCTTACGTCCAGATTAGACGAAGATTAACCTGATCCAGACCGACAGAAAGAGGAAAGTGCCGGGAAAAAAAAGAAGAACTGCTCACACGAGCATATTATCTCAACTGTGAAAGTTGGTGATACGGGCATAATACGGCTGCCAGCGAAGCCGGCTCGTTTGTCTTTATTGATGTGAATGCCGACAACAGCAGGAGCATCTTAACTTGGAGTTTTTCGCGGCCAAAAACTGGAATGTTCTTCATGAGCCAAGTCAATCACTGACCTGAATCCTATTGAGTACGCATTTCTAAAGACAAGACTGAAGGCAGAAAGCCCAGAAAACAAGCCAGAGCTGGAAATGACTGCATTACAGGCCTGCCAGAGCATGACCAGGGAAGATACCCAGCGTCTGGTGATGCCTAGGGTTCAGAGATTGTCACTGATTGAAAAAGACTCGAAACCAGTAACTAAATCTAACTGGAATAGAGGCAGTGTGTATATTTGCAGCTGTGATTCCTGCATTGGTCACCCAGTATAGATGGAAACAGCCTCAGATTAAGATGGATATTCTGCAGACACACACACACACACACAAATTATATATATACATAACAATTCTAGTGTCTGAATATTTGTAATAATTTAATGTTGACTGCTTTTTAAAATGGCATAGTTACATTATTTTACTCTTGTATTACATTACTGGCTTTAAATGGTCTTAAAATGAAAAGAAACAAATTAATTCAATGTAATTAAATACAAATAAACATTATTTATTTAATAAAATAAAATAATATACATTCAAATAAAATCATAAAATTCCTTTTCACCCAAAAAAGGCTTTTAAAAAAAGAGGACAGACCTGGGATAGCTAAACGATAAAACCTCCTGGATCTGATGAAGCTTAGGAGATCCTTTCGATGAACCTGAATTATGTCCTGCAGCCTAAGTGATGAAGAACCACAGAACCTTTGGAAAGCAGCCATAACTGACTTACTTTAAAGTAAGATCCGCCTCTAAGCTATTTCTGTGCCAGCAAACTATAATGATAAAGCTGAGAATAGCATCCTCGAGTCATGTCCATCAGCCTGAATGGCAACACAGTTACCTCTTTCACAAACTCAAACCAGTCCTTGGACTTAAGACAATCTTAAATTGGACAAAACATAAAATGCTTTTTAAGGTAAAAAAAAAATCAAATATAAAATTTAATGCAATAAAATCAATGGTATCAGCTGAGAAACACTGATTTTAACAGAAACGATTTCAGGGTTTCTTAACAGTGTTTACCAGTGATGGTGCGAATGAACTGAAATCAGTCGTAAACAGTCGTTTTCTTTCTGCTGGTAAATACGAGAGCTTAATGTATTGTGTTAGAGATCAGATATGAACTCTATTTTCTTATTGATAGAGAGGTTAATTCATAGAGAGTTCTGTCCATCATAGTTTGATATGCAGGGAAAGCTGTGGTTTGGTGAGCTCTGCGGAATGATGATGTGTATATTATGAATTGATGAATGATGAATTCAGCAAATTAATTATTCAAATGATTGTGGTCCCCTTTTGAAAATGTATACACTCACATTTAAAAAATAGTTGCACCCAGAAGAAGTCAACTGATTTTCGTGCCAGAGTGTCACTCAGAATTGCAGAGGGTCATCTTCAGTGGCGAGTCCTGGTGGACACATGTCATGTCCAGAAGGCCTGGTGTAATTTCATACGATGCAAGATCACCTTTGGTCTTCATTACAGGCACTTTGACAGCCCAGCGTTTTGTTGAGCTCCTGCAACCAGTGGTTCTACCATTTCTGGATGCTCACAATCTGCAGAACTGAGTGAGAACATTCAAGCTGCATGGGATGGATCATCACAGGACACCATTAGGAACCTCTACAACTCCATGCAGAGACGTCTGGCATGTTGCGTTAAACCCAACGCCGTACTGAGAGACACCACTTCTGTATGTGTAGATGTTCATCATTTATTGTTCCTGGTCACCTTTATCTTCCTTCCCAACAGCACTGCAATCCCACACTTCCTTCTGGGTGCAACTATTTGTTTGATGATGAGTGTATGTGAAAGGTTTGGGGCCGTGTTGTATCATTATTATTATCATCATTATTAGATTTTTTTTGGGACGCAGTATCTAAAACGTACCTGCATTTTAATCGTCTGTCTTTTGGTCTTTCAGGTGCTACTTGTTGGATGGGATCTCAAAAGGAGCATGGTTGAACCGGTCCAGTATAATATTCGCAGGGAATGACAAATGGTCAGTGGATCCTCGTGTGTCCATTGTTTCAAATTTGGGGGATAAACATGAATACAGTCTACAAATACAGAAAGTGGATGTAACGGACGAAGGCTTGTATACCTGCTCGATACAAAGTGAACGCAATCCACGGCCTAAACTCATTCAGTTAATTGTAAAAGGTAAGTGTTGGAAACTTCTTCATTACTACTTGTTTTCCATTTGCATGTTTACAGGACTAACGTGTGTGTGTGTTCTGCATATTTGGTGAATTAGAATATCGTGAAAAGGTTCTCAACTTAATTCGAGAAGAATTTAGGCTCAGAGGTCTAAAGTGTGACCACTATGATCTGAAGATCAGGCACAATATCGGGTCATGCTGCTTGCCATTGGCTGCCGGAGTCAGTGGGAGAGTGAAATTGGCCTGCTTTCCGGCGCTTTCCTCAGAGCGCGTTGGCCGTCCAGCCCAGATGCAAATAGAAAGACGTGGTGGTGGACGACATATGAATTGGAATTGTCTTCCTGTCTTGTTTTTTCCACCATGTGCTCTTAAGCACATGGGTTGTTTGTTTTTGTCCTTGTCTCCTCCTTTGCTCCGCCCATTCCCATCTGTGTCTGATTTGTAACCCTGCCCCCTCGTTATCATGTCCCAGGTGTTGTCTATATCATGTTGTATTTAAGACCCTTTGTTCCAGTCTGTCTTTGTCAGTCCTTTTGTTACCTACCACGTTTGTTACCACAGTTAGTGGTTTGTTTGTTGGTTTGTTGCTAGTTTATTTTGTTCCCTGTATCTTAGTATCGTCACCTCCTGTTTTATTTGTAGCTTGTTTTGTTTTATTTAGTGTTAGTTAGTATTTGCCAGGTTTTGTTTGTGTCCAAGCTTTGTTTTTCTTTCTTTATTAAATCATCTTCCCCTGCATTTGCCTCCACACCCTCGTCCTTGTCCTGTCTGCTCACACCTGACAGAAGGACTGACCGAGGGATCCTGAGAGGTAGAGGGGTGCATGACAGCATGTGCTCGCCCTCTTTGTATCAGGAGCATCACGTGTGATGGGGAAGAGTGATAATGGGGTTGGGGAATTGACACTTTCTATTTCACAGGGAAAAAAATTGGGGGTAAAAAAAGAGAATTTAATTCATCCATCCTATTCCTATACTGCTTATTCCTGAATAGGGTCACGGGGGAGCTGGTGCCCAGACAGGGCCCTACTCCATCAAAGGGCTCACACACACACACACACACACACACACACACACACACACACACACACTCATTCACACACTAAGGCCCACTTTAGAGTCACCAATTCACCTACCGCACATGTCATTGGACTGTGGGTGAAACCGGAGTACTCCATCATTTGTGAAACGGAACCATCAGTACATTGAGAACTCAATTACACTCCTTATCAGAAAAAACTGTGGTCTTATCGCTGCGCCTGCCTGAATATTCAAAGTCCGTTTTCCATTCAAAGCTTTCCCTTCTGACTTGTGCTGTTGTGTTGGTAGCATCCTGTACAAGTGAATTAAGCCTCAGAGAAGAGTTTGAAATTCCAGCAGTTGGAGTCACATCATTGGGCTCCAGGATGCAGAATGGTCTTAATGATGAACTGGGCGTCATACTGGTTGTATGGATATTACCATAGCACACTGTTGGTGGCAGTGGTGAGATGGCACACACCAGCGACATCTTCAGAGTCTCACTTTTTGTCATAGAGGAGACGACCAGCAAATGCATGTGTGGAGGCAACGTGGTCAGCACCAAGATCCAACGGTTTGTTGTCATGCATCACATGTCCAGAAGGCCTGGTCTTCATTACAGTCATGTACTAAAGTTAATGAGGTCCTGCAACCAGTGGTCCTACATTTTCTGAACACACACTCTGCTGGACAACGCTCGTCCACATACTGCTGTTGTCTCAAGATCTTGTCTTGAAGACACAGATACTATGCTGTGGTCGGTCTCATCTCCAGATCTATCCCTGGTTGAAAATGTGTGGATGCTATTGGACGCTCTATCAACACTCCACCCCTACCACACCATCTGCAGAACTGAGTGAGAACATTCAAGCTGCATGGGATGGATCATCACAGGACACTATTAGGAACCTCTAAGACTCCATGCAGAGACGTCTGATGATGAGTGTACTTTTGAGTGTGATGTTTCAGTACAATTAACTTGGGTTGGTGTTCAGGGCAGACTCTTTTTATATTACACTGACTGACTGAGCAGGTGTCTACACACATCAGGTCGTACGGTGCATATTGTATAAGTTGACTCATGAAATGAACCATGCCCTTCCTGTCACACCGGGTCCCAAAATCTCATATTTCTGCCAAATGGACAGAGCAGATCAATATTGGGTTTGATATCTTGGTAAATGTGGTGGCTTCAGCACTGAGTTCACAGTGGAGGAGGGTGTTCTTTTCTTTTCTTCAAGAAGAATCAAAAAGCATCAGATGTTTTGTTTTCTTTTTAGATGCAGCTTTGATTTGCTGTTAGTATGAAAATATTAATGAGCTCAGAGATGAAAGGCAGAGTCTTTCTGTCTTCCTGTCTGAGATCTTCTCTTCTGTTTTAACTGAAGGCTGTGTCACACAGGACCACAGGTAGTTACATATTCAATAGGAAGGTGAAGCGTTTCTCGAGCTTGTGCTTCGTCCTCACCATTTTCTCCCGTTTAAACACCGTTTGGTCTCTGAAACACAGAGGTGGGTATTTCAGGTCCAGCAAGTACAAATCCGCCCCAAGATTTTGTTCCAGCTGCCTGGGCGACTTGCCAAATGAACTCAAGGTGGAGTAAGGGACGTTATTATTCTACAAATGATGAAACCTTTTAAGAACGTAGTGGACCTGGATTAGGTATTTTACCACCTAGAGGTGGTAAAAAAGTCCACCGCTCATATTAGGTTTGGTCATTTGTAGAATAATAACGTCTCTTACTCCACCTTGAGTTCATTTTGCTAATAATGGCTTGGGAAGATGAGCCACGGTAGATCCACACAGGCAGTCAGAACAGAATCCTGGGGTGGATTTTGACTTGCTGGACCTAAAATACTCACGTCTGCTTAAACCAGATCTTGAAAGTCTTGGGGTTTTTAAAATTACAGTGTAGTTGTCAAACCAAAGCACACAGAAATCAGATCTCTGGAGGGGTGGTCGACCACTAAGAGTTATTTAATGGCCAGTGCTGATATTTAAAGAGGAGTTCATTTTTTTTTTTATTTTTTTTTACAACTTATACAATTTAGTTAATAATAATAATAATAATAATAATAATAATAATAATAATAAGAATAAGAAGAAGATCTATCTAGCACTATTTTCTGCATTGCCTCTGCTGTTTGCATTCTGCAGTATTACTTATTTGAAATAAACAGTTAAAAAAAAACATATCAACTAAATGAACGTCCGCAGGCAATATACAAACTTGCTGCATAATAGGATTTAAAAGAATAAGCAGAATAAACACTTTGAAGCTTCTTTGTTTCTCACAGAACAAACAATCATAAACTTAATTATATTGAGTTTTTGAGCTTTGAATAATTATTAATATATTGAGCCGTGCCTGGACATTTTTAGATGAATCATCCAATGCAATTTATCTCAAAATGGCGTTAAATCGGCCTGATTAATCAGCCAACCGATGAATCGGTCAACCACTACTCTGGAGGATACCGAATTCATAGGCTTGTGTTCAGCAGTGTCCCTTTGAATGCCCTTTAGATAGTTATGTGGAGTGGAAACTGGAGGGCAAATGTTAAAATAGAGTATTTGTGAGAGAATCCCAACAGATCAAGTACATTTCCAATAGTACAAATAACCTTTTTAATCATTAGATATTGGTTCTGCTATTGTGCACACACCGTGGGAAGGGAGGTGTTCTGAAGAGGAGAATTGCAATAGTTTCAATGCACAAAGTCATTAGCTTGACCCGGGAAAGGAAACTGATTTTGTAGCGTGAGATTTATGAACGCTGCGAGTTCCCAGGTTATATGGCGACTGCATGCTAATAAAAGTTAGGACAAGGTGCCTTTAGTCATCCAGTGCTGGTTGTAAGGTTGCACTAATTAACACAGTAAAACCATAAAAGAGCTCAGCGCTTGGAGGAATCCAGGATTAGAAGTATGTTTTTTTCACCTACTTTTCTGCGCTATATTGTGTGACCTTATAACCGACGGCGCTGAAGCAGATGTAGTGACTGATGTGCAAACGTCTATACATAAACCTCTTAAGCTCTACACGCTACACCCACCACTGCACTTGCAGTCCTCCTGTTACATCCAACCAGTGTGCACCGTCAACATGTCGTCTCTGAATTGTATTACTTTAATATCTTGTTGATGTTTTAACCTTTAGAACCCAAGGCCGATGCTGTGGGATGCACTCGACCCTAGTTCTTTATTATTATTATTTGATCAGTCAGAGTCTGTATGCAGGTTGAGCATTAGCCCCGCCCCCTCTCTCTGATCAGTCAGAATCTGTATGCAGGCTGAGTGTCAATCACCAGTAATGGTGGGATAATCTCAATATAGCGTCATTACATTTATAACAGTGTGTTTATATGTACGGTTGAATCGACAGTATGACCTTGTGAAGGTGTATCATCAGTATGTTTATGGTAGCTGTCAAATTCAGTTTTGAGAGACTGGCAAAAAGTTATCTGACCTCAAATGTCTCAAACCTCTACAAGTGTTTGTGTCTTTTGGAGGTCAATTCATCTTCTATTCAATGGCTTCAAACATCTGTTCTACTACTGCTGATGGTAAATACTGGATATCAACATCAGCCCAGAATTTCTGGCACATTTCTGGGTGAAACATGTTCTTGCAGGAAATCAAACCCTGTTGTTCCCCGTGAAGGCCAACAGAGTGGCCCTCAGCACTATATGAATACCGGCACCATGAATGGCTTCTCTTCCCAGATTGGCATGATTCCAACTTGGACAGTCCTTATCTCATCACTAGGGTACAGATGCAGGCCACTACAGCTGGGTGCAGCTTAGATTTGCATTTTCTCTCCATAATTCCAAAGTAGGACGTGCTCTGTTGGCAGGCTGCATAAGGCAGGTCGTTCGTCTTCTGCACCTCTCACATATTTCGTGACTGAAAGCCCGAGCCATCACGATTAAAAAAAGAAGTTTACCTTATCTGACAATAATGGAGCACTCATATATCGAAGCGGCAGTCCAGAGCAGTGCAGGGCAGCGTCAGACAAATACGCTACTCTTTCATCCTGCACTTCCATTCATTTGGAGCTATATTTGTTCATGTCAGATGTTACCTGGTGTCATCTTAAGGTGGAAAAACTTGGTGGATTCTGCATCGTGAGGGGAAAAAAAAACAAAAAACGAAGGAACGGCCTGTGTGTTGTAGGTCGACACTGTAAACAGCGTCTTATAAAACACACTTTCCCCTGGAAGAGCAGGTGAGCACTGGTGAGAATTCATGTAAATTGCATTCTTGTTAAATGAAGCAGATAAGAAACTCCTACACAGAACTTTATCCTTGAACTTGAAGAATATTCCTACACAAGCGAATTGCTGCCAAGTATAATAATAATAAAATAAATGTGATTATGAAATATACAGTATATTGGAGTGTTACTGAACTTCAACCAGTTCTTCACTCAGTTCTAGTCCTTCTGTAGGTTTCAAGACTTCACTTCCAACCCCAACAAGGTCATCTCTTTTAATGCTTTACTTTATATAGAGAGAGACATTCTATATGGTCCCACACTGTTTTCAATACCCGCTGCTCCGATTCCAGCTATTTTCATTAAATGTACTCGGCCATGTGGAGCCAGGCGGCGATCTGTCTGCGCAGCGCCGGGTTATGTCGAACAAGCCAACACACTGCAGGTAGACAAGAGAAGGGGGCATGATTATGACATCACTACCACATTTTTCAGTATAAGGTTCCTGAGGCTTTATATATACAGGGGTTGGACAATGAAACTGAAACACCTCTCATTGTATTGTGGGAGGTGTCATGGCTAAATTGGAGCAGCCTGGTGTCCAATCTTCATTAATTGCTAATTGAACCAGTAAGCAGAGTGTGAAGGTTCAATTAGCAGGTAAGAGCACAGTTTTGCTCCAAATATTGCAATGAACACAACATTATGGGGGACATAATGAGTTCAAAAGAGGACACATTGTTGGTGCACGTCTTGCACATCTGTGACCAAGACAGCAAGTCTTTGTGATGTATCAAGAGCCACGGTATCCAGGGCAACGTCAGCACCACCAAGAAGGACCAACCACATCCAACAGGATTAACTGTGGACGCGAGAGGAAGCTGTCTGAAAGGGACGTTCAGGTGCTAAGCCGGATTGTATCCAAAAAATGTCCTTCCCAAGATGAACTGACGCTGTATTGGCCACAAAAGGACAAGTCATGAAGGACATTGAGTTTTTTTTACTTTGTCTGGTTTTCAGGTGAATAAAGGTACCTGAACGTATCAAAACATCCTGCCAAACTGGCCTATGGAGTATAAAACATCACGAGATATCACCTTCCCAATATATTAATCAATATATCATAGTGTGAAGATTCTTTCTACCCACTTCTATGCGTCCTTTGAAGTTGGAGTCGATGTTAAACAATAGCAAATGTGGTGGTGGAGGAGGTGATCATGTGACCATGTGTTTACGTTGAAAAAAGAGGAAACGCCGGGGTGCGAAAAGCATATTCTATGTAAATGGTGGTTTACATTCTTCGTCGTGTCCATATGCAGTGGTCGTGTTTCGCGTGGCTGTTGGCTAAATTGTGGCAAATTCATTAAACCAAGCTCCATGTCCTGGTCTTCCTAAACATTGTAATCTGTAAAAAGCACCATGACGGCGTTACGTCCTGTACACTCTTACAGTCCTGTAAAGCCTATAGTGACTGCAGGGTGAATTTGAATTTGGTTCCGTCAAGTCAAAATCTAATTTGAAGCTACAGGCAGTGGAGTTTTATACTCACTACTCAGCTGTACTCTCTCTAACGCTGTGCAAGTCATATTCACTCATAGGGCCAGTTTCCCAGATTAATCCTAAGCCTGGACTGAAAAGGATTTTCAACGGTGAATCACCATCGGCATTGCAATTTAGTCCAAGACTGAGCTTAATCCGTGTCTGGGAAAGCGGCCCATACAGATTAACAGGCAATGCTTCGCCCTTATTTCTCCCTTCGCATAAAAACTTACTGACGAGTGCATTGCCACTTGAATGTTGACATGCCCGTTTAACCTTGTTAGGGCAGCAGGGGTTGATGGCATTGATTAGTGTATGGAGGGGACGGTGGAGCAGAGCAGATTGAGATTTGTGTGATTATTCATTGTTACACTATTGAGTAGCTCTGTTTATTAGAAGGTGTACTAGAGAGTCCATTCATCACAGCCCTTCATAAACTGCCACATGTGTGATAACAGTATTATCACTCTGCAGCTGCATCACCTCTTTATAACGAACTGCAGGAGTCCTTTTTATTCACACCTCTTTGGCTGGTCGCAGTGATCAGCTGGGTGCAGGTGAGGGCAGCTGATATCATTTGACTTTATGACTTAAGGGTCGATATAAAAAAAACCCAATAAATCCTGCTTTCTTAGTTAGACTTTCTTTATGTGGCCGCATTTGCAATGTATCTGGTTACTACAGGAGTTTCATTTTCATTAGAGAATTTTGGTGAGATTTGTAAAATATACCCCCTTTTTCGCTTTTGGGGGCTTTTTAAGGGTAAGGGTTGATCTGCCTAGGCAGTCCCACACACCCCTGCACTGTGAATGATAAAGAGAATCCCTTTTAAAAATGACTATACAGGGGTTGGACAATGAAACTGAAACCTGAACCTGGTTTTAGACCACAGTAATTGATTAGTTTGGTGAACTAGGGCCTCCATTTGCTGCCAATACAGCGTCAGTTTGTCTTGTGAAGGACATTTTTTGGATACAATCCGGGTTAGCACCCAAACATCCCTTTCAGACAGCTTCCTCTTGCGTCCACAGTTAATCCTGTTCGATGTGGTTGGTCCTTCTTGGTGGTGCTGACGTTACCCTGGATACTGTGGCTCTTGATACCTAACAAAGACTTGCTGTCTTGGTCACAGATGCGCCAGAAAGACGTGCACCAACAGTTTGTCCTCTTTTGAACTCTGGTTTGTCCCCCATAATATTGTGATCATTGCAATATTTTGAGCAAAACTGTGCTCTTACCTGCTAAATGAACCTTCACACTCTGCTCTTACTGGTGCAATTAATGAAGATTGGACACCAGGCTGCTCCAATTTAGCCATGAAACCTCCCACACTACAATGACAGGTGTTTCAGTTTCATTGTCCAACCCCTGTAAATTGATGCAATAATGCCTACATTTCTATTGAGCCGTAAACAACCCAGAATAAGTCTAACGACAGTCATGTGATACAGTTCGGACACCCGTAAACACCTTTGACTAACATAATTAAACATATGGACATTTGATCTTTACTTTAACTATATTGAGAAGCAGGTGCACATGATTTGA
The DNA here is from genome assembly GCA_034509495.1 of Acestrorhynchus altus. Taxonomy (NCBI): domain Eukaryota; kingdom Metazoa; phylum Chordata; class Actinopteri; order Characiformes; family Acestrorhynchidae; genus Acestrorhynchus; species Acestrorhynchus altus. Next base: position 2,933,474 of record CM067504.1, on the reverse strand, counting down.
TCATGGTTAGAGAGGACTTTGGAGGAGGCTCTCTTATTTAAACCTCAGACATTAGTTTGCTCTTGATTGTTGAAGTAAAGGGGGTCACCATGGCCAGATCCTCTCTGAGGCCTTCAGAAAGAAGGTTATAAATGCAGGTAGGGTCTGGGAAGGGATTTAAAAAAATCTCTGAATAATTAGAAAATCAGCTGTTCCACTCTCCAGGCATAATTTATAAGTGGAGAACATTTAAAACAAATGCCAACATGGTTAGATCAGACCGTCCTAGCAAGTTCAGTCACAGAGCAGACCTCAGAATGAGTAAAGAAGATCCAGCATCACAGGACATTTTCATGAGTGCAACATCTACCATCAGAAAGAAACCAAACAAGTTTAATTTCCATGGGACGTGTGATCAGTCCAAGACTAAAGTTCTCCAGAGGCCATCTAGACAAAGAGCAGGACTTCTGGAACAATGTGCTTTGGACCGATAAATCAAAAATGTGGATTATTTGGACACAGTTACAGAAGACATGCTTGGTGCAAACCAAACACGGAATTTGAGCACAAGAACCTCATAGCAGCTGTGAAGCATGGTGGTGGGAGTGTGATGGTTTGGAGCTGCAGGGTCTGGAGATCTCTCCATCATAGAAACCACTATGAGATCTTTGTTGTATCAGAGGGGGCTTGTAAATGGTGATAGCAAACATCTATTTGTCTTTATTTCAGCCAAATGAAGAAATACCAGCTGTAAGGGGACGGGATGTGCAAATTTTTAAAAATTCATTTCTAATAATTACATTTTACAATTGTTTAACAGCCATTTCGTCAGTTATTTGTATGTATCACCTCCATCTCTGCAGCTAAAATGAAGATCAAATGTCCAGATGTTTAAATATGTTATGTGATATTGTATGTGACAGGGACGGTGTCTTAATGGGGTTGGGTTGGAAACTTGATCTTGATCATCTTGGACAACTTCATTGATATGGTAATGCCCTAAAAGTTGGTACGAGGCCCGTTGGAGGCCGTGGTTAAGCCGCTGTAGATACTGCTGGTGAGGTAGAGCTGGCCCTGAACACACTAAAGAGCTTAACAGCAGCTAATGCTGCACAATGCTGTGTGATGCGTCGGTGAAAGGATGATGAAATGAGAACGATCGTTTATAATGTCACCGCTTATGCGAGTCATCAGCAATTTATGCACGTACATCTTCTCAGCTCATTAACTGACATGTTTGAAGACACGTTCTGATCTGGTTGGATTGCGACTCCGTGTTTGCAGTGGTACACGAGGAGGATTCCAGTTGGCTCGAATACAGAATTCAATATCATATGTTGTTTGAGGACTTTGAGTGTGGCGTCTCCAGAACAGATATCCTCTCTCTGAGCACTTTATTTGGAAAACTGTATGAACAGTGGGCGGGGTCTCCCTCTGCGCCCAAACAGCCTCTTTCTTATTGGCTGGAATGATGGAAAGTGTCCTTTGATATTCTGGTCCATGTTCACGATTGTTTCAGGAGCACTTTCCCAAACTGGAAAGTTCAGGAGCAGTTTCCCAGACTGGGAAAATCACTTTCCATGGATTTCCTGTTCTGTCACATGCCAAAGGTGTTCTGTTGGATTCTGGCCTCCACAGAAATCAAGGTTCATCAGATCAGATAGTGTTTTTTTTTTTTTTTTTTCATTCCTGTCTAGTTTCTGGGAGCCTGTGCCTGCTGTAGTCTCAGCTTTCTGTTCTTGGCTGGTAGTTGTGGAACCTGATGTTGTCTTCTGCTGGTGTTGCACATCTACAGTACAGTCCCAGAAGAAATTATCTATTTTTAGGACGACAAATTGTTCTTAAAATAAGTGGAATAAATTATATTATTGTCATTGTTAAACCATTAATTCCCAAGTTTTGTGCTGCACACTTTTGTGCTTTTCCTGCTCAATCATACCTGATTCACCCCCCCCCATTGCCCACCCCTGATTTATGCCAATGGAATAATAATAATAGAATAGAATAATAATGCAATTACAACCTTTAATTATTTATGAGCCTTTGGTTATTAAATATGTTAAATAATATATTAACCAGCTTTAAAATAAAACATAAATTAAATTAAATATTTATGTCCTGATGAGTGGTGGTACGTTGTGCTCCATAGTGTGTTTTTATAGTTAAAGCTGCCTAAAGAAAACTGTAGGTCAGCACTGTATCAGAAAACGCTCCCATCAGAAGTATAGGTAGGATGTTTGGAGCCTAAAATGTAAATGTGAAGATAAAAAGATGTTGATGAATCAGTTTTGTATGTGCAAGTTACTAATAACAGTATGGTCTGATTGTATACTGCCCCCGTTGAAAACAGAATCAATAAAAACACAGTGAACATTAAAATTCGGGGTCAGCCCAGTCCAGTGCCCCTAAGTAGCTCATATTGATGGGTAACAGAACTTGACAGAACACTGGCTTAATCCTGTTACTGTGTTCTCCTCACTCATTCAGAAAATGTTCCTACACCAGAGCTGGAATGCGGCTTTAAAAAGAGCCTATTTGGACTCACTTTTCCGAACTTTCTGGATGGATTTGTGCAGTCCTTGGGGAAATCAGTAATTAGCTGAGAGACTGGCATATTGCTTTGTAATTTTAAGATGAATAAAGGTCTGAAACTATCACAACATCCAGCAAAACTGGCACAGTATCTCACTTCGCGAACAGTATTGCAATATACCATAATATATCAAATCGTGACCCCGATATCATATTACATCATGATTGTATTGCCAGACTCTTGCCAGTACACAGCCTTACTAGCACTGTACAATTTTCAGATCCCATTGTTCTCTAACCTTCTCTTTTTTCCAGATTTTATGTTTGTAAGATGGTTTTTATACAGGCTTGCTTAGAACTGGGTAAAAAATTGTGAAATATCGCCTACTGTATCGCAGCATTTTGCACGATGTATTGGAACTGTAACCCTGGTATTGGCATACACATTGTATTGCCAGGTACATGCCAATGCACAGACCCAATGTCCATTTGGGCACCCCATCACGGGCCATCCGTAGCATTAGTTCAATATCGTGACTGATGTAAAAATACTGCAGTGGCAAGAAGCAGAAGCAGCGCACTGACCACCACCTCGATGACTTTACGAATTACTACTACAATTACTGTATCTTATACATTTTAAACAGTGTGGCTGCTGCTGTATTATGAAGTGGAGCCTTTGTCTTTAAAAATAGCACATCAGCTCATTTGGTGCTGGAAATGGTGGCGAAGTAGGTTTATAAATTGATAGCTTTGACATCTGTAATATAAAAACTTGTAGGAGTCCAACGACGTGTCGGCGAGATTTGCGTAATTGTTATGAATGTTCTGCTTGCAGGTATGCGTTTCATGCGCTCGTTACAACCAATATATTATTAAATCTTCATCCTTCAACACATTTCAGCTGTACGTTGACATCATTCTAATTAAGGCTCTGCTTGCCAGTTCTAGATCTGTAATTATAGAAAATAACTGCACAGTTTATCAGCAATGTCCAGTAGACCTTCAAATGCACTGGGGCTTGAACTAAACTTCATCAGATTTTCACACAAGTCCTAAAAGTAGATAAGAAGAACCAAATCAAACAACTGTGATGGGTTATGCTGCTGCTTCAGGCCCTTCCACAACATTTCTATTGGGTTAAGATCAGGATTTTGACTGGGCCAGTCCAGAACATTAACTTTATTCTTCTTCAACCATTCTTTAAGTTGTTGTCTTGATACATGACCCACATTCTCATGAGATGCAGCTCACAAAATGTGCTGAAATGTGCTGGTATCATTCAGAATTCATTGTTCCATCAATGATGACAAGAAATCCTGGCTCAGATGCAGTTAAATTGGACTAAACCGTAATACTACCAACACCATGTTTCATAAATAGGTTTTTAATTTTTAACTGTAATGATTTTTGTTTAAATGCTCCTAATTTCTTCCATCCAAAAACCCATTGTTCTAATAGCTTCATGGTTCCTCTTTATCAAACTGCAAATGGGCAGCAGTGCTCTTTTTGGGGAGGACCTTCTCTTAATGGTGGACTCATGAACATTAACATTACCAATATGAGAAGAACTTTAGTTTATTTGAAGTTCCCTCAGAAGTTCCTTTGGGTTCCTTTGTGAGCTGGTGGATCATTACATGTAGCTTGAATGTTCTCCTCAGTTCTGCAGAGATGGTGGTAGGGGTGAGTGTTGATAGAGTTGCCCAATAGTCTCCCACACATTTTCAATCAGACAGGTCTGGAGATGAGACCGACCACGGCGTAGTATCTGTCTTCAAGACGAGATCTTGAGAGGGTAGCAGTGTGTGGACGAGTGTCATCCTGTTGGAATAGAGCACCGGAGTGTGTGTTCAGAAAAGGTAGAACCACTGGTTGCAGAACCTCATTAATATAACCTGTAAAATTGTCTGTAATGAAGACCAAAGGCGATCTGACATCATACAAAGTTCGTAATCATCTCATCAGACCTGGTATTGACCAGAGTACTTCCACACAGGAGTTTGTTGGTCATCTTCACCACAACAAAAAGTGTGACTTATCACTGAAATGACCCGCTGCCATTCTGAGGACCCCATGACAGTGTGGAACATCACTGCAACTATTGAATTTTTGTTATGACCCATGATTATTTTACTTCACTGGCATGTTGCGTAATTTTTTCCATCATCTCCAGCCTCACGACGCCAAAGACTGACGTTTTAATCATCCTGAAATATCTTCAACGATCCATGTGAACGATTCACTTTGCTGCAATGTCCCCATTATGGCCATGGTGATGCTGTGGAGAACGTGATTGCATTCAGTCACAAGTGCACTGGTGAGTTGAGGTATTGGTGTTGGATGTTCTGGATCATAAATGTCACTCCAGATCATCCCAAAGGTATTTGGATGGAGCTCCATCACTCCAGAGAATCCACGTCTGTGTTCCACAGCCCAGCTGTGGGAGCTTTATATCCCTCTAGCTGGAATTGGGAACAATAACCTTCAACTGTGCAGCTGATCCAGAGCGTCTATTCTACTGACAATCCGTTTTTATGGAGATTATACAAGTGTGTGTGTGTGTGTGTGTGTGTGATACCTTGTGATAGTTGAAATAATCAATTAGAAGCAGTGTCTGGATGCTTTTGCACTCCACTCGTGGTGTACATACAGGAGCCGAAGAACGGCTCTGAGAACATCTCGAGGATAAAAGGTCTTTCTTACTGTATGTAAGGGTGGCTTAGTGTGGGCTTATTATGAGTGAGGATAGATTTCCTTTATTAGAGAAGAGAAATTATATATTTCCTTTTCACGCAGCACTCATTAGTCTGCACCTTTCAAACGACACCAGAATATATGCCATTTCACGAAGGTGGGTGGTTCTTTATCACACAATAAGATCATATTGTACAGACGCTCATACGGTCTCACTCAGTCATGAAGATGTTTCATTGTTGTCAAGACACTGTTGTTTTCTGACTGTATCTCCTCCATGCATCATGAGCAGAAATGTCCTGATCCAGTTATTTTGTCTCCAATCGGATCTGAGTGTCTTAACCACTAATGCATCTCTGATATTTTCAAATGTTTGATATTTTAATTTTGATCTAACAATTACTTGCACTTACAATTTTCTTTGGTTTTAAGGATGAAAAAAACAACCTTGTTGAGTTTTTTTTATTATAAAGATTATTTAAAGATATTTATAATAATAAGTTGTTCATAATAACGTACAGAATGTCGACTATTTTGTTTTTCATGTATTATATCAGTATTATCCCTTATCAGGACTTTTATTCTGAAATTTAAGCATTGTGTGACAACAGAGCAAACAGTCCCTCCCTTCTCATTTTCCTTTATAACCCAGGTTGAGCATCAGCCCCGCCCCCTCTCTCTGATCAGTCAGAATCTGTATGCAGGTTGAGCATCAGCCCCGCCCCCTCTCTCTGGATCAGTCAGAGTCTGTGTGCAGGTTGAGCATCAGCTCCCGCCTCTCTCTGATCAGTCAGAGTCTGTAGGCAGGTTGATCATCAGCCCGCCCCTCTGATCAGTCAGAGTCTGTATGCAGGTTGAGCATCAGCCCCGCCCCCTCTCTCTGATCAGTCAGAGTCTGTATGCATGTGACCGTGGGCAGAGCAGTAAACATGCATTTAATGGCTTCTTTTGCATTTAAACTGGGATTTCGTTTTATCTGAGCTGAATTACTCCCTGATAATTCATCACACAACGATGAGACCTTGGTCAAATTAGTTTATCAGCACATCATCCAGCCCTGATGGAAACTTGATTAGAGAAGATGTTATTTACGCTGGTTTATTTGCAGTGGTTCTTCAATGTAAATGCTGTGTTTCCGTCAGAGAGCTCTCAGTCAGCCACGGCATTAAAGCAGTAAAACGGTTGGTAGCAATTCTGAGACATTGTGCATCGAACCTGCTGCTTATGGGTGTTACGGGGCAGCGACCTCGCAACTCCAGCACGCAAGCCTGGTTTCCCATTCACATGCAATCCCCCTCAGCTCCCCTTGGGCTCAGATTGAGTATGACCCATAGCGCACACTTCTGCTTGTTTGCACACTTCATTTATCTGCGAGTTTTCAACAGCCGGGCTTCCGACTGCATTCCGGATGGATCAAACGGTGGAGAGTACTGCTCACCCTATTAGGAAGCAAAAGCCAAAGTAACGGATGAAGCGGCGTATTCATTTTTTTTTTTTTTTTTTACTTTACATATAAACAAGACATAAGCTAAGCAGCAAATTCCTTTTGTCCCATGCAAAAGAGAAGATGCCCGAGTCTGCAGACCCTTTTAAGTCTGAATATATGACCATATAATTGTCATACCGACGATCTATGCTATGTTAATGCATTCTCATAATAGGGAGCTGTATGGATGCGTCTGTTTGTGAGTTGCTCTTTTTCTCTGGCCCTCATTAAACGGAACGGCTTCAGGAAATAAACACTATCAGCTCCAGCTAATTAAAGTAAGTGACACCAAAGGTCAGAGTTTCTTTTCGGGCGTCCTTTTCTGGAGATGAGTTTAGCAGATAATTTGTAAGTGGCTTAATGCTTTCCGTTTTCACAAGGACGGTGTTCGGCAATACAGCGATAACAGGTACGTACTGCGTCCAGCGTAGCAGGGAAATATGCTGCTTATTTCAACAACGTTCAATGGACCTGGACGGTGATCTTGTCCATTGAAATGGCAGATCAGCAGTACATGGACCAAGCATGTCATTAGAACACTCACGTGGTGGGTTCGACATCATGAGAAGGTTGTCCCGTTGTGCATGCTTTCCATCCTTTGCAAGTGACGTATGTCTCAGAGAAGAGTTCGAGAGGGGTCACATCACAGGGCTCTGGGCACCACACCCATCATGCAGATATTACCATTGCACGTTGGTGATGGAAGTGGATTGAAGAAGACTTGCACCAGCAGCATGAAGGATCTGAGAAACCTACAGGAAGGGTGACCGGTTGACACCATTGTGGACATTCAGCGAGCAGCGATGCCCTCCACGAGTCAGTATGGCGCATTACTGGCAGGCGGCTGCACGACGCAAGACTACATGCATGCAGTCTGTTACACCAACAGTCATGGAGAGGGTCACCTTCAGTGATATGTCCAGCTTTTGTCTTGGTATAGAAGACCAAAGAATCTGTATGTGGAGGGACTGCGGTCAGCACCAATGGCAACGATTTGTTGTCACACGTCCAGGACTCGTGGCATGGTGTGCAATTTCATATGATACCAGATCATCTTTGGTCTTCATCAGACACTTTAACAGACCAACGTTACATTAATGAGGTTCTGCAACCAGTGGTTCTACCTTTTCTGAACACACACTCCGGAGCTCTGTTCCAACAGGACGACGCTCGTCCACACACTGCTGCCGTCTCAAGATCTCGCCTTGATGACACAGATACTACGCCGTGGTCGGTCTCATCCCCAGACCTGTCCCTGATTGAAAATGTATAGGATGCTATTGGACGCTCCATCAACCCTCCATCCAGTCTCATGTGTTTGATTTCTTTGATTTTTTTGCCCATTTATAAGGATTCTGCTCCGGATTGCTGGACTGGAATTAGGTATCAGTTCCCACGGCAGCTTATTCATCTGTAGGGGGCTTCGATTGCATGTTTTGCTGCGGTGTGTTCATATAGATTGGCCCGCGGTGGGAGGGAGCGGCAGCAGATATGAGCTCCACTTTAACATAGAGCGCAAACCCACAGTCTTTAATTAGCCAGAGAGACATTACAGAAAGCGCTGCCTGCCCTGTGAGGCATATCTGACAGGGGCAAACAGCCGTCCTTAGATCCCAGCTCGTCAAAGTATGTACTTTTAGAAGCGCTGTATCCCATCACCGAGTCATTTTCTCATGTAATTATAATCACGGGAATTAATATTCTCCCCTTTTTTAAAGCTAGGGGCGGTCTCCTGATCGTGATGTATCTCTTGTCTTTAATAGGATTCATTATTTATCTGAAAATGAACAGGGTAATTGATAAGCACACTTAGGGAATGTGCACATGGTGTTGCGATAGTGAAGACAACGGAGAGAAGAAGACAGTGATTGAATAAAGACTTTGTTCTAGTTAATCGTGAGCTGTTTGCACAATGCAGGAGTGCTTAAGACATAAAAGCTTACCCTGAGGAAGAACTCAAATGGTGGTCCCTTCACTGCACAAGGGTTTGGTTCCACCCCTGTTGCCCAGTGTCAAAGAGAGTGGACAGTGAGTGGACACAGTGTTTAAACGCTCCAGCGGCACTGCTGTGCCCGATCCACCCGTACCAGCGCAACACACACTAACACACCACCACCGTGTCAGTGTGACTGCAGTGCTGAGAATGACCCACATCATAGCTGCTCTGTGGTGGTCCTGTGGGGTCCTGAGCATCGAAGATATTTTATATTTTGTCAAATCTGACCTCAGTGTGAGACTTGAGTGAGATTTGCATTAAACCTCAAGAGGAGACGTGTGAGATTCCTGAGGTCTTCATCTCTGGAGACGCATTTGAATGCAAGAGACAGGAATCTTTCCGTCTGACCTCACTGTTGTCCAGGAAAAGCTCCAGAGATATGAAGTTGCTGAGACACCTGTTGAAAGCATTAAGCGTAGTTTATTAATACTATTATTTATTTATTTATTTTTTCTAATATTCAGACTCTGAAATTGCAGAAAGTGGACCTTTTTGCTGGGTCACGCTTTCTAATCAACTGGTCAATACTGGACACACAGTGAGTGTGCTTGTTCGGAGGGGATCGAACGAGAGCAGCCCACACACATTCTTCTGAGAATAATCAGCCGTTCCTGCCACCACTTACATCTGAGCCCAGCTTGCCAGACACTTTGTCATCGTGAGTCACCAGCAGAGGCAGATTAGCAGTACGAGGCAGTCACATTCTTCTGTGTTTGGAATGGCAAATATGTGCTACAGTACCTCATACTGTATTTCTTTACCACAGTCATTCTACACACACTTTGTTGACAAGCATAAGAGCATTACATCAGTGACGGCTGTCAAAACCACTTTCACTGTTTGCTCTGAATATCAATAAATACACACGTCTACATGCAGCTGTCAAATGTGAGAATAGAGCAGCGCTGTAATATGTTCGTGTTTTAATCTGATTGTTTATAAATAATATTGGCTTATATATTATTGACTCTTTCTTCTCACTGAATTTCAGGATGCAGTGGATTCATCTGCAGGGATAATTAACATACTGAGGACGCTATTAAATGCAAATCTCGGAAAGCTGTATGTGGAAATGTTCAGGTTCTGTTTCGCTCATGCTGCAGTTCTTTTGAAGAATTAGTACACTACCAGTCTCATCATCAAAATATCAGTACACTGCCGACCTAATCAATATATCAGTACACTGCCAATCATATCATATCGATATATCAATTCACTGCCAATCATATCAATATATCAGTACACTGCCAATCATATCATATCAATATATCAATTCACTGCCAATCATATCAATATATCAGTATGATGCCAATCTAATAATATATCAGTATAATGCCAGTCTGATCAATCTATCATTATAATGCCAATCCCATCAATATATCAGTACACTGCCAATCTGATCAATCTATCAGTATAATGCCAATCTTATCAATGTATCAGTATAATGCCAGTCTGATCAATCTATCAGTATAATGCCAGTCTGATCAATCTATCAGTATAATGCCAATCTTATCAATCTATCAGTATAATGCCAATCTTATCAATGTATCAGTATAATGCCAGTCTGATCAATCTATCAGTATAATGGCAATATAGTGTACGGGTACTATTTTCCACCCTGTTCTTCAGTGTTTAACCACGGTGTGTTGGCAAGGGAACCAGCATGTAAGGTGACCGGTTTGATTCCCTGAACTGGCAGGACATGATACACACACACACACACACACACACACACACACACACACACACACACACACACACACACACACACACACAGGTTTGTTTTATATTTTTTAGAAGTCGAAGTGAAATGGTCTGTTGCCAAATTCCTTGCATAGATGCATAAACCTGGAATCAGGGACTTTTTTCCAGGTTGCTTGCTGTGACATCTACTTAAGGTGTGTGCTTTTCCACGGAGTGCTTTGTGCCACTGCAAACCGTAGAAATCCCACTGGGCAATGCAGGCTGTCCGTGTTTGTGTTTTCTTCCTGTGTCTGACACCTAATTAAGGGATTTAAGTTGGTTTGTTTTTACAGCCTGCAGCTTGTATGGGGAATTGGAATCCTGTAAGAATGAGTGGAGAGTGGATAATTTGCAAACCATTGGTTTGCATTTTAAAGGCAAGTGTGTTTATTCCAGTGGTGTGAGCAGGTAACGTTCACAGCACTTTCACTGTCCCGGCGGTGGCCTGTGGCTTTAGTGACCGGGTAGGAGGTCATGCTGAGGGTTTTGCCGTTCACTGCACTCTATTATTGTTAAACACTATGGGAACAAATGTTGGACACAGTCCACTCACTGTCCACTGTCCACTCTATTAGACACTCCTTGTAGTTAGGTAGCTGCTCCACCTTGTAGATGTAAAGTCAGAGACGGAAGCTGATGTGTTTCTGCTCAGTGTTGCTCATCCTCTAGTCCTTCATCAGTGCTCTGGTTGGTTGGCTGAGGGGTTTAAACACTCCACGTCAGGGTCACTGCAGTGCTGAGAATGAGCCACCACCCACATAATATCTGCTCTGTGGTGGTCCTGTGGGGTCCTGAGCATTGAAGATCAGGGTGGAAGGAGGAGAATAAAGTCTGCAGAGAAACAGATGAACCACAAAGTGCTCCTGTGTGGTAAGAGGAGCAGGGAGGTGGTCCTAATGTTGTGGCTGGTAGGTGTATAAATGCACCTTGCTGCTGCTGGTGGAGGTATAATTAAGCGTGCAGTGTTTGTTAGATTCATGTGAGCATATTTTTGTTTTCGTTGATCATTTCTTTGAGCACAATGTTGCCAGTAAAATTGGACTCCGTTGCCGTGCTTGGTGCCCGTTTCCATGGCCACTGTTTGAAATGGACAACCTCTTAGATGCTGCGGCCTGCTCAGCCTTTTATCCACTTACGGAGCCCAGTCCTCTGACTCCTCTCCATGCGAACGTTCTGGCAAAGCTCTGAACACAGCCAGAACGTTCTCTGGCGCAGCGTGAGGGAATCTGCAGACGCGGTGTAAGCGGGTGTGCCTTTTATGCACCTGACCGGGCCAGATTCTAATATGAATTTCTAATCTCCGCTGTGTTTATGGAGTGCTAACTTACTTCTACTTGGAAATAGTGATGTTTGGAAGAAAAAGAGGCTGCGTCTGCATGTGTCTATAGCCTATTTAGATTATAATGACTTCAGATGAGTAATTTGTGAATGTCTTTTTCTCAGGGACCACTTTTTCAGCTCTGAAGAATGGCGCGATAGTGATGGGAGTTCACTCATTTAATCGAGCGGCTTAAATCACCGCCTGTTTTTCCACTGGAGAAAAAATAATTTAGGATAGTCTCTGTTGGCGGGGTGCGCACGCCTATTAAGGTTAATAGAGGGCACACTCCTGTGTGATGGGATGCATCTTCTTAGTTTTTCGCCTGTTCCGTAAGTAATTTGCCCAGGACGGCTCTTGTTAGTGCGCCTGTTCCCCCCCCGATTTTTGGAGGCGTACTTCTGCACTTTTGTTTTCTTAACTCTGAACTAAGTGGAAGTTGTTCCGATGGGTCTCAGTCCTGCTTGTGGGGGAAACATGCTACAGTAGAATTTGGTTGCCTATAATGGTGATGAACACGTGGTTAACATGCTTCACGTCTCAGGATCAGTGTAGCCTAAAGACGGGACGGTTCGTATAAATGAACAATCCAGTTCAGAAAATCCCAGTTGAAGTTCCGCAGCAGCCAGATAAGCTGGACCTGCATGCGGACTCCAGCTGATCAGCAAGGGTGGTGGGTCTCATGACGTCACTGATCCAGATATTGTGTTAGGAAGGAAAATGTGAAGGGAGGGGCTGTTTGCTCGCTTTCTTTGTTCAAATTTCAGAATAAAAGTCAAATAAAAAATACTGTACATGTCTTTGTCGTTCAAATTCATACACATTTCCAAATTGTGTTAATTAGCTTAAGACCTCCTGGAAATAACGGAGTCTGGTATGTGTGATTGTCTCCTATTAATACTTCTTTTTAGAAGAAGTCTAGAGACCATGAGTTTAATTACCGCTGTGAGAGATGCTGAAATTTGGACCTTTGTAATGAATGGTTACCGGATGTCAGTTTTGTTTTGAGGTTCCATGGTTTAGATAGCACGTCAGATTTCCCCAACGAAGACGTTAGATGACAAATGAGGTGTAAACAAATGAGCCGATATCGGAATTTGCCTCGTCTCCACTCAAGCCCTGGCATGTGCTAGTCTGCATTACGACAGGAGCCGACTTCTCCCTCGACTCCGTAATTGGAATGTGGGCTGGCAGTAGGTGTGAAGTAATGGGGTCTTGGATTTGGTGGCAGCAGTCAGCTCTAGAGAACCTGTCAGAATGCATGGAAAGCAAAGCCAGGCTCTATGCTTTATGCTAAAGAAACCCTGCATTTTAATAGTGCAGCTGTAAGCGTTCCTTGAATTTCAAAGTGGCATCATTAGAAGCTTATTTATTCACTCTGGAGCTGGTAAGCAGATAACGCCTTCCCCATCAACAGTGGCAGCTCCATCTCTGCACCTCCTGCGGGGCTGCGGGGTGGGTGGGTGGGTGAACATGACAAACGCTCAGTACTTAAAGAATTCCGAACGGATAGGGAGAACGGGGGGGAAAAAAAAAACATGTTGATTTGACATGTTGATGAGACCCAGGAAATGGCTGTAATGTTCTATCTTTATTTTTCCCTGCTGATACCTTTATTATCCCTGTCGTATGGCGTGGTATGACCAGGGCAGACAGACTGGAAATAAACAAGATAAAAATAACTGCAGCTGGAGGCTTTGAAGTTGGAAGCTGGTGAGGATTCAAAGAGTCTGAGGAGGTATAGAGGAGACGGAATAATGATACTCCTTCAGTGAGAGATTAGGCAACATTTACTTTAATTATGTACTCAGAGAAAGGTAGGAAAGCTCAGGTTCCTGGCTTGTTGACCTGCGTGGCTCTTTGTGGCGACATAACGGCGCTCTCAGCCTCTCACACAGCTACTTCAAAGCATGGGGTTCGATTCCACATATCCCGCTGAGGCTTGCTCAGGAGAGTCACACACACCACCACTGCGTGTGAAAATATGTCCTACCATTTTACAGTTAAGCTATGGGCATGTTCAACCCAGGCGACTTCAGCCTTTTCCAACGCACACACTCACTGCCAATAAGTAGTTGCATCCAGAAGGAATCAACTGACAGGAATGAAACTTGATGGGTAGGTTTGACATCGTGAGGCATGCAAACGGTTCAAATTCCATGCTCAGCTGCGCATGTGATGAAAGCATCACACTCTGCTCTTACTCTCTGGACCTGACTCATCCCATTGTGCATGCTTTTCATTATGACTCGTGCTGTTGTGTTGGTAGCATCGTTTGCAAGTAAAGTATGCCTCAGAGAAGAGTTCAAAAGCAATTCCAGCAGTCAGAAGACTTCCAGGGGGTTGTGGGAATGGCATATTGTGCACCAAGACCTACACCAACCACCGAGAGGGAGAATCAATGAACTGTCTGACATGCACAGAATGACCCAACAGTCACGATTGCGGACAGTTGAAGAGTTTGAGAGGGTTTGCATCGTAGGGTATTACATACCGGTAAGGTGGATATTACCATAGTACACTGTTGGTGCCATTGGTTAGAAGAAAGCACGCACCAGTGACTTGAAGGATCTGGGAGACCTACATGACCCACAAAATGAGAGAACTGATGGATTGTCCACCATCCATGGAATGACCCCACAGCCACAATTGCGGCCATTCAGTGAGCATCAATGCCCTCCGCGAGTCATTCCGTTGGCAGAAGGTTACAATCTGCAGGAACTGAGTGAGAACATTCAAGCTGCATGGGATGGATCATCACAGGACACCATTAGGAACCTCTACACCTCCATGCAGAGACGTCTGGCGTGTTGCGTTAAACCGAGAGACACGACTTCTGTCTGAGTAGATCAATAAATATTGATCAGATCTTCCTTCCCAACAGCACTGGAATCCCACACTGCAATCTCGGCCCTCGTGAACGTAAACTGCAGCGAAAATCCATTTGGAAATCATCCGTTCCTCTACATTGTGGACGCACAAGTCTTACTTTGACCACTCTTTCTACCAGCAGAGATGATTTTTTATCACTGAAATGACTTTGAGAAACTGGGTCATGATTAATTACTTTGTGGTCTGCTTAGGACATACAGATAAAGCTTCAAAGCCTTCCTCCCATTTAAAAAGTATTTCCCTTAAGCCACTGAGTCATGAGCGACTCTTCAGCATGCACTGATAGAGGTCTTGATCCTGTTAAAAAGTGATAAGATCAGTGGACAAATGCAACATTTTTCATTTGTGCTCTCGCTTACTGTGGGCATCTGTCAATAATATGTCAGTATAAACCTATGGGCAGTAGCACGCGGCTTTAAGACTTTCAGGACGGGTTCAAGTCCTTTATGAGAGCAAATTGGATTAAGATCTGCAGTGTCATCACGAAGCCGATACATTAAGAATGTAGAATGAGCCCAGTGCAGTCAGCTGAATTTATCAGATCCTTCTCTGCTGAGTGTGGAAGAAGGTAAACTTTCCAACAGAACATTTTGGTCTTTTGAATAAGATGAATAATATATATCATTAAAAAAATAGTTGTACCCTGAAGGAATCGACTGATAGCAATCAAACATGGTGGATAGATTTGGCTTCCTGACTGACTACGTAAGGTCATCCCATTGCGGCTGCTTTCCATTCTGACTTGTGCTTTTGTGTTGGTAGCTATCTTTGCAAGTGAAATATACCTCGGAGATGTTCGAAAGCAGTTCAACAGTTGGAGGAGTTTGAGAAGAATGGCATTGTAGAGCCCCGGGAAGCAGAATTGTCTTATCGATGTACTTTACACCAAACCTGTAGTGAGCACAGTAGTTTAGCACACTGTTGACGGCCACGGATAGATGATGGTGACATGAAGGATCTTGCAGACCATTACAATGACTGCCCTAAGCACCACATCGATGTCACCAAAGCCTGCAATGGTGTCATACCAGACTGTCATGGAGTCACTCTGAACGGCAGTGAGTCCAACTTTTGTTTTAATGGAGACAACCAATGAAATCAGTGTGTGTACTATTCCAATACCAGCTTCTTCTGGCCTATGATCAAGCTGATCAAGCTGCATGGGATGGATCATCACAGAACACCATTAAGAACCTCTACAACTCCATACCAAGACGTCTGGCATGTTGCGTTAAACCTAACGTCGTACAGAGAGACACAACTTCAGTGTGTGTAGATCAATAAACATTGATCAGATCAGTCTATATTTATCATTTATTGTTCCTGCATATCTTCCTTCTGAATAGCACTGCAATCCCACACTTATCTCTGGGTGCAGCTATTTTTTTGATGATGGGTGGATTTCTACACAAGAAGGATGCA
The DNA here is from genome assembly GCA_034509495.1 of Acestrorhynchus altus. Taxonomy (NCBI): domain Eukaryota; kingdom Metazoa; phylum Chordata; class Actinopteri; order Characiformes; family Acestrorhynchidae; genus Acestrorhynchus; species Acestrorhynchus altus. The sequence continues at coordinate 2,917,412 of CM067504.1, read as the reverse complement.
CATTTGTACTACAAATGAAAGCATGAGCTCTGTCTCCTCCAGCAGCTGTTAATCAAAGCAGAGGGACTGCATTGAGGACTGGGGGGGGATCACCCTGCACAGAGTGCTGATCTATAGCTGGACATACAGACATACATACTCACACTCATTTGCACACTCCAGTCCAATTTACAACAGTCAGTTCCCCTGGTAACCATGTTTTTGGGAAGAAAACTGGAATTCCCAGAAGAACACAGAGCATGGAAAGCCACACTGGGGGGCCACTCTGACCAATTGCAAATACGAAGGGGGAGGTTGCAATGGACTCTACAAAGTCTGGCTTAATGATGTAGGACATGGTTCTGTAATTCTGTATTGTTCATTTCTAACCTACATATAAAGCGGGATATGAGGTGAGGCGATATATGGATCTACGTACAGGGGTTGGACAATGAAACTGAAACACCTGGTTTTAGACCACAATAATTGATTATTATGGTGAACTAGGGCCTCCTTCTGCAGCCAATATAGTGTCAATTTGTCTTGTGAAGGATATTTTCTGGATACAATCCATATTAACACCTGAACATGCCTTTCAGACAGCTTCCTCTTGTGTCCACAGTTAATCCTGGTTGGTCCTTCTTGGTGGTGCTGACATTACTCTGGATACCGTGGCTCTTGATACATCACAAAGACTTGCTGTCTTGGTCACAGATGCGCCAGCAAGACGTGACAACAATGTGTCCTCTTTTGAACTCTGGTATGTCCCCCATAATGTTGTGTTCATTGTAGTATTTTGAGCAAAACTGTGCTCTTACCTGCTAATTGAACCTTCACACTCTGCTCTTACTGGTGCAATTAATGAAGATTCTCCATCAGGCTGCTCCAATTTAGCCATGAAACCTCCCACACTACAATGACCGGTGTTTCAGTTTCACTGTCCAACCCCTGTATGTGTCTGTGAAAAAGGTAGAATGTTGGAAAGTGAAGTTTTATTTTTTATAATATGATAAATAAATAACCCTAATATATAATTTAACAAATGTGAATATATATATTTTAGCTACGAAACATCTAGAATAAGATTCTAATGAATCTGTGTATAAAAAACCTCTAGTAAATGAATGTGTGTGTGTGTGTGTGTGTGTGTGTGTGTGTGCGTGCTTGCGTGCATGTGCAGATGGGCTTATGTTGCTTTAATTGGGAGGATTAGTCAGAACTCTGCAGCTGCCGTGTGGAAGCTGTATTTCACCCTTGCTGTACTTCGCTCGTTAATTTATATGCTTTAAAACGACACAGTTACAGCCATCAGGAAGTTGATTAAAGTAACAGAGAATTAAAGTCTATGACAAACATAGTTCTGATGAAACTAAAAAAGGAACCGAATGTGGAGAAGCATTCTGCCTGCTGTCAGAGTGGTGTCAGACTGACTGATATGGCTTTAAGTACCAGTCAAAAGTTTGGACACACCTATTCTCTTCAACACTTAAAAAAATCATTTTTCTGTCCAGTCCTGAAAAATAAAAACAAATAGAAATGTTTTGTGTGTTTAAAAACACCAGACCAATACACGATATGTCTATTTTTTAGTATAAACTCAATATTTTAGTTCATACAATAAATATTTATAATAGTATATCGTTGTATAGGTATATTTTTAATAGTATTGGATACATCATACTGAGGTTTTCAAGCTTAAGGGCCACACTTCAGTTCCCAAACCTTGTAGAAACCCTTCCCTGGAGGATAAACTTCTTTTTTTTTCCAATACTTTTGAGCATATAAACTACAGGGATTGGACAATGAAACTGAAACACCTGTCATTAGTGTGGGAGGTTTCATGGCTAAATTGGAGCAGCCTGGTGTCCAATCTTCATTAATTACACCAGTAAGAGCAGAGTGTGAAGGTTCAATTAGCAGGTAAGAGCACAGTTTTGCTCAAAATATTGCAATGAACACAACATTATGGGGGACATACCAGAGTTCAAAAGAGGACACATTGTTGGTGCACGTCTTGCTGGCGCATCTGTGACCAAGACAGCAAGTCTTTGTGATGTATTGAGAGCCACGGTATCCAGGGTAACATCAGCACCATCAAGAAGGACCAACCACATCCAACAGGATTAACTGTGGACACGAGGAAGCTGTCTGAAAGGGACGTTGGGGTGTTAACCCGGATTGTATCCAAAAAATGTCCTTCCCAAGACGAACTGACACTGTATTGGCCGCAAAAGGAGACCCAAGTTCACCAAACTAATCAATTATTGTGGTCTAAAACCAGGTGTTTCAGTTTCATTGTCCAACCCCTGTATGTTGTTATTAGCTGATACTCAAGATTTAAATATCCCTAAAAATAAATGTATAAATAAATAACGTCATCTGGCAAAGGATGCTACCAACACAACAGCACGAGTCAGAATGGAAAGCACATGCAACTGGTCAACCTTATGTGGTCAGTCAGGTACAACAAGGAGGCCTGTGCTCGCTTGCATCACGTGCACGGCCAAGCGTGAAAGTTGAATCATTTGCATGTCTTACGATGTCAAACCCACCAACCAAGTTTCGTTCCTGTCGGTCGATTCCTGGATGCATATAAGTGTGTTTTCTGCAGTTTAATTGGATCGTGGAAGACAACACAGCAGCCTGTACACTGAACTGTGAAGGTTCCGTGAAGGTTCTCAGGGCAGTAATAGCAGGCGCTTGTGAAACCACAGCGGGTCTCTGCAAAAAATATCAGTGATATGACAAACACATGACGTGGTGATACACGGAACCGAGGGAAAAGGCATCGGTGGTGCCACATTTAAAAGAATGGTGTATGAGACTAAGAATACTGATTCAATTGAAGCATAATTAAATGTATAAATCAATTAAACAGGCCTGATTTAATTGAACACAATGAATTACGGTGTTTGTAATGTGTCTTGTAGTTCATCAGTGTTAGAAACTTGGATTAAATCCACGTATATCCACAGACAGAACTCCGTAGTGTCCCTAATCACAATCATATGAGTGCTGAACACCACAGATACCAGCTGGATCAATACGGTTATAAGGTTATTATAATTCCAAGGATATTTCTGAATAGCGGGACACGTCTAGGAAGGACGCATCTGTCTTTATCTTAAGAAATACAATTGTGGAGTTAATGATTGCTTCTCTTTTTCGCGTGACCATACTCTGCCTCGTTCCTGCTCTCATCCCATTGTTTTGCCAAAGCCATTATAGTTAGTTATTTAAAAAAAAAAAAAGATGTATGATAATATTCACAAAACAACATGCTGTGCTGCTGATTATGCTCACACACAGTGAGAAATCTGTCGGCACAAGTCATGAAAACTATTAATTGGAATTTCCAGCAGAAGCAGAAGATAATTACATCTCAAGTCAGTGGCCAGCGACAACAACAAAAAAGGAAAGAAAGTACGTTCTCGAGAAAGTACTCCCTGCTCCTCACCCGGCACTTTTGTGCCGTTTAGGATACTGGATTGGGATGAGACACGGAGAGAAGATTGGCCGTGCGGAATTGGATGCAATTCAGAGCACAGTGAACAAACGGTGTGGGTTTAGAGCTGCTTTTCCGAAAAGCGCTCAGGGATTTGTTGATTTTCCTTTCTTATGACAGTTTACAGCCTGCTTTGTGTCGGAGAGCAAGATCAGGGATGGGTTTCCTTTGACGTGGTAGACTTCTGAAGGGGAAACAGGAGGGTGGAAGTGCAGTGAGACCAAACGCAGCAGATTGTGTCTTCAGCGCAGGTCTGTGCAGAAGACAGGGATTAGTGTCTGTGTTAGACTTCCCCAAAATGACGGATGTCCTGAATCAATATCCCATCGTTTAATTAGGCCTGATTGGTTCGCTGGGAACTCATCTTTTTCTTGTCTTCCCTTTTCTCCCCAGTTCCTCCCAAAATCTACGACATTTCGTCAGACATCACGGTAAACGAAGGTGGGAATATTTCACTCTTCTGTTTAGCCAGTGGCAAACCGGAGCCTAAAATCACCTGGAGACACATCACCCCATCAGGTAAGATAACCGACTTAACCTTTTATAGAATGATATCCAACATTTAGAGAATATGGGCCAATAATTATTCATCATTATATTATTACATTATGAGGGGATCAGACACAGCAGTGCTGCTGGAGTGTTTAAACACTGTGTCCCCTCACTGTCCACTCTATCAGACCCTCCTACCGAGTGTCTCCACCTTGTAGATGTAAAGTCAGAGACAGAAGCTCATCTGTTTCTGCACAGTTTGTGTTGGTCGTCCTCTAGTCCTTCATCGGTGCTCACAGGACGCTGCCCACAGGACGCTGTCGGCTGGACATTTCTGGTTGGTGGACTGTTCTCGGTCCAGCAGTGACACTGAGGGGTTTAAACACTCCAGCAGCACTGCTGTGTCTGATCCACTCGTACCAGCAACACACACTAACACACCACCACCATGTCAGTGTGACTGCAGTGCTGAGAATGACCCACCACCCACATAATAGCTGCTCTGTGGTGGTCCTGTGGGGTCCTGATCATTGAAGATCAGGGTGAAGGCTCTATCTTTGGGCAGAATGTCCCTCTGCATTCCTTGAGCATGTCACCTAACCCCTGGACACTGGGGTGGCTGCCCATTACTCTGGTTTTGTGTTTGCTGCCCCAGTGTTTGTACAGATGGGTTAAATACACTGTGACTGTACATGGTATTTTTAATGCTCATATATATACATACCCTACATACTTAACATGCTCTACATACATATTTAATGTCATGTGGAAAGATTATAACACAGTTCTGTTGGTGAGGAATGCTGACGTACATTAACTCGAAACAAAGAACCTCTGTAAGGCAACTGAACGGATCATAACAATGTTTTGGATTATGTGCAATTATGTGCCAGCAACGTTGGGTCACCGGAGTATGAATTTTAATTAATGGATGTAATTGCAGTATTGAACTGTATATTTCCCCATTTGTCTACTAATATTACAGCTGCTGCTGATATAGCTGACATTTCTGGTCTTACTTTGCGCTTAATCAGTGTAATGGTTTCCATCAAACCGTGCAACAATGGAATTAGACTTTAGAAATGGAATTAGAGCTGGACTGTGTTTGTGGTCATCATCATAAATTACATATTTATTTATTTATTTATTTATTTATTTAGATAGATAGATAGATAGATAGATAGATAGATAGATAGATAGATAGATAGATAGACACAATATAAACACTATATAAATATATGTATCTGTATACACACACACACACACACACACACACACACACACACACACACACAGATTGTAGAAGGCATAAAAATATCCTCCTAATATAAATATAAATATGTAAAAATATAAAAGTAAATATAAATTCTGTAGTTATGAGTGAATTGAAGAAACTTTATGTTGTTTCATGCATTCTTTGTTACTTCTAACACTGACCAACCGCTTTATTGACCCTAAAGAAAGGGTTTAATGCAGTGGAGCTTTTGAAATGGTCAGTAAAAGTGGACAAAAGTGTTGGGACAATTGGCCTTGTTACATTGTTTCTCCCGAAATCAAAGGTATTAAAAGAGTTTATCCTGCTTTTGTTGGGATAACTGTCCCTGCTGTCCTGGGAGGCTTTCTACTAGACTGCAGCATTGATGTGAGGATTTGATTGCATTGAGTGATAACTCAGCTCATCCCAAACTGGATGGAGCTCCTTCATTCCAGAGAACCCAGTTCCACTGCTCCACAGGTCAAGGCTGCTTTATACCCCTCTTGCCCATGTGTGGCCCTAAGGATGGTGACAGTAGGATTATGATTGTTTATCTGCTCCAGATGGTCCTATTCTTTTGGCAGTAGTTCTCTACAGGGACGAGTCTAATCTTCTTTGTGTGTGTGTGTGTGTGTGTGTGTGTGTGATTCTCCCACCAGTAAAACAGCTCTATTTCCACTCTGGTTTATACAGTTTCAGTCGGGGGATAAAATGTTGGGCTGTACTTTGTCTGCTGCTGCTGAAACACATTGTATCATTCAAATTCCTAAAAGTGTCACTATTTTATTAATTCCATACCGCCATCCCAGAATGGAATTGTACCTGGAATTGTCCCAATACACCAGATCAAATTAGGACAGTCCTAACTTTAAGCACCAATCATAACATACAGCTTTTAAGACACAATCTGTATCATTAAAAATCCTAAAGTGTTGGGTTTTTATTAATTCCATACCGCCATCCCTAAATGGAATTCTACCTGGAATTGTCCTGATCCTGATACACCGGATCAGATCAGCACATCCCTAATTCTAACCACTGAGCCAACAATGATAACATACCGCATTTTAAGATGCACAGGGTATCATTAAAGTTCCTAAAGTTCCTAAAGATAATGTGATTTCCTTAATTCCATACCTCCACCCCTATTTGGAATTGTGCCTGGAATCGTCGTGATACACTGGATCAAAAACTGAACCACTGAGCCACTGCTGATAACACAGCTTTTTAAGACAGGGAATCGTTAAAGTTAGTGGAATTGGAATTGTACCTGGAATTGTACCTGGAATTGTACCCGGAATTGTACCTGGAATTGTACCCGGAATTGTACCCAGAATTTTACCCAGAATTGTACCCGGAATTGTACCCGGAATTGTACCTGGAATTGTACCCAGAATTGTACCTGGAATTGTACCTGGAATTGTACCTGGAATTGTACCTGGAATTGTACCTGGAATTGTACTTCCACGTTTTCTTCTCCACATGATTAAAGTTTTCTACTCTCAAATCCTCGTCCATACCCTAGATATGAACTTTTCCTTGTTTGTCTGTTATTAAAGTTGTTGTGTTTCAGAGGAATATGATCACGGATCAGTCAGCTCCGGTTTCTGATCCCTGGATGTGCTGCTGTCATCGATTTGAGAACGTGACATTTCATATGTATCACTGTTCTCTGGCGCGAGAAAAGAACCATGTGGAGAGAATGCACGTGAAGCTCATCTCGCCCTTTCTGTTTCATTCAGCCTTTCAGAAGAAGATGCATGAACGTTACCAGAGCAGCATGGAAATTCAGTCGCTTGTCTGGCAAAGCAGCAATTTTGAGCGCTCCTCTCCTTTATGAAGATGCATGTTGCACTTATCTAATAAGCAGAGACAGCTTCACTTATCTGGAGGCTGTCATATTCCTCCTCTGGTGCATTTCTGATATCGAATTCGTCTTCCACTCCTAAAAGCTTCAGAGAGTCATAAAAGCAGTATTTACCAAAGGCTTTTGGAGAACACAGTTTGGGAGTCAGAATAAGGTCTAGAAGAAGAATACACACATTAGTAACGTTTACCAAGATGAAAACTCCAACGCTTCCAATGAAATCTGCTCCGAAAGCTCTTAAGCTTGTGTTTCCTTTTGTTTCGGAGTATTGATCTTTCCAGATGTGCTCCAGACTACAGCTGCTCAGATCAGCAGCAGACAAAGAACAGCCCGACATTTTATCCCCCGACAGAAAGCCACTTCCATTCTGATCCATCTGTACAATTTGCTTTCATTCATGTACACTGCATGGACAAAAGTATTGGGACACCTGCTCATTCATCTTCTGAAATCAGGGGTATTAAAAATGGTTTATTGGAGAAACGATCTCTACCATCCAGGGAAGACTTTCTACTAGATTTCGGAGCATTGCCGTGAGCGACAACCCAGATAGCAGACACATTTGGGCCAAATTTGAGCCAGTTTTAGTACCTACACCTCACATTCGAGCCAAACAGTCAGTGTGTTAGTGAGGTCAGGATGTTGGATGATCATCCCCAAATCCCCAACTCATCCCACCCTAGTACTGGATGGAGCTCCATCATTCCAGAGAACCCAGTCTCACTGCTCTTCAGCTCAATGCTGGGGGCTTTATAGCCCTCTAACCCACACCTGGCATTAGATCCATGTTTGTTTATCTGCTACAGAGAGTCCTATTCTATTGGCAGTATGTCTTCACAGAGATTAGGCAAGTTGTGTGTGCATTTGCACATCCGTGTCAGCAATAAGTGTGACTTAGAATACCTGGATGTGTTCATTCAGTGTCCACAAAAATCTACACATACAGAAGTGGTGTCTCTCAGGACGGCGTCGGGTTTTAGCGCAACACGCCAAACGTCTCTGCATGGAGGTGTAGAGGTTCCTAATGGTGTCCTGTGATGATCCATCCCATGCAGCTTGAATGTTCTCACCAGTTCTGCAGATGGTGTAGGGGTGGAGTGTTGATAGAGCATCCAATAGCATCCACACATTTTCAATCAGGGACAGATCTGGAGATGAGACCGACCACGGCGTAGTATCTGTGTCTTCAAGACGAGATCTTGAGACGGCAGCAGTGTGTGGACGAGTGTTGTCCTGTTGGAACAGAGCACCGGAGTGTATGACCAAAGGTGATCTGTCATCATAAAAACTGAACCCCACACTATCACACTAGGACCTTCTGGACATGTGTGATCAGTGACAACAATCTGATGTTCTCCTCATATGGATGTTCCTAAGATAAAAGTAGACTCGTCACTGAAGATGACCTGCTGCCATTCTGAGTAACTCCATGACAGGCTGGCACGGCACCATTGCAGTCAGTTGACTCATTTTGGGTGCAACTGTTTATGAGGATGGGTACAGTAGTGGGTCTCCATGTCCTCAACTCTGATAGAAGATGGCTCTATGAACTCCACACATCGCCCAGGAACCCAATATAGCATTTTCACTTTAAAAGTATAACTTTTGCTAAACATATATTTGAATGTTTAATGAAATATACATGAACCGCAGCTCTGCTGGAAAGTCTGTTTATGATTCAGATGCATGTGGTAGAACAGCCAGCCGACTGACTGTGCTCTGCTCGAGATGCTAAGCTTGGTTTGGCATCAGCCGTCTCTGCAACACTCAGGAAAGTAATTTAATGAATATATCAACGCGCAGCACGAATTACATTCCGCATCTTCACACACAAACATTCCGTGATAATGCAGATGGGAACAGCTGTACAGGCTGTGGAGCACATGTTGCAGCACCAACTTCTGGTTTCTGATCTCGAGCCGAAAATTGACCACTTGATCGCTGCTGATATCAAAGGACGCTCTGTAAGGTTCCTTTACACATTAACTTCACTATGCCTGATTTTCCAATAAATTTCCAAATAAATCTGGCTTCACCGAGGCGACCACGTTAATAAATCGAGTGGAATGTGTCATCAGCTGTACAGTCAGTATCTCCACCCACTTTCTGTGTGACCCTTTAACATTAAGGGTGATGATCGATGTTCTTGTAGGTGCATGAACTTAGCAAGCGCTGGGCTGAGCCCACCTTATTTATTTCTGGCATGGATTCTTTGGGAACCGTTGACTCTCCCATTCTGCCACATCCAGATGATTCAGATGAGGCCATGGAACTGGAAGAACATGTAAATGAAACCTATAGGAGATGACATTTGCTTTGTGACGAGCTGGAGGAAGAAACCTTGGGAGAAAGCAGGTTCACCCATGATCATCTGGTCAAGCTACTCAAATGTTATTGATAAGGAGATGCTGACCACCACATCTGCTGTAATGCTCAGGAGTAATGATGATGGTTTGATGGTAGGTTGATAGTACAGAAGAAGATTATTAGGGTCCAAATACATTTCTACATAGTCTGTAATTGCAGGTGGCTGTGGTGACAGTAGTCAAGGAGGCAGCCAGAAGGGGGTGGCAGGGAGAGCCCGAGGTCCATTTCAGATGGGGTAGCAGGAGTCCTGCTAAGTTGGTCTCCATCAGCCTAAGCTGTGGGTCATCATTGGATCGGATCAGTCTACCTAAGTGAGAGAACCAGAAGGAAATATAAAACATTGACCATCCTGAAACAAAAAGCAAGAAAAAACATTCCCATAGCATTACACCACTTCCACCAGTCTGAATGTTACAAAGGTCTGGTCCATGGATTCATGCTGTTGGTACAAATTCTGACCCTACTATCTGTGTACCAACGAGATTCATCACAGCAGGCAATGTTTTCTGTCTTCAGTTCTCCAGTTTTGGCACTGCAACTAATCCTTCTGTTCTTGGTTCAACAGAAGTTGGAACCTGGCATGGTCATGCTGTTGTAGCCCATCTGCCTCAAAGTTTGATGAGCTTTTGATTTCCAATCGCGTTTTCAGCTCAAATACAGTTCTACTAGAGTGGTGTGAGGGTGCAATTTCGTATGATGCCAGATCAACAGACCAACGTTACATTAATGAGGTCCTGTAACCAGTGGTTCTACCTTTTCTGAACACACACTCCGGTGCTCTAGTTCCAACAGCTCGTCCACACACTGCTGCCGTCCCAAGATCTCCTTGAAGACACAGATACTACGCCGTGGTCGGGTCTCATCTCCAGACCTGTCCCTGATTGAAAATGTGATGCTATTGGACGCTCTATCAACACTCCACCCCTACTACACCATCTGCAGAACTGAGTGAGAACATTCAAGCTGCATGGGATGGATCATCACAGGACACCATTAGGAACCTCTACGACTCCACGCAGAGACGCCTGCGTGACTTCACTAAATATCGATCATATCATTCACATTTGCGACCATAACTATCCCAACAACACTGCAATCCCACACATCCTTGTGGGTACAACTATTTCTGCCAGCAGTTTCCATTCATAGCATTTATTAAAAGGACTAAATGTCTGAATGGCAGTTTGCTTTCAAGACCAAAGAGAAAATGCCTTGAAACCTGCGCGAATGTTCACGTTCTATTACTTTATCTCGTTTCCTCAAATATCTTGAGCGCTTTTCACTTCGCTGAAAGGAATTAATCAGGAATCTCCATGGTCCTGTTTATTCTGTTCAACCCCTGTAAATGCACAGCACTGGGTTCTGAAATTCTCTTTGTTTCCTGCCTTGAAGTCAGCTGTGGGCTGGAGCAGCTGTCTCAGAAAGAAAAACATATCATTTGCAATGCTCAAACGGAAAACTGATTCAATCACAACCACAATGCAATAACTCATCTGGGCAAACAAGTCTCGACATGATAGGAAGAAAGCACTTACTAATCTGCTGCAGTTTATGAGAGAGGAACGGGGGGGTATGTGTATCGATGACGCTCACCAACATCTACATACAGACGTTTTTAGAGCACCAGACATCGATCAGCAGCTTCATGTTCCATTTATATCTCTCACACAACATTTTAACCCATCAGAGCCCAGAGCAGGTTTGGAGTTTGGAGCAAAAGAACTGAATTTTAAGGTTAAAATCCCAATTTCATAACCTGATTTGTATCATTTCATTGTAGAAGTGGAGTCCGAACTGGTTCGATGTAATATATGATATTTTATTAAGTGTTTTAATGGTTAAAACAAAAATACACAAAGTGAGCTGGTTTTGTCTCGGGGACGGACCAAGCACACCAGCATTCTGGCATTTTTGTAAAATGAGAGTGGCTACTGCCACATTCAGCTGTCCCTCGTGAGGCATCCAGGATGTCTGGTATGTGTCACTTAGGGAGTAAAAAATTAAAGTGCTGGACAAAGAGCTCTGAGGAACGTCCTACATCTATCGATGGGTCTGTGACAGAACGTTGGGTTCTCATGGGTTAACTTTATTTGAAATCTTTGATTAATCCTACCCTTTCTTTTCAGTCCTGTAGTTTGACGCGCAATCACTCCAATCCCAGTGTGAAATCAGACATACCCTCTCTTTCAAAATGTCACCATTGTATCACGGCTTGAGGAAAGTACTGGGTACTGGAACGCTTTGAGGGGTGAGAGCACCCATCTACTCACCCAGAGAGGTGTGATAATTCCGGGTCTCTCAGACTTGCTGCCGTATGGTACTCCATCCGGGATTCAAACCTGCAACTGGACGTAGGTGTGCTATCCCATTAAACCAAAGCATGGAATGCGTTTATAACTTAAAGCTATACGGTGGCACTTGCTTAAGCTCACTCCTGTTCTAGATAAGCTCACAACAATGTACCTTCCAATTAAAAGTATATTTTAGATATAATAATAATAATAATAATAATAATAATAATAATAATAATAATGTTCTTATTTAGAGGTAAAGCAACAATTTTATTTGGACCTTTAATGAAATGGGATTAATATAAAATATCCTTATCTAAACATTATAATCAACAAACAAATATCTCTTCAAAATTATTTTCATCTCAAAATGTGACAAATCTTTGATCAAAACATGGTCAAATCTACACAGATTTAAATTCTAATAATTCTCAAATGAAGGCAAATCTCCTGAAAGTAAGTATAAACACAATTTGAATGTTTTTGTGAATAAATATAAAATAAATAAAGCAAAACTGGCCTTGAATTTGAGCTCACTAATGGTCTGTGATTAACAATTAAAATTAAAATTAAAAGCAACAACTCCCACAAAATACAGCATTACAAATGCAGGACGGGACAGAGAGCCTTTAGTAAAGTGGTGTCACTGTGAAATGTGAGAAAGGATAGCCTTTCTGACATTCCACAGTAGTCTGTGAAATATGGTGGGAGGCAGTACCTATATTGTGTACGCCTACAAACCGGATCCCCATGTTTACTAGTGACATGAATAATGGCTGTAGAGATAAAATAAGCCCAGGGGTTGACAAAGTTATCTGCCTGTGCACTGCAACCACTGTCATCAATCATGCAGGACAGTGGTCAGAAACAGGCTGCCAGCACTGGAAAGAGTTAAGTGTGGCAGAAGAGCCCAGAACTCTAGACTGGTTATATTGGTCGTGGACTGATTTAAACACACAATTCAGACGTAGAAAATATCTTCAACCAGAAATGTCCACATAAAACTGGCTTCTTCTACTGAGTTTGGTGACGGGCTGCAGGTCGTGGATATGGAGCAGTTCGATTCGCAGCAGAGCTGGGCAACACGTCAATATACTGTTACAATATTTAAAGAATTTTTTCTGTAAAGTTGCCAATATGTTATGGGTCATGGATCATGTGGTGGTCCTGTGGGGTCCTGACCACTGAAGATCAGGGGGAAAGGAGGATTTAATAAAACAGAGGGACTACAGTCTCTTCGCTAAAGAACATGACTGCAAGGGTGTCGCAGCAGACTGTCGTGGAGTCACTGCTAGAATGGGGGTCGTCTTTACTGACTCTTGGTGGAGACAATCATCATGTAGTCCTACCTTTTCCACACACTCTGAGGCAACACTCCACATATGAGTCTTGAAGACACAGATACTACACTGCGGTCTGGGTCTCACTCTGTAGACCTGTCCTGATTGAAAATGTGAATGCCATTGATGCCTCTATCAACACCCACCCCTTACCACACCATCTGCAGAACTGAGTGAGGGAATATCCAAGCTGCATGGGGTGACTACCGCAGGACACCATTAGGAACCTGCATAACTCCCATGCAGAGACGCCTGGCAAGGTTGGGCGCTAAACTCCAGCAATCGCCCTGAGAGATACCACTCTACCCACACACACACACACACACACACACACACACAGTACTCTCTCCCAGTACTTAGAAGTACATGGATGTATGGACATAAGGAGACTGGAATATTTCATCAATACTCGCCCAGAGAAATTACCCTTAAAATTGGCATCATCATGACAACGAAAAACAATCAATTCGAACTGTGCCGACCTTTTTGCAGCAATCAGCCAGACTGCACAGAAAGGACTTTTCAGATGGGAGGCATTCATCATTTTTATTTAAAGGTACTTTCTCCACCGCGCTTGATGACCAGGGGGTTTCTGTAATGGGCACAGTGTGGGGTCAAAGGAAGTGTATGGTCCAGCCTTTCCCTCTGGATGCGGATAGCTCTGTCCAAGCATTACTGATCCCAAATAACATGCTTCCATAAGCTCTTTCTATTGTGAGTCGGGAGCCTTGTACACATAGCTGTGACCTTGGAAAATAGCTGACTAAAAATACTGGCGAATTTGATTTTTTCAAATGATAGAGGTGTGCCGGAGCGTTTACTCGTCCCGTGTCGATGCTTTGTTCAGGCCTCAACCATGCTAAATTGTCTTCACTCGGCGGCATTGTGCCTCCAACAAAAGCGCCGCACTCTCCTATCTAAACACGCTGCTGCTTCTCAAAAGGTGCAACGCACAGAGCTTTTGCCGATTGTTTGTTGGAAACTAGGAGTGAAATGAAAGGGTTCAGGGGAGGTACAGTAGTGGTGTGTGTGGGTTTGTGTGGGATGGGACAGGGGGGGATTTCGGGGGGTGGTGGTGGTGGTGGTGGTGGGTGGGGGGCATGATTCATGGCTGACAGCTCAATGAATGCCCTGGGGGAAGCCACTCATACAACATTTAGACTGGCGCTGTATTCTCTCAGGGGTTAACTGTAGAAATGCGTAGAGAGCCATTGCCTCGCTCCATAATGTATTCTCTACCAGCACTCATCCTATCAGCAGCAGGCAGACCTCAAGGAAATGTACTGTGTGCTCTCCACACAATGTGGGAAATTGCTTACTGTGACTGCACTTAACACAGAGCAATGTGGAATCGTAGATTAACCTTGCTCTGATTTGCCTAATTTGGTTGGAGCGGCATGTCCCCGGAGCTATGACGAGCCGCACTTGAGCTTTTCAAAATAACTCTCAACATACATTTTCCCAGTACAATTCCAGGGCCATTTAAGATGGCTTATGATAAGAAGCGGGTTTGTGTTTGAATACATTCTCTGCAAATAATCGATGTTCCCTTACTGCCCATGCATTGCTTTTAAGGGGTCTCGGCCTATTTTTAGCACTTTGTCAGCACTGCGCTTCAAAACACAGCCCGCTGTTTCTAAGGTCACACATTCAGCCTCCTGCTTTTATTATTTTCCTGTTATTAGACCTGCCGAGGACCTGTACTAATTTCCTCTTTTGCTCTAATGGCTCTGATAAGTGATGGTTCCGAGTGAAACCTCAGAACAGAAAATAACTCGGTGAGGTAAGGAAATTATACAGTGAGTTAATCACAGATAAAGATCCCACTAGTTGGGGCCCAAGAAGAAAGTCTATAAGTCGATACTGATTAAGGCATAAAAATGAGTTGCTTATAGCTCCTAAAGCCTCCTATAGCCCTCAGACAGTCCTCCTGATGAGCCTTGAAGTGCAGAGAAAAATATAGTCACGCCATGGGGACGCCAAGGGACACGCCATGCAAAGCTTTGTCTTCTTTAACACATTTTAAACGTTTTGATTTTAACTGTTGAGGGATGAAGGTGATATAACTAACCAAACCATTTTGAAAACATAATTATTCCAAATGCAATTTTCCTGTGAGGGAAAAAAAGCTCAGGACCCCCACATTTATTACTAATAAAATTAGAACCAGGTGCAGCAAATCAGCCGTAGATGATCAGAACATGCTTGGAGGGGATTTCGGAGGAGCCGGTATTGCAGTGGTTAAGACTAAGAACAGTGTTTTGTGAACAAATGAAACCAGAATATGTTTTGTGGTTTAAATGAGAAGCATATGTATGTTTACAGAAAGGAAAACAGCATAAAAAAACCCTAAACACAGTGGTGGCGGTATCATAGTTTTGCTACATCTGGGCCAGGACGGCTTGCCACTTCTGTGAGCTGAATCTCTAGAAAATGTGGGTCATGCAACAAGACAATGACCCTAAGCATACAAGTTGTTCTATTAAAGAATGGCTAAAGAATGAAGTTAATGTTTGGAACGGCTCACAGTCCTGACCTTAATCCAAAAACCAGACACTGAAGGGTCACTTCAGTACTTTTGCCCTCACAGATATGTAATATTGGTTCTCCGTATCTACTTTTAGGACTTTTAGCTCAAATTTTCTACTCTATATCCAACACTGATTTTCAAGCGTGTTCTGCGGACTCCCTCAGTCCCTCATTTTTATACATATTTATCAGGATATTGCTTTAATATGCGCTTGTAATGAATCATGTTCTCCTCTTTGCATAGATTATGCTTTACTTTGCAGGCAGTTACATACTGCTTTCTAGGCTTTATAGCTCAGGATCAGAGCAACCTACAGACATGATAGACATGTCATAACACACTACAAGACTTAACTTATCAGAACGTATATATCTGAGTATAAATACATACTGCAAATACATTTTTAGGAAATAAAAGTACGTCAAACTACAAAATTGGCCTGGGGTTCTAAAGGTTAATTATCTGAAATGATACCATAACCGACCCTGTAAATTGCCTCGGTGAGGTAATCCACCCTTGAGCGTGTTGCATGAAGATGTTTCCCGAATAATCCTTGGTGGAACAGTATTCAGTGTTATTCATTTATGAAGCACTGGAAGTAAAATACCACCTTGTCAGCCAAGATAAGCATCTAAGCCAGTTCCTTAATAGCTGTAAAGTGCGCTAAATTGTTGTGTTTGTTTCCGACTATATTCCGAAGCCTATATTTCTGCGCAACTACAAATATGTATGCAAATGACAGAGCTGCAGGAATAATTCAGCCGTAGTGATTTTATCACAGTGTCATAGCTACTATTCAGGACCGCCGTGGACTTTCTCCCTCTCGGGAGGGTCTGTAATTCACTGTCAGCGCTGCTTAATGTCCATGAAGATAAAACTTTCTGACAGGCCTGCAACCGTTCCCTCCCCTTTCTTTCGTTTAGGTGCGTGACACCTTGGCGAGATGTTTCCCCACAACGGTGGAACCAAAGCAGGCCCATTCTCCAGTCGATCTTCTGTTCCTTCTGTTTGCTTTTCGTGGCTTTTGCTGACTCAGAGCTCCCTCGTCTGCATGGAAGAGTTTACGTCTCTTAGCTGTAAGACAGACTCCCTGCTCTGTAAAGTAGGGTATAAATAGAAGGCATAGAACCGTAGTACCATAAAGATGCCTCCTGGTCTCGGGAAAGTCCAGGGATTTTTTTTTTTTTTAGTCCAGCCTCCTGTTGTGTTATATTCCCATTCATTACTCCAGGACCTCCAGTCATATCTGCCATATTGGCACTGCTCTGATTTGCTCATAGTATTTGATGCCAGTAATCTCTCTGTGTGCAAATTGTGCCTCAAAGGAACGAAGACTTCCCTCTGGATTTCTGGCCTACAAAGTGATTATTTGCCATTTAGAAAGCTAAATTGCATTATGCATAGTTTAAAGAATTAGCGTGCTCATCTGTTTTGTCATTATTGCCTCTTTTTATTAACGCTGGAAACGTCAAAATACAGAGAACACATTTCTGTTGTGTGGGCACGGACTGAAAATAACACAATTAGAGTTGCTTCCTCTGGCTGCTGAGATGGAACAATATCCCAGCCTTGAAGGGCTGAGCCATAAATTAGCACACCATTTTTCGGGGTGGGGAACCTCTCTTGTAATGTCTGTACATGTGTTCCTTTCTCTCGCTCGCAGCCAAGCCGTTCGCGACTGGAGAGAACCTGAACATAACCGCTATAACTCGAGATGCGGCGGGGAACTACGAATGCGGAGCCGAGAACGACATCGCCTCTCCTGACACCAGGACTGTGAAAGTCACAGTCAATTGTGAGTATATCTCTCTACCTTTTGTGCTCATCTTTCTGCAGGCTGACGCCGCATGTGCACAATGCTGCCTTTTTTTCCTCCATTTTTCCCTTCCGTTCCTGCTTTGGCTGGAGATACTGACTTACTTTCAAGAGGCAACAACGCTGGCTGAGGTTGGAAATTAGAATAGAATTCATTGTGTGGAAGTTTTTTAATATTTAACAAGAGAATCCCCTTTTTTTGTCTGGGCCGAGATGATTAATTTCCAGTGAGGAATGGTCTCAATGTTATAAGGACTCTTCTATTATGCAGGTAATGAGTCTCTCAAAAAGTGTGAAAAGACAGTAATGAGCACTCCACGCATTAATGAATTATACTGACTTTACTCATCGTGCTTATAGCCAGGATCTGGCTCCCCCAGAATGAAGGGGAAGGACACTTGACGATTTTTCTTCCCCTTCTTTTCTCTTTTAAGACGTTTCGTCTCATTTGCGGTCACAGGGATCATTAGTCTCTTTGTCTCTGTTGATACCATATGCTGAATCACAGCAGACCAGGAGCACATAAATCAGATGTGCGGCTTCTCGTAGCCAAAAAAGCACGCCGTGAAGGCCCATCAACCGCCGCCGCCTCCCTTTACTATCAGCCCAACAAAGACTAATGGGCAGATAGCCACATGGAAATGTCAGCACATCACCGAGGGCAGGCCAGTGACGGCTCTGGAGTCATAACTCACATCCCGGCTCCACCCAGTCGATTCTATTGACACGTTCTAATGAGATACAAGCAGGAAAGATCAGCCGCCTGGTGCCAAGCTCTCCACGTCGGCCCTGTGAATGCAGCTCGTGGAATGGTTTGAGACCAACCTTTGCTTTCCCGTTGGTGTCTACGCTCCTGTTCTTTTTTTGGTTCGTGTGGGTAGACTGGCAGAGGTGTAGAGCACAGAGACATGGACATGATTTACTGCCGCAGATGACATGAACAGTAGCCATAGTCCTTTCTGCCTTTGAAACGATTTCTGTGGAAGGTAGTGGGGAGAAAAGAGAGGTGCTCAGTTGTAATCACAATCTATCATTGGAGCAACATCGGTCCATCAGTGGAGGTTGCTTCAGGCTGTGAGAAAAAAATAGAGTGGAAAACAGGTGCCAATGCTGGAATTAGAAGAGGTGTTACCTTGCCATGTCTTGAAATAAAAATGTGAGACAGGCTGAGAGACTGCTCTGCCAATCCACATCTTCACTGAAAAGCACACTGTGGAGAGGAGCTGCACTGAATTCACTCAATTCATGTGTTCTGCACCTCTGCGTGATGAAATCTATTAAATCTATTACACGCCTTTGTCTTCATTTAACAAATACAGTTCCAAAATATATATTTCTTATCTGGGATCTAGATTATTGGACAGTGTTCTTTTATGTTTTGAAAGGAGCTGCACCCAGAAGGAACAAATCGACAAAACCTACTGGGTAGGTTTGACATCCCTGAACATGAAGGACAGGCCTCATCTGTGTACCTGACTGACTCTGCTGTCCATTCTGACTTGTGCTTTTGTGTTGGTAGCATCTGTTGCAAGTGTGTATCTCTTGCGAGAGTTCGAAGGCAATTCCAGTAGTTGGAAGAGTTTGAGAGGGGTCGAATCATAGGGCATGAGGAAGGCATGCACCAGCGACATGAAGGATCTGGGAGCCCAACATGAACCACAGAAAGGGAGAAGTGACTGATTATCTGACATGCACAGAGTGACCCAACAGCCACAACTGCAAGCAGTTATGTCCTCCAGGAGTCATCCTGTTGGTGCAGCACCATTTTTAGGCAGCAGTGGGACGTAGGACTGCATGCGCATAGACCGATACATTGACTCCCCTTAACACCACATCGACATCGCCAAAGACTGCAATGGTGTCGTACCAGACTGTCATGGAGTCACTGAAAATGGCAATGAGTCATCTTCAGTGAGTCCTGCTTTTCTCTTGGTGGAGATGATCAGTGAAACAATGTGTACGATATTCCATCTGCCACATCACCAGACCTGTCTCTGATTGAAAATGTGTAGGAGACTATTGGACATGATATCAACACTCCATCCCTACCGTCCAATCTGCACTGCAATCCCTTTTAAACAAAAAAATCCTTTAGTTTTTTTCAACAGGGGTGGAATGTGGAATTGATTAGTTACTGACAGTATCCATGAAATGGTCAAAACTGGACTGAAACTTCTTGTCCACCCCTATTTGCCTGTCTCCGATCATTGAAAACCAACTTATTTAACTTTTTACTTCCATTTAAAATGTATTTGTGTGTTTCGTTTCACGACCACCGTTGTCACAAAGCATCTTTGCAGAAAGGTTGGTCCAGGCCTCTTGTGAGCAAGCCTGAGGCAACAGTGGCAAGGAGAAACTCCCTGGGAGCGAGAGGAACCCACCTCACAATGAGAAAGAAAGAAGGCAAGAAAGAAAGAAGCTAGGCTGCTGTCAGACAAATGCACTGGATGTTCTAGATCAGTGGTGCTCAGTCCTGGTCCCGGAGTACCACTGCCCTGCTTGTTTTAGAGGTTTCCTACAGGAACACACCCAGTTTGGCTCAGCAAAGGCTCGTCACTTAGCTCATTAGTTGGATCAGGTGTGCTGGAATTCGGAGAATCTCTAAAACAAACAGGGCAGTGGTAGAACCACTGTTCTAGTGAAAGCGACTAACTTTTAGAAGATAATAATTTAAACCATGACTGTTGTGAGAATGATAGTAAGAACAGACCAAGGGTGGTGTCTAGTGTGAGGCAGGTGAACAGTGAACAATGATCAAAAAGTTTCAGTGCTCTGATGAAAGGTGGTTCTTTTATGGCGTTGCTCTAGAACCAGGGTTTGTCAAACCCTCCTGTGTACAACCTTACAGATTTATGTTGTTAAGAAATTCCAGACTCGTCAGGTAAATTACCAGGAGAAGTTGGTGTGTCTGAGTGGGGCAACTACCAAACAGAGCTCATGCTCTTCTACAGTGTCCAGACTCTTTATTCATCATTTCTGATTAGCTCGGTAATCAGGGTGATCACAGAACCCAGATGATATCTTGGACAGTCTTGTTTGATAGAACATTGAGCTGGAGGTCCTCATCAAAGGGCCGAAGGGTCCAGAGAACAGAGGGTAATGGTTCCAATGGCTTTTCTACATCAACACGGTTCCAGCACAGAGCTGTTTTCTCAGCACAGCTAGCAAACCGTACTTGGGACCACAGAACCATCCAGTGGGAGTCCTGACAGTCACAGGGATTCAAGGATTGTAGGATTCATATTCATTTGGTGTACAGAGGCAAAATGATGTCATTGTCCAGATACCTGGACCTGACTTTAGGCAACCTTGGCAAATAACAGGTGAGTTAAATCAGGTGTACTTGAGCAGGAGGAACACAAAACTGTGCAGGAGTCTGACACTCCAGGACCAGGAGTAGCTCACCCCTGATGTACCCTACCTCACATTTCTCTCACCCTTGTGAGAGACTTTAACCCTATTTTGATGGGATTTGTCTTACCTGGGGAGGTGGAGTGATGCAATATTACTGCAGGACGTCTGTGAAGTGTATGACTGATTCACACGGGATAAGAAATCTCAACATAAATGGTTCTAACATAACATCACAAATTCTCAATTTTGCCCAGTATCTGTACCTTCTCGAGCTCTCAGTACTGAGAAATCCTGCAAAACACTCCTTTTCTAGTGGAACTGAGGGAATATTTACTGACATTAGCACAGAATTAGTATAACCTGAGGTTTTTATTTCATCTCAGTTTACAGGAGATGAGAACCTCCCAGAAAAAGACATCATGGACCCTTGGAGAAGTGCTAGGAGACGAGACTTCAAATAATTTTCTACCAGAAGACTCTGAGAAGTAGGCAGAAAACAAAAGTGTACAATTGGAAAGCTGACCCCGTGGTCGGGCCAGATCTCGAAAGATCTGAGTCTCCTGGTAGACCTTTCGCAAACTTTCGGAAATGACAGCACTTTTCTTTGGTACGAGCTGCTCGAGTTCCTCAGTTGAATCGGTGCTTGAGTTCTCCATGTCGCCACCTGGACATGTGACTGCACGCATGGTAGTTATGGGAACAGTACATCAATACGCATCAATAATAACAGAATTAAAAATAAGGGTTCTGAATGGAGGTTCTAAATGTCGGTTTTGATTCCTTTTTTATTAATTGTCCAGTCCGATCTTGGGGGTCTTTAGCACCCACGTTAAGAACAGTGAGAACCATTTCCGCAGCTTTTGATCCGTTTTGATTAGTGTTCGAATGATGTGAATATCTGAGTCCAGTAAATTCAGCGCAGGTGCTTTCCTCTGAATATCGACTGATCCGAGGCGGCGAACTGAAGGATATTCTCCTGCTACTCTGTGATTGAAGTCCTGTGGTGGGAAAAGCTGAGTTGTGCTGTTAAACGTGTGTGAGAAAAAAAAAAGAAAAAAAAGAAAAGGAAGAAAAAAGAAAAGACTGCGCTTTCTAACGCACATCGAGGAGTGAAATGAAAAGCTTCGGTAAGTGTCAGAGAAACACTGCTGACACCACAGCCAGCGAGTCGGGTAGGACGGTGGGGTGTTTATGAGCACGGATCATGGAGTTGCAGATTCTCCGTTAATTAGATCGCTGAAACTGATTGGGAACTTTGAACAAGTCTATCTCAGAAGGTAATTGCCGAAAGCATCAGCAGGGTTGATTGTATTTACCAGGACAGCCAATGCATGTCGCTTTGCACTTAACATTACATTAGCCCAACATGACTACAGATAATGTGACTGGACTCTGACATTTCAAGGGTAATCAGTATAATTAAATACGCAGCAAAATAATCTCATTCCCCTTTGAAAATAATTGCAGCTTTTAGGTAAGAGCCGCTCTGACCTCTGGGCTAATTGCAGATTATGACTGCTAATTGAAATAAGCAAATTTATTAGTTGAAAACAAATTACGTTCACATGTGCATTAACGTATTTAATAAAGTTTTGCATTAGCGTTCGATATATTAACGCGAGGGAACGTCTTCTGCCGCCAGTTCCGAGGCCACCTCCACTCCCCCAATTAACTCGCTGGTGATGAAAACAGTACAATGTGAGAGAGATCCTGTAAATTTCACAAACTTCCACTGTTTGAGACCAGAGGCAACAGAGGTTCCCGAGTTCTGCTGGTTCAGCCTTTCCCGAACCACAAACGGCAGCTGTTTCAGTCCATCAAATAAGTTATTTTCTGGCCTGTTTGAGTGTCTGCACCAGAAATGGCCAACGGTCAGACTGGTGGGGAGCACCCCTAAACACGAAAGCTGTGACTTCTCAGTGAAGGGTTTAAAAACTCCAGCAGCACTGCTGTGTCTGATCCACTCGTAGCACACGTGACTTGACTTTCAAGTAGACCAGCTTTGTATGATGGAATGACCGGAAAGAAATGACTGCCATAAGATAAAGCAGGAGTCTCTAAATTATTGCGTGAGGGTTTGATATTAACACTGGAACTGGAACATGGTCTGCCACAGCAGTTCTGCGGCCTCTTAATGAATTCGCTGGCGATGAAAAGAGTAAAATGTGAGAGAATCGCTGTAAATTTCATGAACGGCAGTAGATATTAAGCACCAGAGCTTTCGGAGTTCTGCTGGTTCAGCCTTTCCCAGAACCGAGGCTGCTGCTGTGCCCTTGGGCAAGACACTTGCTCTGGAAATTTCTCCTGGGGTGCCAGAATGGTACCCTTGAAAAAGATCAGCGACTGTTCGGCCGCCTCGTGGAGCACACACATGTACGAATAGGGCTCTGACTGAAACGGTAAGCATATTAAAAAGCTGTGCAATAAAAGGACTCTAGATTTACACTTGACAAATATCCAATCACTTCCACTTTGATATTACAAACAGCACTCCGGCGGTCCCTAAGAGGGACCCCGAAGGCCTACAGTCAGCGGATTTCGAATGTCATGGAGATCTCGCTGTAGCCACTGTGGCTCACATTTGCATCCAGCTCATGTAACTACAGTAAATAAACTGCAATATTTAGCCACCCTTTATGTATAACCTTTACCCTGTGCAAACGGCCCTCGGTCAGCCTGCCATTGATTGCGGTGTGAAGATAACGCACTGTTCCAACAGCGGTTGGCTCAGGTTGATTCAGCAAATAAACGAATTACTGGAAAGCTGGAGCTTTATGCTTTGCCATTCTCTAAACACCTAAACCTCGTTGGTGAGGCTGAGCTGAATCAAAAAGAGCAGACCTTACCCCCTCAACCCCGCCAACTGGTCATGACCATCCAAATGCACTTGCCTTGTTTGTTTATAATTTGTTGATTTTCCCCGGAATATACTGTACGCTAATAACTGTTTCGATTGTTCCCGGGAACACAGTGATGCTCTGACTCTCTTGAGATGCTTGTCTTTACAAAAGCTTTGTCGCATTGCCGTTGCAAGAAGCACCAGATGTTTAGCTTTGTCTTCCTTCTTTCATCCATGCCCCACTCGAGTTCTCGCCTCTACACACATCACGGGAAATAAATATATAACCATGACGGATTAGGTGATGTCATGTAGCTCTGCAGATGGTTGGAATGTTGATGCAAAATGCAACTGCTCCAGCTTTCTAGAGGCAACACACTTCTTTTGGCTTCATATGTCACGCTGTCAGAATAAGTTCTGGCTTAATGTGCGCCGTAACAACCACTTGGCTTCGTTAGGGAGAGCCTTGAACGCTCCGCATCTGCTCAGCATCTTCTCTCTCCTCCAGTCGGTGTGCAGGTGAGGCCGTGAGAGCGGCTGGTTTAAAGACGTTATATGAGAAGCCCAATTAAAGTGTAGGAATTGGGTTCTGATGGGCCTAAACGCAGCGATGCGTAAAACACATATCTGCTTCATATTCACTGCGCTTGATTGTTCACCAAGCCTGGCTTAGAAAGCAACTTTCCAGCAGCGCTCCGTAGCATCTGGCATTTCTGTTGTTCGGGATAATTGCTATGAAACATCGAGGTGTTCAAAGTAACCTTTTAGATCCCACAGATTTATAAAATCATAAAAGGATAAAAGAGCATTTTTGTTCTTTGTAAAATACAGTGAGGCTCAGGAAATGCGTTTGCCTTATGAATCAAATATCATAACAAGCTGAGCAGAAGGGGAATCTGTGATATTTTGTCATATTAGTGTTTGACCCTTTTAACCTTTGGAACAACTTTTGTGGGATGTTTTCCTAGTTTGACGTACTTTTATTCACCAAAAAAATTAAGTATTAATAAGAGAGTCGGTCACAGAAACCAAATCCTAGGCTACTCAAATTTGAATTCATTCAAGATATAAATATTAACAGAATATTATATATATATATATATATATATATATATATATATATATATATATATATATATATATATATATATATATATATTTGTATAATATGTCCATGTTTTGATCCAAAATTTCCTCTTTTTTATAAATAATTAGGTAATATTTGTGTAATTATAGTGTTTTTGAAATGCAAGAATTTTGAAAGTTATTTGTAATGATTAGCTTGACAAATATATTCATAATAATATAATATAATAAAATATAATATAATAAGTTCTTTAAAGTAATTGACAGTATTCCAAATATAATAAAGAAACAACCTGACTGTCCTTTATTATCCCTTCTCAGGGGAGACAGGTTATAACAGGAATTACTGATCAGATGATAAACAGCCACAACAACTTTAGATAAACTTTAGATTAGAAAAGCGTTCTATTTACAGGGGTTGGACAATGAAACTGAAACACCTGGTTTTAGACCACAATAATGTATTAGTTTGGTGAACTAGAGCCTCCTTTTGCGGCCAGTACAGCGTCAGTTCGTCTTGGGAAGGACATTTTTTGGACACAGTCCGGGTTAGAACCCCAACGTCCCTTTCAGACAGCTTCCTCTTGCGTCCACAGTTAATCCTGTTGGATTTGGTTGGTCCTTCTTGGTGGTGCTGACGTCACCCTGGATACTGTGGCTCTTGATACATCACAAAGACTTGCTGTCTTGGTCACAGATGCGCCAGCAAGACGTGCACCAACAATGTGTCCTCTTTTGAACTCTGGTATGTCCCCCATAATGTTGTGTTCATTGCAATATTTTGAGCAAAACTGTGCTCTTACCTGCTAATTGAACCTTCACACTCTGCTCTTACTGGTGCAATTAATGAAGATTGGACACCAGGCTGCACCAATTTAGCCATGAAACCTCCCACTACAATGACAGGTGTTTCAGTTTCACTGTCCAAACCCTGTATAGCCCTGTTTTAAGAGTGTTATTCTGAAATTTGAAGACTGTGAGCAGAAATGTAATTTTATTATTGCATTTTATTCTGTAACCCAATATCTGAGCCCCGCCTCCTCTTGATGATCAGTTAGAGTCTGCATGCAGGTTGAGCATTTACAGGTGAACAGAGCAGTAATCATGTGGCATTTAAACTGGGATTTCATTCAATTCAATGATAATTCAATGATAAGACTGTGACCGAAGTGTGTCATGATGTGTGTATCACGTCTGGAGGTTCCTCTGATTTTGAGATATGAAGCCTAGGAAAGAAAACAGAGGAAGGGATAATGTGCAGGGTCACTTAATTATTGTCTGGAGCTGTAGACTCAAATAATGCAAATAATTACATCTAAACAACACCATCCTAATGATTGAACTCTGAAATCACTATTCTGTGACATATCACTGTCAGCTTTCATGTCTGGTCATGTTCTCCACCAGTCTCTCTCACTGCTGTTGGGTGACTTTATGCTTTTCCTGGCACAGAAAATGAAGTAGACCAGCTTTGTTTGGTGGAATGACTGGAAAGAAATGGCTGCCATTCATGTAGAGAAGCTGATTTAAGATAAAACACTGGAGTCTCTTAATTGTTTCAAGAGCTGTAGATCAAATCCATGGCCTGAACTTGAACTTCAGTGGAAAGTTATTAAACATTCGGTTGTTTGTTTCCAAATTTAAATTGAAGAGAAAAAAATCCCATATTTCCATTGTGGTCTCAGAAACCTCAATCAACCAGAACATTATGATCACTCTCCATTTTATCAACTCTTCTGACCACACAGAAGCACTTTTTAGTTCATCTGTTTCTCTGCAGACTTTATTCTCCTCCTTTCACCCTGATCTTCAATGATCAGGACCCCACAGAGCAGCTATTATGTGGGTGGTGGGTCATTCTCAGCACTGCAGTGACCCTGACATGGTGGTGGTGTGTTAGTGTGTGTTGGGCTGGTACGAATGGGGGGTTCTGATCATTGAAGATCAGGATGAAAGGAGGAGAATAAAGTCTGCAGAGAAACAGATGAACTACAGTCTGGATTTATAGAACTACAGAGTGCTCCTGTGTGGTCAGAGGAGCTGAAAGGATGGACACTGATCATAATGTTTTGGTTGATCTGACCACAGATGTTCATGGATGATGCTTATTGGTCCTGTCTTGTCTGACTTGAGTAAGTGCCTAAGTAGACATTGTTATAGTGTGTTTTAAGTCGGCCATGGCCTGTTTTGATCTGGCCCTTAAATAGACATGCCTTCTTGGTCCAAATTAAGCTTCTCAGAACTGACCTTGATTTGGCTCTAAAAGCAAGATCATTGTTTGGTCCATTCCACATGGTCTGGATGGAAATTGCCATATAAATACAAAGCAAGTGAAAAGTCAGACATTTGCTTTTGATTGTTCCTTGAAAATCGATGAAAAATTCAATAGCATGGAAACCTTGAGAACACATTAAAAGCTTTCACCCGGACCGGAGTCTATTTTTCCCACTGTTTGAAGCATATTTGTGCTCACTGAGCTCTCTATGTAAAAGAAAAAGGGACAGCAATTAAAATGTTTTCATGCTATCAAATGATGGGTGTAATTATCATATCGTCACCATGACGCACAATGACAGCTTTACAGGAGACAGAAAGAAACTTCTTAACTTTCAATGAAAGTCAATGTAAACGTTTTCACTTCAAGTCATTTCGAGAAGTAATCTTGATGTGACTTTTTTGTATGACAGGAATGAAACTTGCTACTGTAGTTGGGTTTGATACTGTGAGGCATTCGCATTGTTCAAGTTTCGAATTATTGTGTATGTGGACGACTTATTGCCTCCATAAAGTCATCCCGTTCAGCATGCTGTCTGACTCGTGCTGTTGTGTTGGTAGCATCATTTCCAAGTGAAATATGATCATCGTGGGGCTCCAGGAAGCAGGGTGGTCTTATCGATGTAATGGGCACCATATTGTTCCCATAATACACTGTTTTTGGACAACAACCATGTATGTGTACACACGCAGTTCATACATTACATTCACCCATCGAGAGTTTCATTAATGAATGGATTGGTCATTAAACATCTCCAACGTTCTCCTCGTGGGACTCTAGTACTATTTATAGCTCTGCTTTGGTAAACCAGTGCTTAGTGATGATATATCAGGTGTGCTGCTGATGGAACTGAACACATCCACCGTCTATTTTCTCCTCTTGAAGGAGCACCTTAAATGAAACACACGTCCCAGCGCTTCTTCAGACGCACAGAAGTATGAACACGATAACAGATGAATCTGTTTCTGCAATCCGCGTTTGGTCGTTTATATTCTGGTTGTTTTATTGAATCAATTTTCAGCTCGATCTCATAGGCTGCCCTCCTGACTCATGTTGGATATGCGCGCTGGATACTGGCCTCCATACGGGTCACTGTAATTTATCAGATATAAACAAAAGTGCTCTGTTACTGGCCACAGTCACCCAGTGACCCTTTATTTCCATTTGACTTGAACTGTAGCTCTGATGTTTTGGCTGCTTTCCCAGATAGAGGGCAATAATGTAGGTTCAGAGAAGCCGTCTCAGCCTTACATGGAGTGAAAGTGATTAGACTGACAGGCAGTTACAGTAACTCAGTAAAGATGATAATGATGTGGAACTGATGGAAGCTTGGCTTTGTATAAAGTTCTGAGAGAATCCGAGAAAATAAAACGGAAGGGTCAGCGAGTGACATCGAGTGTTCTCCATCTGCACCATACACAGCACTATACATACGACAAACCCCGCCCACCTACCCCGATTACATCACTGTATATAAGACAAAGTATTTTTAGCAGATACTGTTTTTTTTTATTAATTTGCTTAATGAATAATAAGTATTTATTTATTTAACTCAAATGATTATTAGTTGATATTTGCCATTTTCTCACATACTGTTCAGATTTATTATTTGTGTGCTTCGACTGTTGATACGGTCGGGCCAGTAGCCGTGGCCTGTTGGTTTGGGAACCAGCTTTGTGCCTGGAAGGTCACAGGTTTGATTCCCTGAACTGGCAGGACACGATTGAAGTGCCCTTGAGCAACACACTTACCTCCCCAGCTGCTCCACAGGGGCTGTGGATAGGGCTGCCCACCACTCTGGGCGTGTGTGCTCACTGCCCCTTAGTGTGAGTTAAATGTGGGTCTGTGTGCACATTTATGTTCTCACGTTTCATAAAGCCAACCCGAAATGTGTTACTAATAGCAGTAAATTGGACATCGTTTGATCTGGTGAAGCCAATAAATGCTCTTCCTCAGTGTACATCGTTCTGCACAATGTCCAGTTAATTCAGGCGGAAGCAGCTGACAATCATAGGCTGGAAGATCAGACCATCAGAAGCCATGAAAGACCCCTCATTGACTAGGACGCTTACACCAACGTCAAAGCAAAGGGGGACGGGATGAGGGGGGGGGGGCGAACTATGTACCTCTGACGTAACCTCTCACAAAGCCCCTTATACATTTTCATAAAGACCTCCGTAATTATGGCACATTGACATCAGCAGGCCCCACAGACAAATAACAGATTGTCTTGATTGTCCATCTTTACTGCACTGTGCAAAATGGAATCTATTCTTCAATTTGATGCGCCAGGAGCTAATTTGTCTATTTACAAAGATTTGTGACTCTGCGGTTAATGATTTCATTCAGCCGAATACGTCTCTCCCTTACACACTATTCTCTGCGGGCCGCGTGCAGCCTGTGTTTCCTCCTCCATGACTGTTATTTATAAGGATTGGCTGTATTAGAGAAAGAACATGATGTTATTCTTGAAATGTAAATGGAAATCTTAATGAATTAATAAATCTTGGCTGCTAAACCCCGGAGCTGGCGGACAGAACGGGACAATGAGGTAGAGACAGCAGTTGAAGCAGTCTTTCTGTTTGTAAGCTGATAAGTCACGGACTGATGAGTCCATTTCTTAATTGTGAAGAAAACTCATTCTGGGCTGGTGCTGAAGAGGTGGATTATTAATTGATCTTTTAAATAAAAAAAAAATAATAAAAATAAAATACCTTCTCCCCTTGTTGGTGGAATATTACTGCAAGGCAAAATAATTGTTATTTATTTAATATCGTTTTTGGGCCAGGAGTTATACCAATTAATCATTTAATGTGTCAGCGTGGGGAACTCGCAGCACCGCGGCAAATTAATGGTTGGTGTCAATGGGCTCCAAAGTACCGGAGCTATCAGACTGACATTTAAAGGGCCAAACAAAGGGAACTGGATTAGTAGATCATTTCTATTTAACCAGTGACCTATGCTAGGCGGCAATGAACCATGCCATGTGCTTTGAGTGTGTCCTTGACTGATCAAGAAATCATTTATGAAGAACAGTATCAATTAGATCTGGACAAAAATGTGTGTCGTTGTATTTTTTTCTGCTGGTGGTCTCATAATATACCACAGTGTTTGCTTTATTTATTGACATCAATGGCATTTAGCTGATGCTCTAATCCAAGATGACTTACATGGTTACTCATCCACCATGGGTGGGCCGCAGAAGTGTTAGGGGTCTTACCCAAGGACTCTTATTGGTGTAGCCCAACGTAGTTGCCCAGACTGGGAATCGAACCCCAGTCTCACATGGTGTTGTGGGTCACTGGTGGCGTTGTCTGTTGCACCACATCAGTATTGTACTGAAGAAATGCCTTTTAAACATCATTTGTTAAATGTAATGTCAAGAAAAAGTTCGGACCCCCCTCTGTCCTAATAGCTGTATCTCCTCCTTTGGCTGAAATAATGTCAGTGAGATGTTTCTAGAACCGTCTACCGTCTCTGACATCGACCAGGAGAACGACGTTCCCACTCCTCCATGCGGAATTCTTCCAGCTCTGTGATGTCTCAGCGTCAGTCTTTGTACAGACGCTCTTCCGTTCTCCTCAAACCCCCTCTGATACAATAAAGATCTCATAGGGAGATCTCCACACCCTGCTGCAGCAGAGCAGCTCCAAACCATCACTCTCCCACCACCATGCTTCACAGCTGCTATGAGGTTGTTGTGCTCAAATACTTCTGTTACTGTCCCCAAGAAATGAAACTTTAGATTCATCTGTCCAAAGCACATTGTTCCAGAAGTCCTGCTTTTCGTCTGGATGTTCTCTGGAGAACTTTAGTCTTGCCCTCATGATTTTGACAGTAAGCGTTTACTCCTTAAACACCTCCAATGAAAATCAAACTGGTTTGGGGTGACCTGGCCATGTTGGCAGTTGTGTTAAATGTTGTCTACTACCTAAATCTACCACCTTCTGTCTGAAGGGCCCAGAGAGAACTTCACTAAAACAATCAAGAGCAAACCAAGCTGATGTCTGAAGTTTAAACAAGACGTAAGTTTGGACATTTAATTAGGAAAATGTGGGACATGGGTTATTAGTGCTGCATGTAAATCACACATAAAAATTGCTTTAAATGATGTGTTTAATTTACACATGAAAGTTCATTCGGTGCTTTTTTTGCGCCGTGATGACGTACGAACCGCAGACTGCAGGATGAAGTTTAAATGGTATCCTGAAAGAACTGTCAGCACTGGTGTGAATTAATTGTCTGCTGGTGTTTCTAATTTCACTAAACCGGAAACCCCTTCCTTCAACATCGCGGAAGGTATATTCATTTTTTATTTTTTTTTTTTCAGGCCCTGTCACTTTCATTTGCATTTGTGATCAAGCTGCAACTGGCGAATTTGTCAAACAGTAAGCCCTGCAGCACACATTTTTCACAGCAACTGTGCTATTTCCAGATCCTCCCATCTGGTGGGGGGCTTTGGAACTCGCAGATGATTTACAATTGCACTCTTCTGTTATGGAGCCTGTAAATTGCTAGGATTATTGGGCTTTCAAGATTTTTTACACTGCTACTTTGCATTAGCCAATGCTGGACCGCTGCTGCCTGCCAGCGGTGATGACGCCTTGGAGGACCCGACGTAATTGAATCAGAGAACTTGTGTAATGAATTTGCATTTAACACTGACTTTCTCCTCTCGTACATAGCATGGGTTTGTTGAAACGCCGTTGTATTCTCTGCTGAGGAGACTACTGAATTGTGCACAAATATTTAATCCCTTTTTGATGCTGCATAATCTCTATTAACCATGCTCTTTAGGCTACCACGAGTCTCGGCTCAGTGCAACTGCTCAGTGTCTTCTGCACGCCTTTTATTTCCACCACCACCCCCCCCAACTGTGTGCAAGTCAGAGAGCAAAAAGCAGAGGATTACCCTGATGAGAGAATGCAGCACGGGTAAACAGCAGTCAAACTTTCTATGTGAACTTCTTCTTCTTCTTCTTCTTCTTCTTCTTCTTCTTCTTCCGCAGAAGTTCAGTCTTTTGCCCGTTTCCTTGTTAGTGCTTAAAAATGAAAACCTGACACATATTGAAATTAGAGCTCACTTTACTCACTCGGCTCTAAACATGGTGCCGGTATAAGCTGTCAGATTTTTCCCAATATAGAGCCATTTGTCGTTTTTCTCCTAATTGGAAGTGTTTGCTTTAGAAAGCAACTGTTTAAAATCCCCTCAAAGCGTAGCTCTGCTGCTTTTTATTTCTTTGAAATGCTTGTTGTGGCAGTTTCCACCCCCATGCTTCACAGTTGGTCTGGGTCCTTCTGCACAAATCCCGTGTTGGATTGGCGCCAAACATATCTTCTGCTTCTTCTCTTTCTGATGGTAGGAGCTGCACTTTGACATCGGAGAGCTTCCTGCAGGTCCTGTGATGATATTTTCGGATGTTCGGAGACTTCTGTGCACATCTCGTTGGTTCTGCTCTTTGGCTGAACTTGCTAGGACGGTCTGATCTGGTCATGTTGGCAGTTGTTTTAAATGTTCTCCACTTGTAGATTATTTTCCAACAGTGGAACTGCGGTTTTCTTACTGTACTGACATCTTTTTAAAGACCCTTCTGCTTCTGCAACCTTCTTTCGGAAGGCCTCATGGTGATCCTACTCCTCAAGAATCAAGAGCAAATCAAACTAATGTCTGAGGTTTGTATAAAAAAATCAAAAGCTGATGCGTATTGAAATTAGAGCTCACTTTACTCACTCGGGTTTACGCACGATGGTGTTTTAAGCTGTCAGATTTATCTCGATTTACAGTAGAGCCGTTTGTCGTTTTCTCCTAATTGGACGTGTTTGCTCCCGAAAGCAAATGACTCTTTAAAATCCCCCCCATTTCCATCCCTTCAAAGCACAGCAAAACTATAGCCTCTCTTCTCTGCTGCTTTTTATTTCTTTGAAATGCTGTTGCCACAGTAGCGTTTCTCCTTCATCGCCTTGCCCCTGCATTGTTGTCTCTAATGCGGTTAGTAATTAAGGGGATCATCCCTGAGCGCCAACAGATACACCGGTTTGATTCGAGATTGGGAGTTAGCTGAGGAAATCTGTCACAGCCAGCTAGTCCTGTGCTATTAGGCTTCTGCCAGGACCTGCCAATAGACCACAATACAGGCAGGGATCTCAGTGATGAATGACCTGAAGAAGCCTATCGCCATCCCTCACGCCTGGCGCATTTCACCTCCGCCTCAGCGCCGCACGCAAGGCCCGAGAGTGCAAACAGATGAGAGATTAGCATACATTTCTGCAAAGTCCAGGACTATTTCAGGCCATTCAGGGGGGTTTAAGCTTCGATTTACTGCCTGCACTGATGCACGTGCTGTTCACGCTCCCACACATGCCTACGGAAAATCCTTCGACTTTCCCTTTTTCCGAGAAAGTGCCCAAATCGGAGGAAGGTTAGGTCATGCTCATTATCATGCCTGAGGAGATGTTAAATATTTTCACATCCCCCGGCGAAAATGTCATCGAATATCCCAAATGTTTGATGTAAACAAGCCTTGTCACAGGTTCTAATTCTCCTTTCAGCAACAGAATATGCAGAAAATACAAGAAAGCTAAACCAAAAAGTTGTCTGTCTACGGGGGGAATGGCACATCCAATACTGAACGCAAGCAGAAAAAGTGCTGCTGCCTCTCGAAATAAGCACACACTCAGTGCCATTTAGCCCACCCTGTTTAACCTAAAGCACAGCAGCCAGCAAGGCTTGTTTTTGCGGAGAAGGCCTGACAAGCAAGTAGGAATTTTGATTGCTGCTGGACGAGGTTACTGATTTATGCTCGCCAGTTTCCTACTTCAGCAGGAAAGTTGCTGTTCTGCATCTGCAGCAGCTGGAACCTTCACTTGTCAAAGCCAGTTGGTAAAGGTAGAGGTGTACATAGACCCACAGTGCAAGTCCTGGATTTTGTCTAGATGTCTTCTGGAGAACTTTAGTCTTGCCCTCATGAATTTTGACAGCAAGGGTTTTCTCTTTAAAACTTATGCCAGATGACCTTTGGTCTTCATTACAGACACTTTGACAGACCAACGTTACATTAACAAGGTCCTGCAACCAGTGGTTCTACCTTTTCTGAGCACACACTCCGCTGCCGTCTCAAGATCTCGCCTTGAAGACACAGATACTACGCCGTGGTCGGTCTCATCTCCAGACCTGTCCCTGATTGAAAATGTGTGGGATGCTATTGGATGCTCAATCAACACTCCACCCCTACCACACCATCTGCAGAACTGAGTGAGAACATTCAAGCTGCATGGGATGGATCATCACAGGACACCATTAGGAACCTCTACAACATGACGCCTGAGAGACACAACTTCTGTATGTGTAGATCAATAAATATTGCCCATCTTTATCTTCTTTCCCAAACACACTGCAATCCCACACTTCCTTCTTGGTGCAACTCTTTCTGTTACGGTTCCTCTGTGAGGGAGCTCCTCCTTCATCCTTGATCAGTCCTTGAACCCAGACCTTTGTAAAGACATTTCAAACAACATTTTGAAATGTTTATACTTGATATTCACTTTATGTCCCCTTCTAATGAATGCATTCAGCTACTTTAATTTGCACCCATTGCTGACACAAATGTGCAAATGCACACGTAGCTTGTCTAGTCCCTGTAGAGAAGCACTGCCTATAGAAAAGCACTCTCTGGAGCAGAGAAACTAACTAGGACCTGTTGGCACCATGTCTAATGCCAGGCGTGGGCTAGAGGGGTATAAAGCCCTGCCAGCATTGAGCTGTGGAGCAGTGGAAACTGAGGTCTTTGGAATGATGGAGCTCCATCCAGTGCTTTTGAAGTGTAGCCTCATCATTGACTATGGCACACAGGGCAGAGTTTCGACAACCGTTTATAATAGTAAATACTAAATATTGCTAATTATATTTCACAGTATGTACAGACTACTGTGCCAAGCAACAAAGACAGACACTGAATGCTTTTTAAATGTCAGGAAGGAGCACTTAGGATTTCCTCCCATTGCACTGCTCTTGCACAGGATTGCATTCTCGCCTTTGCCACCTTAATGTTATACTGTGCAAACTGCAACACCTGTCACATACATATCGGCAGAATGCAGAAATGTGCAGGATGTACTTTAGTTAAAAGTGTTGGTTATGTTCATACTGACGACCACAAAAAAAGCATCAGCCAAGCGTTCCTTTAATCTGTTATTTCATCCATAAATCTCAGACTCGCACATAAACAGTTTTCTCCGTCTCTGCCCTGTTAAGCCTGGTTGAGATTATGTAACGCCTCATAACGCTTAAATGGCTTGGTGACTGTACTGTATGTCTCACAGGCCACAGCCATCAATTGGCACTTTTTCAAAAGCACAGAAACTCTTCATACATATGGCAAAACTCTGCATTCATGCTGTGTTCATCTGTCGTACAGCTATTTTCAAGCTTTCCCTGGAGAGCCTGCAGCAGAGAAATAATAAAAATAATCAGTTTAAACCAGGCTTTCAGTCTCAGATGAAGGCTTGAGCAGAGCGAGAGAAGCAAGGGAGACATTTAAACACTTTTAATGTAAAAATGGCATGGTGCTTTAAGTGGCAAACGGAGAGTGCCACAGCAGAGTTGAGGAGTTGAATGTTTATTCTGAAACTGTTCTTTTTTTTTTTTAGATGGATGGCTTTTCAAACTGCAAAAAGATGGCGTGCCGCGAGCTGCTCTTGCTCAGTCATTTCACTATATGAGAGAAAAACTGGACCAGTAGGAACTTCTCTAACAAGCCTAACAAGATGTTTATTCAGAGTCAGTGCGGAGACCCTGGGAGGTTCTTTTTATTGGGAATCGGGTGTTAAGTTGGCACAGCAGTGGTTTGTAGCTTGGCTTCTTTGGTTTTCATCTGTGAGCTCATAGAGAGACAAATTAAAAGTCTATATTAAATAGAACATAAATACATTGTGAACACAATTTTGTACCTTAATGTCTGGCAGGTGATTTAAACACTGGGTCAACCCTATGAACACTGTTAAACTTGGTGGTGGTAGCATCATGCTCTAAAGGTGTTTTCTTCAGTATAATCTCAAACCATCAGTGTAATGGTTTAAACCTGGACACAACTGGGTATTCCAAAAGGACAGTGACTGATTGTAATGTTCACTATATAAGAGTGGACCAGTAGAATATAATGTCTGTCGTCTATGTTGGAAGCCTAAGAATATGTACAGGGGTTGGACAATGAAACTGAAACACCTGTCATTAGTGTGGGAGGTTTCATGGCTAAATTGGAGCAGCCTGGTGTCCAATCTTCATTAATTGCACCAGTAAGAGCAGAGTGTGAAGGTTCAATTAGCAGATAAGAGCACAGTTTTGCTCAAAATATTGCAATGAACACAACATTATGGGGGACATACCAGAGTTCAAAAGAGGACAAATTGTTGGTGCACGTCTTGCTGGCGCATCTGTGACCAAGACAGCAAGTCTTTGTGATGTATGAAGAGCCACGATATCCAGGGTAATGTCAGCACCACCAAGAAGGACCAACCACGTCCAACAGGATTAACTGTGGACGCAAGAGGAAGCTGTCTGAAAGGGATTTTCGGGTGTTAACCCGGACTCTGTCCAAAAAATGTCATTCACAAGACGAACTGACGCTGTATTGTCCTCAAAAGAGGCCCTAGTTCACCACACTAATGAATTATTATGGTCTAAAACCAGGTGTTTGAGTTTCATTGTCCAACCCCTGTATGTATGTAAGTGTGGAGACCCTTGGAGGAACAAAATTGCATTGTCTTGCAGATGATTCCAAAGACTCAACTCTAAGAACACTACCTGTTAAGCTTGGTGGTGGTAGCATCATGCTCTGGGGGTGTTTTCTTCAGCATAACCTCAAACCATCAATTCGGTTGGGTGGTCCAAAAGGACAGTGACCCTAAATACATTAAACACAGGTGTAGACTGGATGCCTCAAGCTGCTGTTGCTTCACTATACGAATGTAAGACTGGGCCAGTAGTCTATAATGTGAGCCCAGCAAGATGTTTGATTGGCGTTAGTGGGAAGATCCTGGGAGATGCATTTTGTGGAGAACCGGATGTTAATTCGGCACAGCGGTGGCTTTTAGCTTGGCTTCTCTGCTTTCATCGGCGAAGTGATGGAGAGGAATTTCAAAAGCCTAAATTGGAAAAATCTTGTGAACACAACCTTGCACCTCAATGTCTTGCAGGTGATTTCAAACACTGGGTTGTCTGGAATATAAATGCACCCTCACTCAAATTCAGACATAGCAAGCAATTTAACGCTAGCCGGAAAGACATAAGTGGATCACCCTCCTGAAGGAAGTAGAACCGTGCCAGTTATTTTCTGCTCTTCTATTTTTTGTTCATCTTCTGTTCTGCTCTGTATTGGTGTGCCTCGGAAATGTGGTCCCGCTCTCTAATCATTCCCTTCCCTGTGAGGACCATTATCGCACTGCCGATGCCGTTCTGAGGAGGAATGCAATGTTTAAAGTTGTTTTCTGTTCATTCATGCTACAGAAGTTTAATACCGAACAAAGATTTATGCAATTAAGGCATTGAAATGGGCCTGTTTACGTTCTGTTGAATGAGTCAAACTGACGAACTAAAGAATC
This sequence comes from Acestrorhynchus altus, assembly GCA_034509495.1. Taxonomy (NCBI): domain Eukaryota; kingdom Metazoa; phylum Chordata; class Actinopteri; order Characiformes; family Acestrorhynchidae; genus Acestrorhynchus; species Acestrorhynchus altus. Next base: position 2,879,822 of record CM067504.1, on the reverse strand, counting down.
ATTTCATGTGTACTTGAAAACCTGTTGTTTTTTTTTTCCCTGGCAGCCTGGAATGAAATGGCCCCTAGTTACGGCTGGCTCCCTGACACTCGCAAAGAGACTTGCACAATGTTTGAGAACATGAAAGAACCCTCATTTCATATTCACAGAACCTGCCTCTGCTATTCAGCCTTTGAACTTCCATTAAGCAGTTTATCACTGTGCAATTCATTTCATTTCTCTAACCCTCGGGATGAATAGCATTTCTCAGCACTGCGCTATGCCTTGACCACTCCAAAGTACTTTGAATGTTATTGTTATTCACCTGCAACTTTTCTCTTTTGAGCGGATGACGGTGAAACGTTAAAGTAAACCCTTTTCTCCTAATATTAGTTGGGAAATGACATTCCAGTATTGAACATCCAGAAGGAATCAACTGATTGGTCACCTTCAGTGATGAGTCCCATGTTTGTCTTAGTACAGAAGAGTCAGACGGCCTCCCACGTGTCACAGAAGGTCTGGTGTCATGGTGTGAGTGCAAATTTGGTCTTCATCACAGACATTTTAACAGACCAATGTTACATTAATGAGGTTCTGCAACCAGTGGGTCTACCTTTTCTGAACACACACTCCAGTGCTCTGTTCCAACAGGACGACGCTCGTCCACATACCGCTGCCGTCTCAAGATCTCGTCTTGAGGACACAGATACTACGCCGTGGTTGGTCTCATCTCCAGACCTGTCCCTGATTGAAAATGTGTGGATGCTATTGGACGCTCTATCAACACTCCACCCCTACCACACCATCTGCAGAACTGAGTGAGAACATTCAAGCTGCATGGGATGGATCATCACAGGACACCATTAGGAACCTCTACACCTCCATGCAGAGACATCTGGCAAAAGTATCAAAGTTTGTAAAGACTTATTGGGGCCATTCTTTCTACTAATGTTTGGGGGATTTTCAGCTGTTTTTCCTCGCAAAAGCTTGTAGATCTGAGATTCCTGTGTCGTCTTGCTCTTTTGAGATCTTTACACAGGTTGTTGATGATCAGGGCTGTGAAGGCCATAGCAGCACCTTCAGTTCACCCTCTTGAGATAGTCCATTGTGGATTTTAAGGACTATTTAACTTCATAATCCTGCAGTTAAAGCTCTCCACTTATCAGTTTTTATCTTATATTTTTCACAGTGCAATTGATGGTTGTTTGCTTCCAGAAGATTCTGGTATCTAATTGAATCAGTTTTTCCCTTCTTGAGTATGTGGTGCCGGAAGGTTATCATTAACTTTCCTTAAAGGAAGTTTTGTGCAGGTGTAAACTGGTTCACCACCACTTCAGAATCTGCTTTCTGAAGGTCATTTGCTGTCAAATGTTGTCTTTTGATTTCCTGTCTAGCAACATGAGCAGTTCTTTCAGGCACTTTCTTGGCGTTCCAGACCTCTACTTGACCTCCACCTTTCCTCTTATCAAGCAACTATCATTACTTAATACTGAAGGAAACATGGAAATATTTTTGCTGTCTCCTTATCGTCTCCCCTGCTTTGTAGGCAGTTATTTGCCATTTTCTGCATAATAGGCAGGTGCTTAGAGGAGACCATAGCTACTGTTGTTGAATCAAGGTTTGAGGAGCCAGAATTAGGGCTCCAATCAAGTATTGGAATTAATTGCAGTTAATTATACCTGGACCCAAGCCCGGATAAATGGTGAGGGTTGCGTCAGGAAGGGCATCCGGCTTTAACTTGTGCAAAACTATAATGCGGAGCATAAATATGATAATCAACTGTGGCGACCCCTAAAGGGAGCAGCCGAAAGAAGAAGAACGCACTTCATAATTTAATAATGTTTAATTGATTAACATCCATTTAATATATATATATATATTCATATCAGAATATTATGATTGGCCCCTGTGACCATACAGGAGCACGTTTTAGTGCTATAATCACAGACTGTATGAATGACGGGGCTTCATTCAGTACTTTTGGGATGAGTTAAGGAGTTGGGAAAGATCATCCAATATCCTGACCTCAAGTCACTGTCACTGAATGCAATCAAATCCTCACAGCAATGTCCCAAAATGCGAAGAAAGGCCTTTCCCAGAGAGTACCAACAGTGACACGAACGAAGGCATGAAATACTCATGAAACAATGAATGAGCGGGTGTCCCAGTACTTTTGCCCTCATGGTGTAGTTCTGTAATCACCATCATATTGATAGTAGTACTTGTTGACTTTATTGGAACGTCTGTTTCTTTTTTTTTGTCTACAGTTCCACCGTCCATTAACGAGATGAAGGGTCACGCTGTCCGGCCTGGCGTAACGGCGCTGCTGAGATGCGAGGCGGCTGCTGTCCCGTCTCCAGTCTTCGAGTGGTACAAGGGAGAGAAGAGGTAGGACCCAAAGGCAGGATGATAAAAAGCCTGGCTTTTATCTCGTTTTTTCTGCTCAGAGTTGATGTATTTTTACTCATCGTACATTATCATGCATTATAAGTCGGCTCATCCTCGATTCGCGCTGCATGCTGCAATGAAGATTTATGTCAGCCGCTTCCTCTGTTGAGTAAAGTGTGCCTTTGAGGATAGTGGGCCAGCGATACAATCTAAATTCCTGTAAATATTCAGGCCACATGACTGGGAGAGCAGGGAATCCAGATCGTTTCATGCCGCGCTTTACTGCTGCAGGGAAGCATGGGAGCACGGCACTTTCCTCGCTCGCATTTTTCCGGATGAATATTCATACTCGGCATCCACTCCTCCAGTCTCAGGAGCACACGTGCGCTGTACGTTCTCGGTGTCCCTGCACATCCAAAATGCAGCGAAGGTTATTTATAACCTCCGTCATTCAACTAAAACTCAGGAGTCATGCTATGAATCAGGCAAAGCCGGTGTCAAGAAATCTTACACTATAAGGCTTAACCTTGAATTTTAATGAAATGTTTGCATAACCTCCGCACCAGTAAAGAGCATTTCCAGTTTCTGCATCAATCAGTGTCGACTCAAGTGGTGGTTCTTGAATTTAAATACCAAATTACCCCATTACCCATCATTTACCCACTCTTTCTGAGTACGATCTGAATCAGCAGTTCACACTGTGCTAATTGTAATTATAGGCTTCACTCAATTTATTCAAATTGCTAAGGAGGCATTGGCATTGGTTGTAGGGTTTGCCTAATTTAAGACTTTACATTTGTTATTCTTGATAAACCCACAGGATTTTTCCCTCTTTCCTGCATATCTGTGGCATCAATGCAGCCTCGAAATGATTTGGTTTATGCTCATCCTGATCTTCGACGGTCAGGACCACCACAGGACCACCACAGAGCAGGTATTATGTGGGCGGTGGGTCATTCTCATGCACTGGTACGAGCGGATCAGATGCAGCAGTGCTGCTGGAGTGTTTATACCCCTCAGTGGGCACTGATGAAAGGGCCGTGCAGAAACAGATGAGCTTCTGACTTCACATCTACAAGGTGGAGACACTAGGTAGACGTGTCTAACAGAGTGGACAGTGAGTGGACACAGTGTTGAAAGACTCCAGCACCTCTGCTGTGTCTGATCCACTCGTACCAGCGCAACACGCACTAATACATGTCATTGTCACTGCAGTGCTGAGAACGAACCACCACCCACATGATAGCTGCTCTGTGGTGGTTGTGTGGGAGAAGATCTGGGTGAAAGGAGAATCTGAGCCACTTTGACAAGCGCCGAATTGTGTGAATTTGATGTCTGGGTCAGAACATCTCTAGAATGACTAGTAGGTCTTGTGGGCTGTTCCTGGTTGGCAGTAGTGCCTATTTAAACTGCTTCAGGTCATGAACACCGAAGGCTCATTGATGTGATCCATGAAGGACCTACTTCACTGCTTATAGGACTTAAAGGATCTGCTGCTAAAGTGCTGGGTGCCAGGGTGCCTAAACTGCTGCTAGGTGCCAGATTCCACAGAACATCTCCATCTTCTTGAGGAGGCCTGAATGTGTGAGGAGGACCTACATGATGTTAGGCAGGTGGTTTTGAAGTTATGGCTGTAGATTATAATCATGCTTCTTGAAATCACGGTGAACTAGATTGCAGTTCCTGCAAAGACTGCAAGGTGGTTGCTAAGGTGTTGCTATAGTATCTGTCGTTAAAAGTGTGGCTTGGTGGTTACTATGCAAATGGATTGATACGGTATTGCTAGGTGCTTGATTGGTGGTTGCTAAGGTGTTGCTAGATTGATGATGATAATGTGTTGCTATGGTAATGTCATTGGTTGCTAAGCAGTTGCTTGGTTGTTTGTGGGTGTTGCTAGGAGGTTACTATGTTAATGGACTGGTTTGCTATGGTATTGCTATGTGGTTGAAAAGATGTTGATATAGGATAGGTGTTGGTGATGCTTTTAAGGTGTGGCTGGGTGATTACTAGGCTAGTGGACTGATTGATAAGGTGTTGTTAGGTGGTGGGTAAGGTGTAGCTATTCTTAAGCTGTTGGTTGATAAGGTATTGACGTGGTTACTAAGGTGTGGCCAGGTGGTTTCAATGCTAATGGACTGGCATTACTAGGTGTTGCTAGTTTGACGATGATGTGGTGCCATGGTAAAGATTGTTGGTTGACAAAGTATTGGTATGTGGTTGCTAAGGTGTTGTTGGATGGGTGCTAATGTGTTGCTATAATACAGGCGTTAGTTGCTAAGCTGTTTAATGTGTGGCTAGGTGGCTAGGATTGGTTGATAAGGTGCTGCTAGGAGGTGTAGGTATAATTAAGCTGTTGATTTATAGGGTACTACCCAGGTGGTTGCTAAGGTGTTGCTAGGTTGATGATTAACTGTTGCTATGGCAAAGTTATTGGTTGCTAAGGTGTTGCTTAGTGGTCAATGGGATGTCACTATGCTATAGGTGTTGCTTACTAAATGATAGGCTGATGATAATCTATTGCAATGGTAAAGATGTTGGCTGCTAGGTGTTGGTTGCTAGGTGGTTACTATGGTAATGGACTGGTTGGTTAGGTGTTGCTAGGGGGTCTTCAAATGGTAGCTATACTTAAGCTGTTGGTTGCTGAGGTGTTGCTTGGTGGTTTCCATGGTGACGGGTTGTTTGCTCAGCTGTTGCTAGGTGGTTGCTACACAATATTCGGCCGGTGGGGTGATCTTTATGTTGCCTCTGTTGCGAGATGATGAAAGCAATACAACATCTGTTTTCAGTGCCGATCGTAGCTTTGAATACGTACTGCAGACGCCACCGGTGCTCCTTGTGATCTTGAGGTTGTTTTGTTTGTGAAAGACCAGTAGTGTCCCTCCCGTCTCGCTGCGACCGTCCCTGCAAAACCTTTTGCTAACATTTGAGCAAATCTCAGTAGGAGAGCAAACAACAGCTGCTTGGAGATTTGCTGGACATAAGGTCAGGCGCATCTCCTCAGCTCGGAGAGGAACACGGATAGTCCATCAATTCAAATGTGTTTAGGGAGTTGCTGCGCTGTGGGGGCAGGGGAGTTCCACCCTCTGCACGTTTCACCTCAGCTTCAGAGCTTGTCAGACATGTAACCCTTGTACAATGCCGATGACAGCTCGACAACTGTGGCCTACGAGAGATCTCTCTGCACCACAGTGGCATGCATCAGTGCCGACCGGCCCATATTTGTGCATTGTCGGAATCTTGTTAGCAGGGATGTGGGATTGGAATCGGCCAGGAATGGGGTCAGCTGCAATTCCCCCGTGACCCAGGATCTGCAATCGACCGACTGATTTTCATTTTGCCTGAAATATATAACAATCGTTGTTTTTTTTTCCATGGCCAGCTAAGTCGACGTGCTCCGTGTTTGAATGCTGAGAGTGCACGTCCATGCACGTTCGCCTATCCCCCGACTTCATTCTTTTAGCCTGTAAAGAAGGCAGGAGCTCCAGCAAAGTCATTGCTTTTCAGGAGCCTGGAATAGAAAAATCAGCTGAATATCAGTTGATGTGACTAAAATAAGCCTGTAAATATGATTGGTGTACTCCCTAGCAATAGACGTTCGGAATGTTGGAATACATTTGGAAAGTCTATGTATTCTATTTGTTGACTAATAAATTAAGGATAAAAAATAGAACTAAGAATAATCACAATAAATATATTTGTGACCATAATAATATAATCATAATATAGTAGCATAATTATGCAATTACATCCCTTTAATTTGCAATGAACTTTTGATAATTAAGAAAATTCAGCCATAACGTTGTTACCAGCCTCAGTCTTTTTTTATGAAAGTATGGATCTAAATAACTTTATTAACTTCATAACCTTTAACACTAAATTAACTTTCATCACATGTACCCACACCCTAGATTAAGAAGTTCCACTGATACTACCGATACACTGTGGTCATTAAAACTGGCTCCAAAGGGCAGGAACTGTCTGCAATACTGAAACGAACCACTAGTTGTATAGTTGTAAGGAACTGATAGGGTGGGGCTGACAGTGAGGGGCTGAGAGTCTGGTACTGCAGGGCTTAATGTTCTCCCCTCATTCATTTGGAAAATGTTCCTACACCAGAGCTGGAACACTGACACTATTTCTGCTCAATTCTCAAACTTTAGGATGGAACTGTGCAGTCTTTGGACTAATGGCATGTTATATATCGGAGACGTGCAAGAGGTCTGACACTGTGTGTGACTGGCTGGAACCACTTGTGCTGGAACCCTTTTTTGTTCTAAAACGGACGAGACATGTCAGCCTCTTAAATACATGATGTGAAAGCATCATCTAGAGCATCTAGAGCAGTTAGAGTAGAGAGTTACTGCCTATAGAATAGGATTCTCTGGGCAAGATATACATTGTTGTTGAGGGTGCTCCATACTCAATACTGCATTGGCCTGTATAGTAGTGGTACCATGTTACTCACTCACGCTCTTGTCACTGAACGCAGTCAAATCCTCACAGCAATCTTCCAACCTCTTAGAAATCCTTCCTTGCACATTAGAGACAGTTACTCAAAAGCAGGATAAACCCTCGATTTCAGAACAACCGATTGATGAGCGTGTGTCCTAACACTTTTGTCCATGTCCCTTATGGCCTTGATTACAGTATCACAGTGTATCATTATTTATTGAATAATATTCCCTGTACCATGAAACATACCATATTGCCAGTTACCGAGGAACAACTTTTGATTGGCTGTAAGTCTCTGAAATACCCAGTTGCTTCCCACTGAGGAGGAACTGGCTAGAAGGATTACTCGCGGGCTAATCCAGAGCAGTGTACTGTTTCAATCAGGGCATCTTCACAGCCACATTGAATAGTTGAGTGATTGGCATTCTCATCCACGCTTGTTTTTCATGCATCAGGGTAGTTGTGCCATATGCCTACCCCAAAAGGATTGGCAGCAGGAGACGACTAATCTGGGTGAATATAAAAAATAGATGAATGTACATGTACGAAAAAGGGGGGAAAATCTTCAGAAAGTCCATGAATATGCAAATGCTTCTTGGTAATAGTACATACTAATATCCAATGATAAAAAAAAAAAATAAAAAAAGATCTGACACGAACGTTGTCTGCAGATGACCTCATTGTTCTTCATTATGGAGTCTGCATGCCGAGCATCTCGAATACATATTAGCATTATCATGAGTATTATTATAGGCAATAGAGAAGAATGGCCCAGATGAGGTTTAGCAGCTGTGATTGAAGGGCTCTGGGTCTTCTTTTGGGAAGAGACGCAAAATAACTCGATGCACCAACAAAACATGGAGGAGGCTGAAGAGGGAGGAGGTATTGTGAACATCAGATTGAGACCTCGAGGGTTGGAAAACGTGTTGAGGTGAAATTCATTAAGAATAGGGGTGGCCAATTCAGTCAATACTCCACTTGGCGGGTGGCCCATTGTCACGGCGGTTGGTTCACTTCTTTATAAATGAGACCTTATATCAGCCAAAAATAGCTGCACCCAGAAGAAAGTGTGGGATTGCAGTGCTGTCGGGAAGGATGGTGAATGTTACCTGGATCGATAAATGATTTACATTTAGACTGATATAATCAATATTTATTGATCTACACATCCAGAAGTAGTGTCTCTCAGTACGTCTCTGCATGGAGTTGTAGAGGTTCCTAATGGTGTCCTGTGATAATCCATCCCATGCAGCTTGAATGTTCTCACTCAGTTCTGCAAATTGTGTGGATTCGTTGGTCGTTTCCACCAAGACAAAAGTGGAACTTGTCACTGAAGATGACCTCCGTGACAGTCTGGTACGACACCATTGCAGTCTTTGGCGACGTTGAAGTGGTGTTAAGGGCAGTCGTTGTAATGGTCTGCATGCATGTAATCCTGCATCACGCAGCCATCTGCCAATGCTGCTGAACAACAGGACGACTCATGGAGGACATCACTGCTTGCTGAATGTCTACAAACATGGCTATTGGTTTTCCATCGCTGTGGTTCCAGTAGGTCTCCTAGATCCTTCAAGTCACTGGTGCATGCCTTCTTCTATCCACTGCCATCAATAGAGTGGTATGGTCATTTCCATATGACCGGAATGATGCGCAAAACATAGATAAGTCTGTCCATAATGCAATCCCTCTCAAACTCTTCCAACTGCTGGAATTGCTTTCAAACTCTCCTCCAAGTCATATTTCACTTGCAAATGATGCTACCAACACAACAGCACGAGTCAGAATGGAAAGCACTCACATTGGAGCATCCATCTATTCAGTCAGGTACAGCGATAAGGCCTGTCCTTGCTTCATTCCTGTCTGTTGATTGATGATGAGTATGTTCAACATACTGCCCAGCTCTGACTGCTGGTACTGTGCAGACGTACTGATGTATTGTCTGTTTGCTTCATTTCCAGGCTCAGCAAGGGGCAAACCGGCATTGAAATCAAGAACCTCAGCTCCAGATCAGTCCTCACAGTGACCAACATGACAGAGGATCGCTATGGCAACTACACCTGTGTGGCCGTCAACAGGTTGGGGGCAGCCAACTCCAGTGTGCTTCTGAGTCGTAAGTAACTGGCATTCCTTCCCGTTGTTTGGCTCTCGCTAAGCTCAGCGTTGCCTTTTTGTTTTGCAGATGGTTTGGCTGCCGTTCCCACCTTCACAACTGCCTGTGTATTCGAACCTCCATTTTTCAGCGAGAGAGGGAAGAGAGCGTGGTGTTTGTTTTTGTGTCTTTTGTATATGGTAAAATGTGCCTCTTGTGTATGATGCCGCGGTGTTTCAGATGAATAGCTTTCTTGAAATGCGCAACGCTTTCTTTGTGCGCCCATTTTGACATCCTTAGTCATCGCTTTGATTTCCGAGGTTTTAGAGTCAATAATGAAGGCAGGGCTGCTAACGAGGTAAACAAATCAAGCCCGGCCCATGGAAAAATAATCAAAACGGGAAGAAAGAGAGTAGCCTTAAAGCTGGCAGATGGGAAGGCCACTCGAGTCCCGCCAGTTTTAAATGAAGCACATCAAAGAAATCAGGGAGGCCGAGAAATCGTTCACGTTCTGCTGAAGACTCGGAGACTGTGATGCAGGAAACGGCGAGGACAGGCCAACAGCCTTCTTCTGCTCCTCACCTCTCCCCTCCTCTCTCGTCCATCTGCACTCTCCTCGCCCCCTTTTCCGAGCTGCTCGGCTCCTCTTTATCATGAACACTAATGAAAAGGAAACCCATTGTACTGTTCTCCTAATGAGAAATGGCAAGCAATTCCTGCACAACACACACATCCACATTTGCGCAAATTACAAATCTAAGAGGCAGCCATCATTACCAGTGACTAAATTGCTATTATAATATCAGTCAATAGGTATTGATGAACCAAAGGTGGACCCAGGGACGCGTTAATATTTAATGGAGAGCCTCGGCCAAGGCACAAGGTCTGGAGTGCGAATGTAAGTGCTGTGTGGTAGAGCAGGTTCTCCTCAGCAAGAGGGGTCCTGTCAGTGCAGGCTATTTCTAGCCTGATTCATGATCGTTGCTGTTATACATCATGCGTGGTATCAATTTTAAGCCGCTGTAAATGTAAAATGCAGAATCACTCTGATGTAGTAAAATAGCATACTGATATACTTTTTCGCTGGCAATTTCACACAGCTTCACCGACAAAAAGGTTTTCCAGAGATTTCTTACACTTTTTAATTTCGCTGCTTCAACAGTGCCGACACAGGAAACCTGTGTTTCATAACCCTGTTCCTGGAGGCACCCCTACCCCCAATATTTGAGTTCTAAAACATGCAGGGCAAGAGTTGCCTTGTTTCCAGGACAATAGTTGGGAAGCACTGCACTAGATAATGCAAGGATGCAAACCCATGCACAGCTTGTCTGTCTAGAATAGTGTTGCTGAACCCTGGTCCTGGAGGCACGCCCACCCCCCATATTTGAGAGCTTTCCCTGCTCCCACCACGGCTTGGTATTCGGCTCTACTAAGCCCTTCAAAGTTGGAGGGGGTTAAAGCTAAAACATCCAAGGCAGGGATGCCTCCAGGACCAGGATTGAGGAACACTGCATTAGATAATGCAAGGACGCATACTCATGGACAAGTTGTCTGTCTTGAATAATGTTCCTGAACCCTGGTCCTAGAAGCACCCCGACCCCCAATATTTTAGTACTTTCCCTGCTCCCACCACGTTGTCACAAGCTGTGGCCCGACAAAGTGAATCATACAGAACCAAGAAAGAATACACCACACCAGCTCCTCCAACTTGGATTTTCATCCATTGCCTGCCTGCTAACCCATCCCTGTTTCTATTGGTTGATGTGCCTCCATGTGCCTCCAAGCACCTCCACGCACAAGTATTCCTTTAAATTGAGAAGCTGTAAGGTTTCGTTGTCTTGTCTGTGAAATTGTGAATTTGAATCTAGAAAGTGTAGCACAACAGACAAGCCACCACTCCATGTGGGTGACTGGGGTTCAATTCCCTGTATGGGCAACTATGCTGAGATACACCAATAAGAGGCCTTGGGAAAGACTCTTAACACTACTCTGGCCCTCCGTTGTAATATGATTAACCTTGTAAGTCCCTCTGGATGAGAGTGTCAGCTCAATGTCAACAAATATAAGGTGCAGGGTGTCTGAAGCACTAATGAGAAGTGACTCATTTCCCATGGAGAGGTCGGATAAGTAACTGCTAGTGTTCCTTAGTCTTTTTGCCAGATTACATGTCAATGAATGTGTTTATAAGTGTGGTTGGATTCTGTAGAAAATGGGATTTGTCAGGTATGGGGGCCCTGACGGAGAGAAATGGTTGTGCTATTCATGGCGTAAATGAAACAGGTTGTTGACGTGTTGTAGAGTTGAAGATCTGAATGCTGTGAGTGGTGCACAACATTCCGAAGGACTCACAGGAGCGACGCTTCTGGAGAGTTCCTGTGTACCGTAGTGTTTTATGGACATGCAGCCTGCTCGTTTTCAAACCCACAGTTTTTACTGCTTTAAGCAGGTTATAGTAACAGTCCCGTAATCGGTTGGCATTGTGTGTAGGATTACAGTCAAGTGAGTGTAAAATTGGACCCAAAATCCAAGCCCCTAAGCTTTGTGAAATAAAGGTACTAAACTCTCAAACGGGTTGTTTTTGTGTGACGATGCCTAATTTACGCAGCCTCCCATCTCTGTGATTTACACGGACTTCTGATCCCTCGCAAATCAGTTATAAACATCGCAGACGTGGTAAAATTGCATTTCTCCACGATCCCGTATAAAACTTATCCCGTCCAAATAGCACTAAAGATTCCATCAGCTTTTACCTACTGTAAAACACACCATTTACACCAACACCATGTAGGACCACTTTATAGTTCTATAAATATAGACTGTAGACCATCTGCAGTCTTCAGCTGTCAGGACCCCGCAGGACCACCACGGAGTGATACTGACATGGTGGTGTTGTGAGTGGATCAGACACAGTAGTGCTGCTGGAGTGTTTAAACACTGTGTCCACCCACTGTCCACTCTATCAGACACTCCTACCGTGTGTCTCCACCTTGTAGATGTAAAGTCAGAGACAGAAGCTCGTCTGTTTCTGGACAGTTTGTGTTGGTCGTCCGCTAGTCCTTCATCAGTGCTCACAGGACGCTGCCCACAGGATGCTGTCGGCTGGACATTTCTGGTTGGTGGGCTGTTCTCGGTCCAGCAGCCACACTGAGGGGTTTAAACACTCCAGCAGCACTGCTGTGGCTGACCCAATATCCATGATTGTAGACATTTGGCAAACAGTGATGTCCTCCCTGAGTCATCCTATCAGTGCTCACTGCCCCTTTCACATCAGGGTGAAAGGAGGAGAATAAAGTCTGCAGAGAAACTGGAATTATAGAACCACAAAGTGCTCCTGTGTGATCAGAAGAGGTGATAAAATGGGACAGTGAGTGTAGAAACAGGGACATAATATTATGGCTGATTGGTGTATTCCATTATTTGCCCATTTTCTTAATTATAGAGACACTTGATTATGTGGTACCTTTACTTTTAGTGGTCCAAATCAAGCCAATATGTAATGTGCTGCCTCAGAGGCAGCATTATGTCCATTAAAACTAGTAAAAGGACAGAATGACCCAGTAGTGTTGTCTGGTGGCTCTAACTTCCCAGGTTAATAACTGATTTCAGTTAATAAGATTGATCTTTTAAATACACCATCACAGAATACATTTTTTTTTTTTTTTGGTGAGCAGCTAAAAATATTGAATATTGATATTTTGAAGCATAGAGGAAAAGGATTGAATCAACCAAGTAGCCACTCCCATCATTGTAATGTATGCAAAATCTTTATCCCCTGCAAAACTTTAACAAGCATAACAGACAGTGTGACACTGACCCTGTCCCACCTGCCCTTGTAATGTGTAATCCTGTCTGAAAAAGAGAGCATAATCTCTTAAGAGGTGCTTAATTGCAATGTTCAACGTTTAGATACAGATTCAAGTTACTCATCGAGTCTTCGTCAAAAGCAAAAGGTCACAACTGATATTGGTGTTAGACTATACTCTCAGAAAGTGTGTATGGCTGTAGCGCTGTGAAGAATACACCAGCAGTGTAGTTCAGGTTAACATGCCGGAATGGATCCACTCATTCCTACCTGATGGTCCTTCTCACTTCACTTGAGGTTCCTCTGGGTGTCCCTCACTGTCTTTAAACAGACTGAAGACCTACCTTCTTCAGAGCACTTAAGCAGACACTAATCTTGCATTTGACCTGTGGTTCTTCATTGTATATTGCTGTTTCTTGGTATTAGATTCTGTGTATCATGTATATCTAGGATTTAGGTGTCAGATTTGGAGTATTTTGATATGTAGGTGTCAGACTGTGTGTGTTGTTTGTATGTTGGTATCAGATTTAGTATATCATCGCATCTGGGTATCAGACTGTGTGTATTATGTAATGGTTTAGTACTTAGTTTAGTATTAATTGAGCATTAGTTAGTAAATGAGTGTATTAGACAGATGGTGCATCAGTAGGTTATTATTATTGATTTGAATGCCATGTATCTGCTGACCGTTTCTCCGAGTTTGATCTGATACAGATATATCTGTGAGTGGATTACTGATGTCCCGCCCCTTTGAGATGGAACATCTCCTTCATTATGATTATTATTTCTGTTCTCCGCAGCAGTCAGTGTTGACTGTCTTTCAGACAGTGTCAGTCTGTGTAGCTTTAACCTAATTGCGATAATGAGCCAGGTTTAAATGAGGCGCTCTCTTCAGCTCAGCTCAGTCCCCACCCATTTTTTCTCTCGCCAAGTACAGACGTCTGCCACCTCCCAGTAGGCCAAACCCGAAATAGGAGAGAAGCGCTCCTGACCCGAAGAGAGCAGTGGCTCCACTGGTAAAGCCTCCACACCCTCAGAAGGCTCCGGTTAATGGAGGCCCTCGTTCAGTTCGCCATGCTAATCAATCACAGCCCCGGCGTCGTCTTTGCATGTCTCCGCACTTGTCGTTGTCCTGGTAACCTCGCCACTACCCCAGTCTCAGCCATCGGAGGATATTGTTGTCGTGGTTACCATAGTGTGACCGCGCCTGAGTCACAGGCCAGGGACATGAAAGGAGGGATGAAATGAAAGTGAAATAGAGCAGGCACGATGCACGATGTGAATGCATTCGCGCCAACGCCACCTTCTTTCTCGAGGCTGGAAAATGGCCTCTCACTTGGTCTCTGAATAACTCCTTGGCATGTTGCATCCATCTAAGCATGTGTGCTACATGCTCTTGCTTCTATTCCTGTTCCCACATCAATCACAGATCAGATTGGCCCTGACAGATCTACAGCTGCACTCAGCTGCCTGCTCCCTCTAAGAATCAGCGGATTCTCCGAACAGAAGTGCCAAACACTGATCACATGCTGTTTGTATCAGTTGCTTTCAGAGCTTCACTTGGAGCTGGTTTTTGCTTCGAGCCGTACGTCTTTGAGTTGGTGTGTTCAGCAGACGACTGTTCTGCGACGTCTGATGGCGTTACGTGTCTCTTTTTTATTAGACCTTTCGCTATTGTTTGCCTTTTTCAAACGCTCGCTTCAATATCTCCATGCTGTTTTCTCCAGGAAGGAGTTCTGTTGTGCTTTGTATCTTCATTTGTTGTGCTTTTTCGAACCTTAATAAAATCCACAGCAGCACACAAAAAAGATGGGCGAACAGCAGGAGGGGTGGCATTCATCTGTCTCATTGATTCGTGTCTCATATTCCAGCACATCAGTTTGATGCGATGGTGCTTTAAAGGATACGCTTCCGCTGCTTTTCAGCTGACGGGAACTACAGTGAAGACGCTAGTGCTCGCAGGGGACCGACTCGCCAGAAAATGAGAAATGTGACGCAAAGATGGTTTGTGCCCCACTTTGGCTATGAAACACCTGCCATCCAGTCGTTAATGAGGCAAGCAGCCCTAAAGGCTCGGAGGAATAGCAACAGCCTAGACCAGAGGTTCTCAACCTGTGGTACATGTACCACTGGTGGTGTGTCATGCGCGATAGGTGGTGCACCAGATGACCTTGGGAATCTGCTGCTCAATATTATGGATTGAAAGGTACAACGTTTTCACCTGTATTTTTCAAGACATTGCATTTCATTGTGTTTAGTGCTTTACCTGTTAGAGTCTGTGTGTCCACACTTCAGTTCTACCGTGCTATAGTTATTAACATCAGTTTCAGAGGCCCTACAATAGAACCCTGTGGAACTCCACAACATATACTAAACCAACCGAATATCATTCGAATGATCATTTCTGCTTTAGGTTATAACCGATATAACAAGCGAGTGCAGTTTCTGCAGAAAATGAGAGTGTGATTACAGCTTATAAGTGTTTTTTTGTTCAAAACATGTGTCCAATGACTTTTGGACAACATGTGGGGTGCCCAAACTATTGATCAAAATATGGGGGGGCCAGAACTGTAGTTCACTACACTTAGTTCACTGCACTCCTGTTGTTTCTTCTGTCTCAGGCTACCTGAGATGTCTAAGCAGACGTACTGACTAGAAACAATAATCAAACAACCTACTGCGCTATCTTGCAGATCACGAGGGCAAGCTACAAATATCCACATCCAAAGCGAAAAAAAAAAATGAAAAAAGGATGAAATGCACTTTTCACAAAACGTTAGGGATATATGGCTTTCAGGTGAAGTTTCAGGATGAACCTAAAATGCACTCTGACCTTTACAAGTGAACTTAATATGACCTTCTCTAAACCTTTGGCTGCACTTGTCCAACTGTTCAATGTTTCAGTACTTTTTGCAAAACAGGTGTTTGATCCATTAATCGACCAATACATTTCCTGGTTCAATTAGAAGTGGTATTTAAACAGTCCTCATCATCCTGTTCACATTTTGACTTCATGAGAACAAGGTGACACCCAACAATTGATCAACAGTACCATGGAACAGAGATACAGAGAGACTGGAAGAGTCACAGAAAGGCACAGAAGTGAATGTCCTTTGGCCACATGCCACACTGATGACTGCTTCATTCATCAACCAGGTGATGAATGCCAGCCAGGAAACAAGGGAGGTGAGAGGCACCCACCATGCATCAGCCGCTGATGTCACCAGACAGGCCTTTGGTGGTGGTGGTGGTGTTACAGTGTGGGCAGGTGTGTCTAATCAATACAGAACTGCCCTGCTCTTTCTGAAAGGTACAGTGACAAGCCCATACTATTTGAATAACATCATTAATCCAGTCATTGTGCCTATGCATGAACAACACAGGCCTAATTTCATCTTCATGGATGACAGTGCTCCAGCTCATTGAGGTCGCATCATTAGGGACCTAATCGAGACTGGGGTACTTCAAATGGAGTGGCCTGCTCTTTCTCCAGACCTGAAGCCCATAGAAAACCTATGAGATGGAGTCACTGTGTAGAGGCTTATAATTCTGTACCCCAGAACTTCAATGACCTGAGTGGGATGCCATGCCTCAGCAGACAATGTCAACCTGTGAACATTGTGAGCCATCATTGTCAAGCTGTAATTGATGCTCAAGGGCAGAAGATAAGCCATTGACATGGTTTGTTGGGGTATACCCACCACTGTTGGCTTTTGTTTTAATACATTGTATGAGATGAGGTAATCACCATTGCGTGCTTCTACTTAAACGCCCTACTTTCATGATAATATCACTGTTGTAGGACTCTGTCCACAAATTTCACCCAAAAGTCAAATATCCCTAACTTTTTGTGAGAGAATATGAGGTGTGGAGGCCACATCTGGTCTAAGTGTGTGGCAAATGGGTTCTTCTCAATTGATGTAGAAGTCATGTAGATGTAGAATGTGAGGTTTTAGTTGAATCAAAAGTGATACATGGTCTAAAGGTTTCAGAACCATCGCCGGACTGTGCAGTGGTCCTGGGGCTCAGAACACAAGATGGGTCTTCTGACCATGGGTTGTGGCATATGAACGTTTTCATTCCATCGGCTTGCGGTAGGGAATAGGGTGGTCCCTGGTAATTGTTTTGTTCCATTTAACAAGGCGGTGCAGCACCAGGTATTCCGTTCATTTGGTGGTGAGTTTCACTTCCTGTTCCAGGGGGTAAGGTCAGCCCAAGGCCTAGACCTATAGCCAGACTGTACCAGGCAAGGACGAACATGGACAGCACTGCCTTATGTTTTCTATCTATATCTAAATCTGAGAGGAAATTAACCCCATTAAAATGACTCAGCCCATGACATGAAGAGGCAGGCGTAGGAGAAACGAATCCACTGTCCACTGCTCATTGTCACATGCTAATGCAATATTCCAAAGAGAATCTGACAGCGGCCAGCTCACGGCACTCGTCTCCTATCTTTTGCAATTTATGCCGTCTGTGAATTTTGTGGAAGTTGCACATTTTCTCCGGCCGCCGCTTGGAGAGGGAAAAACGCGATGTTATTACAGAATGAAATGCAATTCCTTGCTCCATAATGTGTTTTGTCTTGCAAGTGAGAACAGAGGTCGTCTAGCATCCACACCGATCCACTATTACTGAATACAGCATTGCCTGCTCCATTGCCCCGTTCCCAGGCCTCAAGAAGATTGCATGTCAAAAGATTGAACCAGACTCGAATGGGTGTCAACAGAGAGAGAGAGAGAGAGAGAGAGAGAGAGAGAGAGAACACTACAGTGTAAAAGGAATTAGTTTTCACTGGTTTTAGCAGATATCAGCCTGCATGTCATTCATCTATGATTACGAACAAGATACATTTACCTGCACAGGAAACAGCCTGTGATTTCTGCTTGTTAAAAACCCATCGAACACCAGAATGGATGCAAGTAAACACAGGCCTGAATACAGTAACAGGAATATTTTATTCTGGAAACAGCAGGAAAGCCAAGGCTGCTCCAGATTTCTCCTCAGTGCCTCCAGCCTTCACATAGATCTGCCCAGTGAAGCACTGATTAGTCAAACCTGATATTGAATGATAACAACAAATAATACTGGGCTGCAACTAACACAGGTTCAGAACTGCTTTGAACACAATCATATCATATGCATTTATTTATTCTTATTCTTAAAATCAAAGCCCCTTCACGGGGTTCTTAATATGATGGCTCTTCATCCTGGTAAGGGTCACAGAGCCAACCCAAAGCAGGAATACCCTTGGACAGGTCACCAATCCATTGCAGGGAACCACCCCCCCAGTACCCAGAGGAAACCTGGGGGGGACATGCGAGAACACACCAAACTTCTCACAGACAACAACCAACCTGGATGAGGATCGAACCCACAATTCCAGCCCTTGGAGCTATGTGACACACACACTGCCTGCGATGCCACTGAGCCATTGTTAGTCCTATAAATAAATTACTAATCCAAGAGACCTATGTGTGAAAAGCATTTCAAAGATTTAAAGAAGCATCTTCACACTCACAGCTCATTCATAAAAATAAAAAAAAAACATTATTTATGCAACCAAACATGGATCTTTTATGCCATCCCTTAAAATGCCTTTTGAATTCATTACACATAAAGAAAAATATTTTCACAAATATTCAGTATCATTCGGTCTGTCTCATATTTCACGAAAACCAGAAATCCACTTTTTCACGTTATATATTTTCCATAATTTCATTTTGAGAGACTACCATCTACAACAAGGTTGTTGCCACAGAAGGTCATTGCTGGCTGTTCTCAAAGCTGCTGTATCAAAGCATATTAATGGGAAGTTGACTGGAAGGGGAAAATGTGGTGGGAAATGATGCACAAGCAACAGGGACCAGAAAAAAAGTCTTGTCAAGTCGAGTGAATTTGAGAACTTGGGAGAGCTTCACAAGGAGTGGATTGAGGCTTGGGTCAGAGCATTAAGAGCCTCCACACACAGACAGGACCAGCAAAGGGGCTCCAACTGCAACATTCCTAATATCAAGCCTCTCCTGAAGCAAAGACAGCATCAGAAACTTACCTGGACTAAGGAGTAAAAGAACTGGACTGTTGCTCAGAGTCTTGCCAAAGTCCGGTTTTTAGATGAAAGTAAATTCAACCAAGAGTCCTAGAGTTTCAACTCAAGCTCAAGAGTCAGGAATTAGAGAGGAGAGACACAGAATCCTAAGTTTTCGGACGTTCAGTGGGAAGCTTTCCAGTCTGTGATCGTATAGGGGGCATATGATCTGCTGGTATTGGCCCACTGTGTTTTATCAAGTCCAGAGTCAACTCTGCATCTACCAGGAGATTTTAGAGCACTTCATGTTTCCATCTGCTGACAAGCTTTATGGAGATTCTGATTTCCTTTTCTAGCAGGACTCAGAACCTTCCCACAGTGGCCAAATTTATACAGATAATTGCACTAGGGGAGATGGAAGAAGTATTGTACATTATGTTGTATTGAAAACTCTAATGGTATGTGGAGTCAAGTGGTGTGCTGAGAGCAGTGCTGGTTGTGCAGTCTACCAGCAGCAGGAAGGAAGGACATGCAATACCACTCCACCACACACTTAGGGTGAAGCAGCCGGTCACTGGAGGAGCTTCCCAGTGCTGCCAGAGTCTCATGTATGGCGTGGGAGTCATTCTCCAGCATAGATGCCAGCTTGGCTCACATTCTTCTGTCTCCCACCACCTGCACTGGGTCTGAGGGGCTTCCCAGGACAGAACTGGCCCTCTTTGTTCAGTGTCTTCCCATCAGACCACACAATAAAAGATGGTATTATGTCAAAGACGGTTCTCAGGAGTGCTGCAGACACCCAGCCACAAAGTTCTGAATCAGTTCTCTGTACTCACTGTCCTCCTCATTGTTTATGAGGCCAGTGACCGAAAGAGTCATCACAGGAGGTGACGGGTTGGTGAGCTGTACATAAAGTCAGCAGTGTACAGGGTGAGGAGGACCATTCCTTTAGGGGTCCCTGTGGTGCTGACCACCTTGTCTGAAAGACAGTGTCAACTGGAGAAGTCAAAGGGTGATTCTAAGAGTGTTCCCAAATGAGAAAGAGCTCATTCCAACACCAGGCTGGTAGGCAAACTGAAGAGGGTCCATGGTTGTCCTCACCAGAGGGTGGAGATGTGTAAGGACCAGCCTCTCCAGTGACTTCATCAAATGAGAAGTCAGTGCCACCGGCTTCTAGTTGTTTAGGTTTTTTGGGTGCTGAATTTTTGGTATAGGTACCACACAAGATGTTTCCTACCGCTCTTCCCAGCTTCAGGCTCATGTTGAACATGTGCTCAGTGAAGTTGATCTGGGCAGAACATGAAGAGCCTGGTGGTGATGTCATCCTGACCTACAGTTTCCTTCATCTTGATTTTCTTTAGCTCATTCCTTACCTGGGCCATTGTGAAGGACAGTATTTCCCAACTCTGCTAATATTTTCTTGCTGTAACTGTTCCTCCAGCTTCCTGTTGTACTTGTGTTTCTCTCCTTTATTCTCATTCTCAGCTCCCTCTGCACAGCTTTCAGCTCATCCTTGTTACTTGACCCGAAGGCCATCTTCTTCTCTTTTAGGAGAGCTTTTATGTCAGTATCTATCCATAGCTTGTTGTTGGAAAAACACTGAATGCTTAGTGGGGATGGTGTTCTCCACACAGAAGTCAACGTAGTTCATAATACAGCTCTTCCCTTACTGTGTTTTCAAAACTGTCCTGCAGAGCCTGTTCAGACTCCTTACACCATTTCAGGTAACTGCTGGTTCTCTGAAGATGAATTAGATTATGGTCAGATCTTCCAAGCAGAGGAAGTGGTGAGTTACATGCCTCCTTAATGTTGGCATAAAATAGATCGAGTTTTTTATTGTCTCTGGTGTGGCAGGTTACATACTGGATGAAGGTAGGCAGAGTGCAGCATGGAGAAGCAAGATTGAAGTCTCCAGAGAGAAGGATGAAGGCTTTTGGGCTGAGTGCAGAATGTCACAAGTCTTATCAGCATTGGCAGACATATGCAGCTATCGTGATAATATGCAATACTTCCCTCGAGAAGTAGTGTGGTCTCATACGAACGGCTAACAGTTCAGATTTCTTAAAACAGATCTGTTCTTTAATAATGATTTGCCCAGAATTACACCGTCTGTCACAATTACTGTCAGTCCGCCTCCTTTTCTAATACCGTTCTCACCCCTCCTGTCTGCCCGATTGAGGTGAAAGCCATCCATAGATACAAACATATTCAGAGTTAGTGCGACTCCGTAAACACAGACTCTGACTCCGCAAACACCCTGATGCTTCACTCCCAATGTTCCTTCTTATGCTGCATTCATGCCATGAGTTTGTCCATCTTGTTGAGAAGCAATCCCACGATCCCCTTAACAACAGAGGGAATTACGGGCTTGTAGCATTTCCTCCATGCACATTCCAGTGCTCCAGCCTGGCTGCCGTGTCTCCTCTTTCGCAGCTCACGGGGGATGTCGTGCCTCTCGTACAGCAGCACAGTTGCATTTCTTAAGTGCTAACAGTGGATCCCTAAAATAAACAATAGGAGCATGGCTCTGTATGGGATCTCTAGACACAGTCGTAAACAGAGAGAGACATTGTGCTCAAACAAGCACAAACACCACAGGTTTGGTGTCCATTGCTGTTGAAGACGATTAAAAGACTCTTCACAGGCAGAAAATTAAAGTTAAGTACAAGAAAAGAGGGTAAAAAGTTAGAGAAAGCTCAGAAGAGAGCAGGAGCTACTGCAACAGGCTGCGCTGCCACCTTGAAGCTCTGCTCACTCACTGCACAGCCTGCAGCTCCTTCTCCAGCTCCTTACACACACCAACGCATTAAACTCCACCCACTCACTGCACAGCCTGCAGCTCCTTCACCTGCTTCAACACATACTAACACATTAAACTCCACTCACTCACTGCACAGCCTGCAGCTCCTTCTCAGCTCCTCACACACACCAACACACTCAACTCCACTCACTCACTGCACAGCCTGCAGCTCCTGCTTCAACATATACTAACACATTAAACTCCACTCACTCACTCACTGCAGAGCACAGACATGGACCAAAGCCTCTGTGCTGAGACTGTCCTGAGGCTCAACCCACGAGGAACCCTAAGGTTTATTTTGTTTAACCAGGGGTCCCCCAGAGGGGTCTCCTCACCAAAAAATGAAACTCTGTTTTCCACTCACAGGCGTTTCTTGTCCGTTATTGTGTATTCTTGCTTTAACCCTGTTAGTTTCATTACTTAATTCTATTACAATGCTGTGTGATGCAGTGTTTGTGAAGAAACATGCTCGCATGGCTGGAAGTACTGTTGTATACAATATGGCTTGATCAGATCTTATTCCCAAGAGAATGAAAGAGCAACAAAGAAAATGGGAGTGAGAGACAGACATATATTTCATCTTGCAAGAAGGTTAAGTTCCCCAGCGTTACAGGACACAGTAAAGCACATAGAAACAGAAGAGCTCAATAAAGTGGCGTGTTTTACAAAGAGTAAGCAAGTGGTGTCCTGCGGGTTGTCCTGGACTGGTGTTCCCACTGTGCAGTAGATGGATAGGGGAAAAATTGTTCCTTCTCTCAAATGAGTTCTTATGATGACTCAGGGAAGTTGAATGTGTGCAATCTTGGGAACTTTCTCTTTCTGTTGCCTTTCGGTTTCCTGATGACTGCGGCATCATTTGCTCTTCCAGACTCCATTCTCAGTTCTGGAGCGTGGGGAAATACTCCCCAGTTGCGGGCTTACGTGCTACACATGTACAGTACTTTTCATGCGAGTGGTTAAGGCCTGTGTGACGTAACGCCGCAGACGGCTTCTTTTCTCCGCAGCGCTCCAGGCTATTCCTCATGGCTGCAATTTGAAAGTAAATCCTGTGATCACTATTTATGAAAGGGGCTTACTGGAGAAAATCTTCTGTTGCAGTGATTACTGAACTCAGACGAAGGATCTTCAAACTAAAGCACAGTCGATCTGAAAAAGTACATTCATGTTGGCTCGCTCGCACAGACTTTACCATCTTTTGACTCCAGCGGTGAAGCCTGGAGCATCCTGAAATGCTGAGATGATGATGACAGTTGGGAAGATTGTATGAATTTTGTTATGACTCCTGGGAATAAGACCAGTCAGTTGGTAGCTGCCACTCAGCTGTAAAGAAAATAGGCCTTGAATAGTTTGAAGACTGTTAATGTAAAGAGAGACTGCAAACTGATAATAATAATAATAATAATAATAATAATAATAATAATAATAATAATAACATGATAATAATAATAATAATAATAATAATAATAACATGATAATAATTCATAATAATCAACTTTATTTATTCATATAATATATAATTATATTGTTTCAGCATCATTATCACAGTGTGCACATGTGCAATAGTCATATCGCAGGACATGCTTTCTTGTGACTTGATACAAAAGGAAAATTCCCACTTTTCTCATTTGACATTTGCCCAATCTTGGATAAACAGAGTTAATAATTAATATTGGTACACACCGGATAATTGAATTCTGTTGAAAATTCCTGTATTTATTTAATATTACCATATATATACCAAACTTTTTCATTCATTTTTTTGCAATGTCATTTTTTTTCAGTGGAAAAGCAGTTCAAAGTGCTTTACAATACAAAAATTAATATAACAAAATGCAAGAATGAAAAGCTAGAAATGATAAACAACAAATAAATAGAATTATAGACAGAAGTTATAGAAATGGAGTACAGGTAATATAACTATGTAATAAATCATTTATATAATTATATAAATTGTGAGGCAGTTGTGAACTGGTCGTTTAGGAACCAGCCTTATGACTGGAAGGTTGCGGGTTTGATTCCCTGAACTGGCAGAATGGAAATGAAGTGCACTTGAGCAAGACACTTACTGCCTCATCTGCTCCCTAGTTGCCATGGATACCACTCCGGGCATGTGTGCTCACTGGCCTTAGTGTGTGAATTCACTAGTGTGTATGTTTGTGTGTCACTGTGTGGATGAGTTAACTGCGGAGGATGAAATTGCCCTCTCTGCAGCAGATGGATGGATGGATGGACGGATGGATGGATGGATGGATGGATGGATGGGTGGATGGTTGGTTCCCTCAGGGAAATTAAGAATATTATATTTTATATTTATATAAGAACCAGAAGAAACCATGTCCTAAAACTGGTGTAATATGATCACATTCTTCTTCTGGATGCTCTCCGACTCAAAATAGGGAACATTTCAAGAGCTCTCGAGTGTGCTCACACTTCCATACTCAGTACGTCTGCACAGAGGGGGAAATAACCTTTTCTAGATGGAGACACATGAAATTTAATCAGTGCCAAAATTGATTATAGAGAGCAAACGATCAAAATCCAGATTGATATTTAAGCTCTGGTTTCAGCGTGTCCCAAAAGTGGGTCCGGGTCAGTTGAGTGAGTGTGATATCTATTAATAAAATGAAGGGTGGGAATATTACATAGTCATGATTAAATGGTTGTCTACTTGGTGCAGATTTAATTCTGTGTGTTAGCTGAGCTCCATCCCAGACCCTGGATTAAGTGATGGTCCAAAGCTTCTGATTTAGAGTATCAAGATCAGCAATCATAATGTGATTTGAAATGGACTCAATCAAACCTCTTCTGAATTTACTTTTAAAAAACTCATCA